>OU898284.1:44534510-45134510 GCA_918026665.1 Diabrotica balteata
GAGAGGAATATCGTTACTAAATACAACATATAAAATATTGACATCAATAATAAAAAAGAGGTCAAAGATCACAAAGAAGACAGTAGGACAGTACCAATGTGGATTTACAAAAGGAAGATCTACAATAAATGCAATACACACAATAAAACAAATAATGGAAAAAGCAAACGAGTATAAATTAGAATTGGAAATGTTATTCATAGACTGAAAACAGGCATTTGATTCAATTAAAAGGATCGGATTAATGGTAGCACTTACAAAATTAAAAAATTTCACATAAACTCAAAAAATGAATAGAAATGACAATGAGAACTACAAAAATAAGTATAAAGACATAAAGAGGAGAGACAGAGGAATTCGGTATAAATAAAGGGATAAAACAAGGAGATGCCTTATCAACAATGCTATTTAATCTAGCATTAGAATATGTACTACGAAAAAAAAATAAAGGAAATCTCAGAACAAGAGGTGGTCCAATAATTGCGTATGTAGACGATATTGCTATTATTGCAAAGAACAGAAAAATAATAAAAGAAATGCTAGAAGAAATAAGAGAGAAGGGGAGGTAATGGGGATAAGATTAAATCAAGAAAAGACAAAAATATTAAGATTAGGGAAAAAACCAATGAAAGAAAAAATTAAAATAGGAAGTTCTGAGTTTGAAAAAGTAGAATACTTTAAATACCGAGGAGTTACAATAAGTAAATCCGAAATAAAGGAAAACATATTAGCAGCGAATAAAGCTTATTTTGCAAACAAAAGATTACTTAAAAGCAAAACTCTGACTAAAAAAGTAAGATGAGCATTTATAACACCATAATTC
Organism: Diabrotica balteata; assembly: GCA_918026665.1. Taxonomy (NCBI): domain Eukaryota; kingdom Metazoa; phylum Arthropoda; class Insecta; order Coleoptera; family Chrysomelidae; genus Diabrotica; species Diabrotica balteata. The sequence continues at coordinate 44,535,334 of OU898284.1, forward strand.
GACCAATATTATTATATGCAGGAGAAACAATGACGATGGTTAAAAAAGATGAAGAAGACTTAAGAATAGCAGAGAGAAAGATTATGAGAACCATACTAGGACCAATCAGAACAGAGCAAAATGAATGTAGAAGCAGAACAAATGCAGAAATTAAGGAAGAACTTAAGGAAGACATCGTAACTAAAATAAAGCAATGCAGAGTTAGATGGTTAGGTCACATTTGGCGAGCAGGCGATGAGGCAGTGACATACACAATGATAGAATGGAATCCAGGAGGAAGAAAGAGAAGGGGAAGACCAAGATCAAAGTGGCTGCAAGAAGTTGAAGAAGACCTCCAAAGGGCAGGAGTCAAAGAATAAAGAGGAAGAACTAGAGACATGAAAAAAATGGAGAATTGTCAAGAAGATAAGATAAACAAAAAAGACTGATCTACTTAAGAAATAGGATCTAGAAAGCATTTGCGCTTTAACCCCACACTGAGGTGTATAGCCATTATATATATATATATATATATATTATATATATATATATATATATATATATATCATTTTTCTTCTTCTCTCATTGACATAATCCAACATTCTGCATTATATGTTGCTATTGATTATTTGTGTGTTTCTTTAAAACTTTAAAATTTATAACGTATGTTGTAACGTATATTGTAAAGCTGGATTTTTACCAACCTCGGGAACAAGCTCGTTTTCACAATAATTACGGCACAAACGATCATCTGCAATGCCTTAAAACCCTGATAGAAAAAACTAACGAATATAACCGTCCCTTGGCATTGATATTTGTGGACTTAAAAAGACGTTTGATACAGTGGAACTACCGTTCATCTTAAGAGCACTACAAGATTGCAGGATCGACCACAGATATTGTAATATAGTCAAAAATGTATATGAAAATGCCAGAATAACCATAAGTCTACATTCTGCAACTAATGAAATAAAGATAAAAAGGGGAGTCAGGCAAGGTGATACCATGTCACCAAAGCTGTGCAATACCGATCTTGAGTATGCATTTAAAAAACTAACATGGCAAGAAAACGGAATATCCATCGATGGAGAAAGATTAAACCATCTACGTTTTGCGGACGATATCGTGCTTCTGTCAGATAATCTAGGAGAGATCAAAGACATGCTCCAAGAACTGAATGACATACTACAAGAAACTGTACTTGAGATAAATTTCGAGAAAAACCAAAATGATGACCAATATGGTTCCCAGCGAAGAGATACAGATTAATAACAACAAGGTCGAATTAATCGATAAATACGACTTGGGTCAAGAAATTAGAATAACCAGAGACATATGGAAGGATGAGAGACATTTTTAAAACAAATATCCAAATTCACCTGAAAAGAAAGGCATTTAACCCATGCATCTTACCAGTCTTGATCTATGGAGTAGAGACCCTAACTTTAACGAAAGCTACTACCAAAAAACTGAGGGTAAAACAAAGGCGAATGGAGAGATCAATGCTGGGCCGACCTTGAAAGATCGCGTGAGAAATGAGGAGATACGCCGACGAACTGGCGTAGACGATATTATACTGCAAATCAATAAACAAAAGTGGAGGTGGGCTGGACATGTTGCTAGAATGGAAGACGGAAGATGGACGAAGAGATTATTGGAGTGGAGACCAAGAGCCGACAAGCGAAGTCGAGGCAGACCAACCACCCGATGGACCGACGACCTATGGAGAATAGAAACAAACTGGATTGCAGCAGCTAAAGATAGAGAGAACTGGAGACGTTTGGAGGAGGCCTATATCCAACAATGGATGTGAAAATGGGGCTGGATGATGATGATCATATTGTAACGTTCAAACTAAACATCAAAATAATAACTCTTTTCTTTTTTTTCGGTTTACCCTTTACGAGTACAAGAAATCTATTTGCCAAGGTTTTTTTGCTTAGATGAGAAGATATGTTGTGGACTGCAATTTTTAGATTATCCATATCTCTCGATTATTTAAAGCAAAAATCTGAATTTTTATCAGAAATCTGGTTTCATTTATAGAAATCTTCGCATTTATACTTTTGTGATATATTATAATTATAGTATGGTATGAATTATTTTCTTTTCTCTATTCTCAAACCGTAAAATCAAAACTTAAAAATGCCCGGAAATGTGAGCAGACAATATAAATAATTCGTATTCAAATTAATTATAAGTTAATGGAAAATATAGAACAGCTAAATGATTTTAGGTGACAAATTCTGGATTCACACAGGAAACAATTTTCTTAGCAGAAGTCCTGAGCCTTTAACCCATCTAGGTCTTCCGGAATATGTCACAAAGATAGACGCAGTTCAAAACTGGAAACGCAATAGTAAGTAATATTTGTACTAACCTTACTTTTTCTGTTAGTTCTGAATCTTTTATATATAAACATTAAATCGATATGATCTTCATATAAACTATTATTAAGAGTAAAACAATTTTCCACGTAAATCTACAATAATATATGGCAAATATATATATATATATATATATATATATATATATATATATATAAACAATATATGTCAAGAATTATAAACCAACATAATACAAGAAGTATAATAACCAATTCCACCAGAATGACATGAATCTACAACCCGTCAGGACAAAACAGAGAAAAATACAAACAATTGACTTCTATGACCACTATGACTAAGGTGTAGAGGAAGGTCTAGAAGAAAATAACTGTATGATGTGGAAAATGTATAAGAGCCATGAATGTAAAGAGAAGAAAGGTCAATGCAAAGAAAGAAAGTTCCAAAGTCCATAATTTTTGCAGGTACATCATAGTAACTGGAACAAAAGTAAAAAATGTAAAAGAACACTCAACATTCAGACTGTTGTGGTAATATTTATATATTTGTAAAACAAACAATTACGTCCATAGTCTCTTTTTATACAGAATTTTAAAAGATAAGATATTTCATAAAAAATATTAATTTTGTTACTTTTACAAATTTTATTTATAAATATCTAGATATTTAAACAACTTGCTTTATACTTATATACTATATGTCAAGATTTTGATAAAATTATTACTTCTTAAGATCCGGTAATTAAAAATACAAATAGGCAAAAGAAATATTAAATAAGACTTACTCACAATCAGTTTAATTTAACTATCTAGACGACCGGTTTCGCTTTCTACAATATTCAAAGCATCTTCAGGTCTATGAATACAAAGTTAATTTAATGCTGAAATAATAAAACCCAAATTAGGATGCTGTTTTATAAAGATAAATAAAAATAAATGATATAAATTACAGTAATTATGCCAATATAACATGTTCTGTAATTTTGACTAAATTGAGTTAGTTATAATAGAAAATTTATTTCAATTATTCAGATTGTAACATTTAAATTTAACTTTAATTATTTAATGATTGTTAAAAGTATGCCAATATTAAACATATTAACTTACTTTTTATACATTTAAAAATTTTTAGAGACATTTATTAATGTCTGCTTATTTCAAAGAGCTGGTTAACTTAACTTACAGTACTGGGAAATATAAGAAGAACTGTGACACTTTAACCTACATTAGCTTGTCAAATTTACCTCTAAAATCTAATAGACAACAACAAACTCATTGTCTTTAAGTCAAAGATGTAGTGCTTTTAAGTCCCCCTTTTTCAAATTTAATATCTGTTTCGTCCTCTTTTTTAAGTGTGTTCTGTTTGTCCTTAAGTGTCCTTAATTGTTTTAGTTTGAATAATTTTACATACTAGACTTCATTTCACATACACTCATTTGCCATATATTAGTAAGTCAATTGAACTTTATCAAAGAAATTTGATAATTACAAGTTGAAGAAAAATTGTACATCTAATTTCATTCATTGTCATACAACTGTCACCTTAATAAAATCTCAATAAATAACACATGTTTTATAAATATATCTCTTGAATAAATATAAATAACTTTTAAAGAATTAAATAATAAAAAACATCACTCTCATTTAACAAACAATCACATTAAACCTATTTTCTACTTCATTGGATAAAATCTATCTCCTCAAGAAACTTCCCCGTTTATTGTCAATTACAATAGTAAAAACTGAAGTTCTCCATTCAGCAACACAGGATAGTTTGAACTATGTTCTTCTAACCATTAATTAATAGAGTACCGGCATGTTAGTAATGTTTTGTTTATTTACTAATTTATTACAATTCAATAGACTATTTTTATATCAATTTGTGGGTCTTACTTTATCTGCTTAAACAGTTTATTCATTATTTGAAATCCACAGACATGTAATATTGGCATAATTACTGTAATTTATATCATTTATCTTTGTTCATCTTTATAAGACAACACCCTAATATGGGTTTTAATATTTCAGCATTTAATTAACTTTGATCGACAGACCTAAAGATGCTTTGCATATTGTAGAAAGCGAAAGCGGTCATCTAGATAGTTAAATTAAACTAATTATTGTAAGTAAGTCGTATTTATTATTTCTTTTGCCTATTTGAAATGGACTCACACAAGCAACACATTCATGATTTAAAAATACAGAATTCTGCTTTTCGGTGAAGAACTTCCAATCAAGAATAGATTCCTAACCCAATAATTAACAAAAATGGTTTATTTTCATCATCATCATCAGTGGTGCTGCAGCTCTAGTTGAGCCTTCACCTTCCCCAGTCTATTTCGCCAGTCGTTTCTGTTCATCGCCAACCGTTGCCAATTTGCCGCGCCGATTTTCCTTGCGTCCTCGTCCACACCGTCCCTCCATCTCAGTCGTGGTCTGCCTCTACTCCTATTTCCCACTGGGATCGATAATAGAGTTCGTCTGGGTGGGTAATTTTCATTTGCGCTTGACACATGTCCAGCCCATCTAAGCCTACCTATTTTTATGAAGGATATTACATCTCTACCATTTACTATTTTTTTATACTTCTCGTACAATTCGAAATTATATCGCCTTCTCCAAATACCATTCTCACAGAATGCGCCCATTCTTCTTCTTAGTATCTTCCTTTCGAAGAGAAGCAGAAGATTTGCGTCTGTTTTGGAGATGGTCCATGTTTCTGACCCATATGTCAGCACTGGTAGGATGAGTGTTCGATATATTATTAGTTTGGTTTTCTGGCTTAAATTTCTGTTTTTTAGCTGCTTGCTTAGTCCAAAATAACATTTGTTTGCTAGCAGTATCCTCCGTTTAACTTCTTCAGATGTGTCATTATCGTTTGTTATGAGAGAACCCAAATATGTAAACTTATTTACTACCTCAAAATTATATTGGTCTATACTGAAGTTTTGTTCGGCGTTTCTAGCTCTATCTCTGTTATTTGGAATAGATGCTAACATTTGTTTTTGGTTTTTTCCTCGTTTATTTTAAGGCCCATATTTTGTGCGGCTGTCAAGAAGGTGGAAGTCATCTCTTTAAGTCCTCGTGTAGTACGTGCAATCAAATCCAGATCGTCAGCGTAAGCCATAATCTGCGTTGATTTATTAAAGATTGTTCCCCTATTGTGTAACTCGGCATCTCTTATAGTCTTTTCTAACGCTATATTAAAGAGAAGGCACGCCAGCGCGTCTCCCTGCCGTAACCCTACATATGTTTCAAACACTTGTGACATATCGCCTTGTATTTGCACTCTGCAGATCACTTTACTCATAGTTGTTTTTACGAGCCTTATTAATTTATGGGGAATGTTAAGTTCATTCATGGCTTCGTATAATTTACCTCTTAGGACGCTATCATACGCTGACTTAAAGTCCACAAAGAGATGGAACGTGTCAATATTAAATTCATTGGTTTTTTTCTAAGATTTGACGTAGCACAAAAATCTAGTCAATTGTTGACCTACCTGGCCTAAAACCGCTTTGATACTCACCAAGGATTTCTTCCACGTACGTACTTAAACGGCTGTACAGGGTGTTGGAGAATATTTTGTATATTGTATTCAGAAGAGTTATACCCCTATAATTTTTACATTCCACCAAATCTCCCTTTTTGTGTAGTGGACATATGATTCCAGTGCACCATTCCTCTGGCATTTGTTCTTCTTCCCAGACTTTGACAATTATGTTGTGAATTTGGTGCATAATGCTGTTACCTCCATGTTTGATGAGCTCTGCGGGGATACAATCCACTCCTGGGGACTTGCTATTTTTGAGTCGTGTGATTGCGTCTTTCACTTCAAATATTGAAGGAGGTTCTACGTGGGTGTTATTTCTTGGTCTTTGGGGTGACGCATCATTTTCCACTTCGGTACTAAGTAGTTCTTTGAAGTGCTCAACCCATCTGCTTTGTACTGCGTCAGCGGTACTGACTATATGTCCATTTTTGTCTCTACACATCGTCAGCCGCAGTTTAAATTCTTTTCTTGTCTTATTTAGGATATTATAGAACTTTCTAGTTTCATTTTGCCCCTTTAATGATTGAAGCTTATAAGATTGAAGATGTATGCGTTTTTTCCTCCTTCCTAAGATCTTTGTACATTTGCTCCTTATCCCGTGTTCTTCTTTGTTGCATAAGTTTATATGCATAATTTTATCTTTTAGTGATATCTTCACATTCATCGTCGAACCAACTGTTGCGTGGAGTGGATTCTTCTGGTCCTAGGACGTTATTTGCCGCTTCCTTAATTGTTCTTCTACATATATCCCATTGCTCGCTAGCTGTTAAATTCTCATCTGTTGTTCCTTCATGTTTAAGGTCATTTTGATTTTTTGAAGAGTTTTAAATGGTAGCGAGTACTTTTCTTACCCTTTTCTTTTTTTGCATTTGAGATTCTTGCTCTTATTTTTGCGCCTACTAAGAAGTGGTCTGAATCTATATTAGCTCCACGATAAGTACGTACATCCATTAGATTAGAGAAGTGCCTGGTTTCTATTAGGATGTGATCTATTTGATTTTTGGTTGTACCATCAGGCGACGTCCATGTTACTTTATGGATATTCTTATGGGGGAAGTAGGTACTTCCAACGACCATGCCCTTGGATGCTGCAAATCCTATTATTCTATTTCCATTGTCGTTGGTGACGCCATGAGCGCTGCATTTTTCGATGTACGGACTATATATATTTTCTTTCCCTATTTTTGCATTAAGATCTCCAATTATGATCTTGATATCGTTTCTGGGACATCTATCGTAGATGGTCTCTACTTCCTCATAGAATTGATCTTTGACATCCTCTTCTTTGTCTTCGGTTGGGGCATGTACATTTATGAGACTGATGTTAAAAAACGTACCTCTTATTCTTAGGTAACATATTCTTGGACTTATTGGTTTGAAGTCCATAATAAGATGTTTTACTTTTTTGTTAACAATGAATGCGGTCCCAAATTCGTGATTATTCTTGTGACGGCTGTACTATATATCGCATTGTCTCTTTTGGATAATTCCTTGGCCAGTCCATCTTACTTCTTGCACAGCAGTAATGTGTGCTTTATATTGAGTTAGTATGTCTATTAATTTTTTAAGATTTCCTGGTTCATAAAGTGTCCGCACATTCCACGTGTAAATTTTTAAATCTTTGTCCTTATTTCGTTGCATTGGTCGTCGTCGTAAGTTCCGTCCGGTTTCTTTAGCTGTAGATTTCGTAACGATATTTTTTTACGGGGTAGAGTTGTTAGCCCTAAGCCGAACCTCCAACCTGGAGGGCCAGAATTCTGCTTTTCGGTGAAGAACTTCTAAACAAGAATAGATTCCTAACCCAATAATTAACAAAAATGGTTATTTTATGTGTTTATAATATCTGAAAAATTTAAATTAATATAAGACTTTATATTCATTGCAGAGAAAACATATTTTTATGCTATGGATCGTTTCTGGAGATACAATGAAACATCACACGAGATAGATCCAGGTTATCCCCAACACATGCAACGATGGAGGGGGGTTCCTTCATATTTAGATGCAGCTATAACATGGAAAGATGGTATGTGACATAGTATACTAAATATAAAATAAATCTAACTGATATATATATATATATATATATATATATATATATATTATATATATATATATATATATATATATATTATATTATATCTAAGACGATCAATGTTCTTCGATATATGGCACAAAATCATTTTATTGGTCGATCTAGATTGTACAATTTTATTGTGTATTTCGTAATATACTTGATCACTTTAAATAGCTAGATTGACTGTAGGGTTGAAAGTGACAGGAAAATTTCAGTAGTAATATCTGGTAATATCCTTAGGACATTGATAACAGACAAGATAATTTCATGACAATCGAAAGCTCGTTCCTTGGTAACAGCACGAAGCCGAAGGCTGAGTGCTGTTACTAAGCAACGACCTTGAGAAATTTGTCATGAAATTATAAGGCATTCATCAATGTCCGAGGGATATTCGGCGGATAATTTTTTGAAAAAAAAAATTATAACTCAACATAACGAAACATTTATTTATTAAAAGTACAGTTAGTGAAAGAACAATTATTAAAATTTAAGTTAACATTAGATTCGTTGCTATTCTCTACTATAGAAATTTATTTGGATGAAGTTGTCAAACTCGATCGTGTTGTCATAGGGATTGAAAATTGCACTGAATACAATTATCAGTCTAATGTTGACATGATGGCGTGAAATTGTTCCACATGACACAAAATGACGAAATTTGAATGGTTGTTAGAATAGTCGAAAAATTATCGCCAAAATAGAACTTACACGAAAAAACTTTATTAACTAGAGTTTTGTACTGTGTAGTAGAAGTTTGTCATTAACCACTCGTAGAAGAGTAATAAAGTACTTCATCTGCTCCGCTTTGATCTATGGATGTGAAATCTCTGCAATATGCAATTGGCGTCAGAATCTGTCCGAAATTATTTTCTCGATAAAAATACAGTACGATATTATTATAATTATAATTGCAGTAGTATAATACATCTAATTTATTTTGTAGGCTTCACTTACTTCTTTAGAGGAGGTCTTTTCTGGAAATTCGACAACGACTGGATAATGGTAACGGACGATTCACCGATGCCTACCCCTACTTATTGGTTTGGATGCCCGGAGAAGAACAACATAGTTTTAAGTTGGTTTTTACGAGATCCCTGATTCTGAATATATTTATTTTTGTTGTATATTTATTGTTGTTATGTTATAAATAGAATTTTTACTAAATGGTTTTATTTTTATTAATTCCTGAAAGCAAGACGGTGATGAATTTTTTACATCATCATTCATATAATTACCAACTTATTCAGATGCACTTGTTTTAATGTCCATGCTTCCAAGTCATAAAGAAGTGTAGTGAATACGTAACACCGAAGCATTCTGAGGCATAGTCCTAACCTTATTTCCAAAAAAAATCTTTTTAAATTTAACGAATGATGCATGTGCTATTTCAATACGTGTCTTACTTCTTTGTTTAGTCTCTTTATGTCTAGTTCTAAGTATTTGTAAGTATCCACACTCTCAATTACAGTTTACTCAACAATCAATTGGATGATTGCATCTGCTGCTTAAGTCATGATCATGCATTTAGTTTTTTTTCAAATTTATCCTTAGTCCGTATTCATTACAGCATTCATTAAGTCGTTGTATTCATCATCAGAGGTGTAAAGTTGTGTTATAGAGGTAGCACCTTTTATCGGAACGACCACATCGAGCGTCATAGACGGGAGATGGTTCTTGATAACTGGTCCTCATAAGACAGCTAACTCTCACTTATGGCTCCACGTGCCACACCCGGGCAACTGCATTGGTCTGCAGGCTAAACTAAGTGAGGGTAGCCAAATATGGCGAAAATTTTACCGAGCGATTGACGGTATAAGCGATCTCCCACTTGCTGACCAACGGCTTCGGGCGCATGAGTTGGTAAGTGGTAGAGATCAAACTAGCACGCAGCGTCTGACCCAGAGTGGGCGGTTGCAAATAGCGTCTGTGTCCAGAGGATCGGCTAAAATACAAACCAGAGAAGGCAACGGGAAACCACTCTGGTATATATTTCCCAAAAAAACTACAATGAAAGCACAAACGGAAATGGCCCCTAGTCCCCGGCAGATCTTAGATCAAGGGGTGCGAAGAATCCCCGGGAGGAATAGCCTAAATATTTTAAATACAAACTTTAAGATTGCAACATGGAACGTTAGAAGTCTGTTCGAAACAGGAAAACTAGCAAATGCATGCCACGAAATGAAACGTTTAGGGTTGCAGATATTGGGTTTGAGTGAAGTTAGATGGCCAAGTACAGGTAAAGTTAAAACCATGAACAAAACTTTCTATTACTCGGGTAATAATGATCCGGTTTATCGTAACGGGGTTGGAGTAATTTTAGAAGACTAATATAACAATGCCGTCACAAACTTTGTGCTATTTTCGGACCGATGTCTTCTTATTCAACTATCCGGAAAGCCAGTAAATATTAACACCATTCAAACTTATGCTCCTACGGCCGATAAACCCATAGAAGAGCTAGAAGCGTGGTATGCTGACGTAGAAAAACTTATAAAGATGACCAAAAAACGAGACCTAACATTTATCTTAGGTGACTTTAATGCTAAGTTAGGTAGAGGAAAAGTTTCTGGATTGATCGGAGACTTCGGACTTGGAGCAGAACGACAGGGGAGAGAGAATGACCGAATTCTGCCAACAACACAACATGGTAGCGACAAATACATAGTTTAAATTACACCCTCGCAGATTGTACACTTGGACTTCACCACAACACAATGAAAACAAAGTAATCCGTAACCAAATAGATTGCATATTGGTCAACAAAAGATATCACAATGCAATCATCAGTGCAAAAACATATCCTGGAACTGACATCAATTCCGATCATATTCCTGTTGTTGCAAAAGTTCGCGCAAGATGGAAACTAATAAAGAAACAAAAACCTCAACACCAACTATTAGACATTCAATTATTGAAAAACGACACCATACATCAGGCAGTAAATAAAGAATTAAACAAAAATTTAAGAAATATCGACCACAATAGAATTAGCGAGTACGATGACATAAACGTTCTGTGGAAAACTATTAAAGAACAAATGAACAATGTAACGGAAAAACATCTAAAAGTATCACCTAGCAATAACAAACAGGAATGGATGACAGAAGAAATTTTACAATTAATGAACAAACGAAGAGAATCTAAAGGAAAAAATGACAAGGACGGAGAATACAAAAGACTAAATAGAATAATTCAAAAAAAAATAACCGAAGCAAAAGAGAAATGGCTGGAAACAAAATGCGTTGAAATAGAAGAACTGCAACAAATACACAATTTTTTTAATTTACATAAAAAGTAGAGTTTACATCGACTACCAAGAGAACGACTTTTTACACCATGCTGAACACGGATGGCAAACTACTGAATCAACGGAAGATAAACTGAAAGTTAATTACTATTTATAACTGGAATAAGCCACAATTAAAGATAAAAATACGTTTATTGACGTTTCAATTTCCAATTCGGAAATCGTTCTCAAAATACAAACAGTAAATTAAACAAATTTTGTTTTTTGTTACATAGTGAAAAAATTCTTCTAATAATTTAATTTTATCTGACTCATTTATATTGACAATTCAGACATACATTATGCATTTTAAAGTAGACGACTTTAAAATGATATTGCCAATATTGTTGAGTTGCGCTCCTGGGACGACTTTACTCATAAGATAGTTCATTCGATTACATGAAATCAACTTTAACTTGAGAATATCCGTCAGAAAAAATCATAGCATGTAATTCGTCTTTAAAAAGACAAACACATGACATGATGACAGTAAAATTCTCCTGTTAGTGATTCCATAGTAAATTATGAGGGAAAAACCAGGAAAAAAACCTCATAATACTATCCCGACATTGTAAGTATTTGTTCGTGAATTTAGTTTACCTTCAATAAACATCAAAAATTCTGATTTTATATGTTACGTTATTTAAAAAACATAAATGATGTATCCTCTATATGTTACTGACTTACTAATACTGGTATTTTCTTATTAATAACTTCTTCTTTCAATATTGGTAACCAGATCCTACTACATTCTGCCGAGGAATTTGCGACACAATTGGCCTCATTTAGCATAATTAGAGCCGCTTCTTTGATTTTTCTTTTTTTTACCATCCGTTTCTTTTAGGACTATATTTGAATTATTCCATTGAACCCTTTGTTCATTATCCCATGCGTGTTTACATATTTGAGATCTATCAAATTCTCTATTTTTAATATAAGATTGATGTTCACTTATTCTAACATTTAATGGCCTTGATGATTCACCTAAATAAAACTGATCGCATTCACAAGGTATTTTATAAATGCAATTCTTTGTCCTTTCTTGTTCATTGTTAGGTTTGGTTTTGGACAAAATAGATCTCAACGTGGTTTGTTGTTTTGAATGTTGTTGAAATGTTGAATTTATTTCCTATCCTTTTAAGTTTTTCTGATAATCCTTTTATGTACGGTATTGTTATTTTCCTCATATTATTCCTTGTGTATGCTGTAGGATCTCGTTCTAAGTTGTTCTGTTCTATTCTGACGGATATTCTCAAGTTAAAGTTGATTTCATGTAATCGAATGAACTATCTTATAAGTAAAGTCGTCCCAGGAGCGCAACTCAACAATATTGGCAATATCATTTTAAAGTCGTCTACTTTAAAATGCATAATGTATGTCTGAATTGTCAATATAAATGAGTCAGATAAAATTAAATTATTAGAAGAATTTTTTCACTATGTAACAAAAAACAAAATTGGTTTAATTTACTGTTTGTATTTTGAGAACGATTTCCGAATTGGAAATTAAAACGTCAATAAACGTATTTTTATCTTTAATTGTGGCTTATTCCCAGTTATAAATAGTAATTAATACACAATGCCACAAGAAAATAGCTTTAGAACAATATAAACTGAAAGAATGGGAAAACTATATTAAAATTCTTTTTCACGACATACAAGAAGAACCAAGATTGGAAAATAACAACGAAGGGCCAAAAATTCTGAAATCTAAAATCATAAATGCAACTAATCATCTTAAAACAAGTAAAAGCCCAGGTCCAGACAAAATATACCCAGAAACGTTAAAATTAATCAACGAAGAAAATATCGAAATATTTGTCCTTTTATTCAATCCATTTATGATACAGGTAAAATACCCCAAGATTGGCCAGAGTCAATATTCATCCCACTACCAAAAAAGCCAAACCCACAACACTGCAATGAGTTCCGTCTGATAAGCCTTATGAGTCATGCAGTAAAAATCCTACTAAAAATCGTACATAATCGTATCTATAGAAAGTGCGAAACAATTATCGGAGACGATCAGTTTGGATTCAGAGCCGGCATGGGAACGAGAGAAGCCCTGTTCAGTTTACTAGTTCTCGCCCAAAAATGCTACGACCAACAGAAAGATATATTTATATGCTTTATAGACTTCGAAAAAGCATTTGATAGAGTAAGACACGACCTACTATTAGAACGTTTGCAAGAAGTCGGTTTAGATGGAAAAGACATCACATTCTTAAAAAACTTGTACTGGAACCAAAACGAAAGAGTTAGGATCGAAGGTTCCACATCCGCAGAAGTAGAAATTAGGAGGGGAGTTAGACAAGGATGTGTTCTGTCGCCTCTGCTGTTTAATCTTTACTCCGAGTTTCTATTTAAAGAGATTAAGCATTGGAGGATTCCAAGGTTGGAGTCAATGTGAATGGCGTAAATATCAACAGCATCAGATACGCCGATGATACAGTGTTAATTGCGGATTCCGACTTAGGTCTACAACGACTCATCGACAAGACCAACTCGACCTGTGAGCAATTTGGTATGAAAATAAACATTAAAAAAACCAAAGTGATGTCAATCCGAAAAAACCAAAACGTACCTCAACCTTGCACAATAAATGGGCACATTTTAGAACAGGTCAATAGATTTAAGTACCTGGGATGTTGGATCGATAGCAGCCTAAGTTCTGATCTAGAAATAAGATCGAGAATGGAACAGGCCAGAAAAACTTTCGAAAAATAAAAAAAACTGCTTTGTGATTCTCGAATAAAACTCGAAATTCGACTACGTTTATCAAAATGCTACGTCTGGTCGACTCTTCTATATACAGTTGAAACGTGGACCCTTAAAACATCAACCGTAAATAAATTGGAGGCCTTTGAAATGTGGATCTATCGGAGAATACTCAAAATTTCATGGACATCGCATACCTCAAACGAAGAAATGCTGCATAGAATAGGCAAGGAAAGAGAACTGTTTAACACAGTAAAAGTTAGAAGAACATCATACCTAGGCCACATACTGAGAAATAATAAGTACCAATATGCCCAACTTATAGTGAAAGGAAAAATCGAGGGAAAGAGAGGCCTAGGAAGGAAAAGACTATCGTGGCTCAGAAACATCCGACAATGGACAGGGCTAAATTTTGAACAGCTAATAAGAACAGCTGAAGATAGAGAAGAGTATAAAATTGTAGTAGCCAACCTCCATTGAGGAGAGGTCACTTTAAGAAGAAGATTCATCATCATCATCATTTAATCCGGATCTATCCACTGCTGGATATAGGTCTTCCTCAGTCTTTTCCATGTATTTCTGTTTTGTGCTGTTCGCATCCAATTTTTGTCGATCCGTTTTATGTCATCAGACCATCTTGTTGGTGGACGACCTCTACTTCGATGTGCTTCTTGTCTCGGTCTCCACTGTATTATTCGCTGTGTCCATCTGTTATGCGACATTTTAGCTATGTGCCCCGCCCAGTTCCACTTAAAGGTCATAATTCTTTCTATGGCATCTGTCACTCCTGTTCTCGTCGTTGTATTATGTTGTGTAAATCACTGCTGTTATCCGCCATTATTACTGCATCGTCTGCAGAACGCAAGTTACTCAAAACTTCTTTGTTGATAGATGTACCTTCTATTGAATCAAAGAGGTTCTTTAAATACCGCTGCACGTATAGACATTGAAGAATAGTGGTGACAGCATGCAACCCTGGCGGACTCCTCTTTGTATTTGTCTTGGGTGTAATGATTGTCAACGTTTACCTTGGCAGTTTAATTCCAATATAGATTAGATATAATTTTCATATTACTACTATCAAGATTTTTGCTTTTTAATATATCTACAAGTATTTATTGTGAACCTTATCAAATGCCTTTTTAAAATCTACGAAATATAAGTACATGTCCTGTTCCTACGTTCTACTACGAACTACGTTCCAGCCAACGAAATAAAGTTTTACCATTCCGTTAAATGTGATGACGTTGGTAATAATAACCATGAATCCTAGATTTCAGACACGGATGACGACGACCAAGCAGACGAATCGACTGATGTTGTGTTTGAATATAAAAGAAAAAATGTTTTTTTTTGTTAATTTTTAATAATAATAAATAAATTTTGCAGTAACTTTTTTTTATTTTTCCAGTAATAACTACAACGAATAATATTTATTATATGTTTGGTGCAAGAGAGGGGTAGCTCTAATTTTTTTTGCATTTTTTCTGCAAAAAGAAGCTGATATAAATAAAGTAAAAAGTGGGTAGGTGTACCAATATAATTACCTTTTAACTAAACTGCTTTATTGTGATTAATACATGATCAATTTTTATAAAACATTTCTTTTATTTTCCCAAAAGTTATTATAAATGGAACTGCCGCCTTCTTGCAGCAAGGTCCTCAATTGCTCTTTTACAGTGTTTACCATAAATGACTCAATGTCATGTAACAATAAAACACTGAAAACTTTGTTTTCAAACTTCCACAAAATTTATTTTAACTCTTATCACTACAGCTGTTTCGACTGGTTGCCTTTCTCAAGTGATTTTTGGCATGGGTTTACAATTTATAGTCCATAATGAAATAGGATGAGGAGGGGGGAACTGTTTATCTCAAGTTGGTCATTCAGAATTATATCTGTGTTTTTTAATTTGTTGATTTCCATAGATTCTAACAAAGATAGCTTAAGGCCTTTATTTTGAATGTGCAGAATTTTAAATTTGTCATTAAAAGAATGATTATGATCTAGAAGGTGAAGTGCGTATGTCGAATTTGTTTTTCTATTATTGAAAACCCTTTTATGTTCTGCTATTCGTTTATTTAAGTTTCTACCAGTCTGACCGATGTAAGTTTTTGGGCAGTCGCCACATTGAAGTTTGTACACACCACTATTTAAGTGTTTTCTATTTTGGCTCTTGTTATTTTTAACATATTTGCCTAGGTTGTTATTTGTTCGGAAAGCTGATGTTATTCCTTTCTTTTTTATGTGTTTGGCTTTTTTTGTTGTTATTTTGTCTGTATATGTAATCGAGCAGAAGGTACTGGGTTTTTTTCTCTGGTGGTGGAAATACTTATTTCAGGGCTTTCTTGTGTAATTTTTGATTTACCATTTTATTAATTGTTTGTACGTTGTATCCGTTGTTTACTGCTATTTTACTCAATGTCAACTTAGCTGTTTCTTGTATTTTTCTTTAGTTATCATTACCTAATTTCTATATTCTTTTCGTTTATGTCTTCTGTATTATCGCTTCTTCTAGATTTTCTCTGATTTTTTTCTATTTATTTGTTTAAACAATATTATATTTTCAGTATTATTAATTGTGTTAGGTCAAATAGACTAAAATATATCTTATATATAATTGGCACCATATTCAAAATATGCCCACTAGAAAAATGTGCATGCGCCCCTGCAGGACCTCTCACGATCCTGCGTATCTGGAAAAGTTGAATTATCGATTCTATAGGGTGCTGGCGGTAGCCATATTACAGAAACAAACCAGTTCAGCAAGTGAAAATTCCTATATTTGAGTAAAGTAATTCGCGTTGAGTGATACGTCGGTGGCTATAATGTTTCGCAAACATTGATATATCTCATAGACAAAAATCGAGGCATGTAAGTTTGATTTTTTTAATTAATAAATGTCGTCGATGTAAGTCCTGCAGGATTTTATTTGGAAAAGTGCCAAAAGGTTTAATAAAAGACGTATATACAGATTATCTATTAGATTTTCTTTAGGAGTTTTATATTTTGTATATTATAAAACTGCTTTAAATGTGGATATTTTTAATCACGTAGATATTGAAGTATGAAAAAACATCATAAAATGTACCAACTGTAGATATTTTTTAAACATATTAGTAAAAGTAACGTATTTAATATATTTTAACGATTTTAATAAACTTATGGCACTAATCTAAAAAAATCTATAAAGGTCCATTAAAACTTATTGTAAAATATCACGCTTTGGATTTTTTTTTAGTAAATTTCATTGTTATTATGTAATTTACTATAAGGTAGTGCAGCGTAGCATTCAAAAGTTATTATATCATGTGAAATTGTTAAAATATTTGTTCAAATGTCATTAAAATTCATTAAGAATTGGTAGGTCATCAGGAGCGCCATCTCAATAGTAAAAATCACTAGATACCAAATGATGTATCCTGGAAATTATTAATTAATTAGTATTTTTATCTTTAATAGCAATATATGTGAAATATATGAATCGTGCAGTCATTAACCAATATTAAATCAACTACAATAGTATCAATAATACCATATCAGTGAGCGATTCGCCATCTTGGAATAATTTACAATTTTTTTAGTCTGTGTGATAGGTTTAATTGCATAACGTAAATTGATATAAAATATTGGATGTTTTGTATTGTTTTTAATGGCATTTGTATGTTTACTGGACGAGGACTTCGTTATATGATAATTTTTACTGATATAACATAATAGGTTTATGGAGTAGGTATGTGTGTTTGTGTGGTTTTTATCATAAATGTACATTTGGAAGTAAATACCATAAACGATATGAAAAAAGTCCTTGGCGATTGAGATCTGTTGAATTGAGTAAACGTTATTCAGCTCTATTGAAATAAATATTTTGTTTTTTAATATTTTTATAAGGCTTTAAGGAATATTTTGTAAAACTTTTAGGTTATTAGTAAGTTTGCATTTCAGCAAACCGATAAATAAGAATTGATTCTGCTATCTTCATCGTCACTTACTAAAGCTAAGAATGTATGTTATTAAGATTTTAATAAGACTTATACTATTTAACTTCTAAACAATTTTTGTTTTTCATGTCTTGTCGCCCCCTTTCTTCATTCTTTTTTACCCTTGGCTCGATAATATATGCAAGTCTCTTGTTGGTTATATCCAGTGTACAAGGTTATTCGAGATATTCGAGATTTGGTGAAATGCCAACCTAAGAAAAGATTGTGTGCAGATACTGGCAAGTGGATTTTTGGGTTAATACGTACATAAAACTTTTTCGGTATGTATTTCGCCTTAATAGCTACACATTTTTATATTATTTCCGTTAAAGTAAATAGAAAGTAGGGGAGAGTGGTCCATAGTGAGACGGTTTTTCGTCATTCAAGATTTTTTTACAATTTTTTCTATATCCCTTTCGCTCCTGATTTTTTTTAACTTGACCTAAAAATTTAAAATTTTGAATATTGGTTATTTGAATTTATTTAAGATTTATGGCGTTTGTTCCAAGTCAAAAAGTTTTTCCATATATACTTTATTATTATTATTATTATTATTATATAAGCGAGGGCAGAGGAACTAAGTCCCTATTATGCCCAAAAACAAAGAAATTTCATTTATCACCTACTAGTAAATAACAAAAATTACAACTAAAAGAAATAAAATTACAATTTTTGGTTTAAAGGAACAACAATATTTTAACTATAATATAAAACTGTCGAGTCTGTTTTTGAACGAGTTGGTAGAGGAAGCGGAGACAATGTTATCGTTGAGGTTATTCCAGCACTCAAAAACTCTATTTGGAAGAAAGTTCTGTCTTTGTCTTATAGAAAAATTTCATTTCTTTAGTTTATATTGATGACCTCTGAGGCGTTCATCTTGGTTTATGATAAATATTTCATCGAGGTTTTCAAAATTAAATTTTAGTATTTTGAATGTTGTAATTAAATCTCCATGTTGTCGGCGAAGTTCAAAGTGGTTAGGTTAGCCATACTAAGTCTTTCTGCATAAGACGGTCTTCTCGGTCCCAAAGAAATTCGAGTGGCTTTTCTTTGAACGTTTTCCAACAGAGTCTTGTCTCGAACCAGATCGGGATACCACGTTGGTCCAGCGTATTCAAGTATGGGTCTTACGTACAGAGTGTAAAGTTTGCAAAATGATTGCATGGAAACTCCCGAAAAACACCTCCGAATAAGATAGAGTCTGGAGTTTGCACGTTTACAAATAGAGGTAATATGATCGGACCAAGTTAGGCTGCTGTTCACAATAACACCAAGATCGTTATACGAAAACACAGATTCTAATGGCTGCCCGTTAACAAAGTACGGCACAAGTGGGTTATTTTTGTAAATTCGAAGCACTACACATTTTTCTGCGTTTAAGGGTAGTAACTACTGGGAACACCAAGTTAAAATAGAGTCCAAGTCCATTTGGAGGGTTAGCTGGTTTGTGTTTGGATTGGCATATATTTTTGTGTCGTCAGCGTAAAACGATATTTTACTTGAGACATAATAAGGAATATCGCTGGTGTAAACCGTAAAAAGCAGAGGTCCAAGGACAGAACCCTGAGGCACTCCACTTTCCACTAACCTGTCCTGTGAGAAAGATTCGCCAACTCTAACTTTGTAATATCGATCTGTCAGGAAATCATCTATCCAACGAAGTAAAGTACCGCGAACTCCGAAATGTTCTAGCTTATGTAGAAGTCTGCGCTAAGGTACACGGTCAAAGGCTTTAGAAAAATCTAGATAAACAACGTCGACCGGCTGCGAACTGTTAAGGGATGAGGTCCAGTCGTTAACACAATGTAGGAGATTGGTTAGAGTAGAGCGACCAGAGACAAATCCATGTTGTTGAGTTGGAATAACATGTTCCTGGAGAAGGAATTTGGTCATCTACTCGGAAATAATGGCTTCCATAACTTTGGCAACTACTGGCAGCAAACTAATCGGACGATAATTGTTGGGGTCGAGTTTGTTGCCTTTTTTAAAAATAGGGGTAACGGAAGCTAATTTCCAACTAGGAGGTAAGGAGTTTTGGATGAAAGGGGTTTGCATAATTAACGTTAATGGTATTGCAAGCGTGTCTGCGCACCTTTTTAACAGTTTTGGTGTTAAACCATCTTATACTGCGATACTCCATAAAACAATTGTTAGTATTGGTCAAACATAAATGAACTTTGCATTTGAGGCAATATATACGAGTTTTTCCCTTGCATCCAGTTTTCTTGCAACGCGAAGCAATTTTCGATTTATCATCAGTAGGTAAATGTCCTACATTGTCCAATCTTACTTCCTTCACTGGTCGTACTTCAATGTTATTTCTTTTAGGTATTTTCGGTTCAGGCCTTATCAAAAGTAGTCCTCTTTTTTGTATTGACTGTTTTATCTATGGCTAAAAGAACTTCAGCAATTTCTGCGCGAAAGAGCACCAAATATAAGATTCTTTGCTTTGGTATTTGCAAATTTGTTGCTTGTCTGCTATATTCTAGCCATCATTCATATATACTAACTCTATATCAGGTGTAAACATTCGCAACGTCCATTTGCGTGGCCTAATAAAGGTCCTTAATAAATAAGCGTTGAATGGCGAACATACATACAATACTTATTCTCAGACGATAGACCAATAAATATTGATAGACAAACACACATCGAAAATAACTACTTGCCCATCTTAACATCAGAAATAAAATACGCCTTAAAAAATATGAAAACCGGGAAAAGCCTCTGGACGTGACTACGTTCATAGTGAAATTATACAACTTTTGAAAGAAGACAATTTAGAATTATTATCAAGACTCTTCAAGAGTATATACAAGACTGGTACAGTTCCACAAGATTGATTAAGGTCCACGTTTGTGCCTATACCTAAATCGAACTACGCAAAAAAATGTAATGACTTTCGATTAATAAGTCTCATGCCCCACATATTCTGAAGCTATTTCTAAAAATTATCCATAACAGAATTTACAACGAATGCGAATAAGATATGGGTCCGGAACAATTTGGCTTCCAAAACGGTATGGGAACTCGAGAAGCTTTGTTCAGTTTCATTGTCAGTTTTAACAAAAAGATGTCTGAACTGAAATGGGTGATACTGAAACCATAAACATCCAAAGAGGAGTTAGACAAGGTTGTATACTATCACCATTATTATTCAACTTGTACTCTGATTGCTGGCAGTGATAAAGAACTACAAATTCTGTTAACCAAAGTAGTGCGAGAAGGAAGGAAGTATACGGCCTTAAGGTAAATGTAAAAAAAAACCAAAACAATGGTAATTTCAAAAAAAACACACACCAGTTATAAACATACTAGTCAACAACAATCTAGTTGAACAAGTGAAAAAGTTTAAGTATCTAGGCTGTTAGATACATGAAAACTTAGTAAGAGCGCCCACCAAAGTGACGTGGCATGTGGCAAGTTGTAAGTAGCACGCGACTAGCATGTTACTTCAAATGTAACCAATGCAAACGAATGATTAGAATGAAGGACGTCACTGTCATTTTGGTGTGCGCTGAATCATTCGTTTTCATTGGTTACATTTTAAGTAACTTGCTAGACGCGTGCTACTTGCTACTTGCTACTTGCCATGCCAGTTTAGTGGGCGCTCTCCCTTAGTCCAAGAACAAGAGGTTAAATGTAGAATAAAACAGGCAAGAAATACCTTCTTAAAGATGCGGCAGTTACTCACTACCGTAATCTTAATTTGTCCCTACGATACCGCATGATAAAGTGTAATGTATATAGTGTACCATTACATGGCGTAGAAGCTTGGACGTTAACAGTCAGCTCGTTACGACGTTTAGAGAGCTTTGAGATGTGGGTATTTCATCGTATGCTGAAAATTCTATGGACCGACCGCGTTAGGTGAAGAAGTTTTAAGGCATATGAATAGAGAACGTGAACTCACAGAAATTGATATACACACATATTTAGACACGACAGGTATAACTTTCTTCAGCTTATTATAGAAGGGAAAATAGAAGGCAGGCGCGGCCCGGGTAGACGACAAATGACCTAGCTGCGCAACATCAAAGATTGGACCGGATTAGACTTTCAACGTTTAATAAGGAAAGCCCAAAATAGGGAAGACTTTGCAGAGGTCATCGCCAACCTTCGCTAAGAAGACGTCATCTAAAGAAAAAGAATAAAGATCCTGTACAAGGTTAGTAAGAAATCGAATTTGGTAACACCCTCCATTGAGGGATTGTAATCCTGTATTACCTGTGGCCTATATATTTCTGTATAGGTCTTGTTTGTTTTGTCCCATCGTTTATGCTGGTCGGTCGTCCCAATTCCTATATAATTTGATGCCATTATTACCGGTTTGTTATCAAACCACTTTGTCATAATTACCTCCCCATCATTTCTGATTATTTCTTTTGTAGTACTACGTGCATGGTTTTCATTATTTTATTAGCAGAGAAACTGGGGCTACTGAATCTATTTTGTCGTGCAGTACAAATGGCAAAACTATTTTATGGCGCAGAGTTTGTAACAACCAATAACTGCAGAAATAATTATTAAAATAGACTTTACAATTATCCTCTGTGATGCGATGACACAGCTTTTTAAAATTGCAATTCAAAATTGTTAAATTATGGAGGAACTTTTGCCATAGCTATTACACCGGTGTTAGTTACATTGGATAACGAGCTAAATAAAAACAAAACATTGTAATTGGGACACTGCGAGCAAAGAGAAAGTTAAATCCTCAACAAATTGTTTAAAAGCAAATTACAAAAAGGTGGAATGAAAGTACTTCAGAGTAGTTCAAAGGTTATTATTGGAAAATGGAGACATAAGAAAGAGGTGTTTTTTTGATCACGAAATCTGTTCCGGAAATGATAGATGTAACCAAAAGAGGTATATTAAAAAAATCTTCCAGTATTGTCGAATATAATTCAATAAAATCGTATTTAGATGCATCCGACCAAAAGATCGCTTATGCTTCAACGATTCGTAAAGGTGTCAAGTGGTACCGAAAAGTTTTACTCGAACTGCTTACAAACACGGCAGTAGTAAACAGTCAATGTATTTATCAACATATTACAGGAAAACATATTAGCATCACACAGTTTCGTAAAGATTTGGAACAATCACTGGTAAAAAAAATAAATGTAGAAGTTCTTCTTCATTCACCACATATCCTTCAGGAAACTAAAATAAGAGGACGATGTAGTTTATGCTATAAAATATATGCTAACAGAAATGGAAAGAATGGTGCAATGAAAAATGCAAAGCAGGAAAAAACAAGGTGTCCCGAATCTCAGAAGAACTCTGGTTTTATGTGATCTGGTTGTTTTTTTGCGACACATAATTGTTAAGTAAAAAAATAAAAAATGGTTTGTTGTTAGTATAACTTTTTTAAAATCTATGTGCCGTAGGACACATAAGGTGCACATGAGTTGTTCGAAATAAAATTAATTAAGTATTTCTTACTAGCCCATGTGTACCACATATGACCACACTTATTTTTTTGAAAAATTATGTTCGTGTTTTAACAAAAATGTGTTTTAATTGTTTTTAACATTAAACTTCATGTCATTATATCAAAAAAATATCATGGGTTGGCATAAAGTTTTTCAAATTATGGCTTGGGAGTTAGAGTGTTAGACTTAAAAACATAAGTGTAAAACATATTTGTCAAAAACAAAATTCTTTTTGATGTCGCAGTGTCTCACTGTGTCCCACAGTGATCCACACTTAGACATACATTATACATTATATAATTAGAACACAATTATTCTGCCTCATTGTTTTTTATATAACACTATATCTTGCGATAAAACACAAGCAACTTCAGGAACGTTTGGATAAAAGAACTTGTTTGATTTATTTAATTCTCTCATTTAATTGATATCATATTCGAAATCATAGCACAGAGTAATCAAAGTTTATTGAAAAAATATTTTTTTTTTGCGAGAAACTTAATCGATCCTCATTTTCTTTACAATTTACATTGTCTAAGTCTGAATGACAATCCCTTAAGTTCTGCTGCTGTTCACAATAAAAATCCTTCTTTTGTAACTAATTCCACAGCTTCTCTCATTTCACCGTCAGAAAAAGTAGCAATGTTATTCTTTACTTTTCTATTTCTTAACATAATCTACAAAAAAAGAAACAAATAATATAAGTTTGTATTATCCAACTATGCAAAAATACCTAAGCTTTACTTACCACCAATATTAAAGTACTAACTCAATGCACAACCTTAAAATGTGGTTAAAATAATCACAAAGCCAAAAAGGATCCTCTTTGATATTCCAGAATGTTGTTCACTGTTATACCAAGACATTGGTATTTGGTTTTTGAAGAACGGTAAGGCATATGGACTGCAGCAATTATGATTGTATCATGACTTGGTCATATTTTAACAAATAATTGTTCCATATTATATGGAGAGTGTATTAAGGAGTGTACATGGAGAGTTCCATATTTATGGAATTCACATGACTTTTTAATACCGTTAGTAATACTCCATCATCTCTTGAAGCAGTATTAAAAATGTTGCTTCTATCACTTCGGCAAAAAACATTTGTTTGAAGTACGGCCATTTTAGTTTTTAATCCACAAACATTTTGATAAAAAGTTTCTAGTTTTTGTTTTGGATTGACCTTAGATAAACCTATACCTGGAGAAGTTCCTATTTTGGATTTTTGACTGCACTACACTAGGAATTCCACTATTAAATTTAGCAAATATATTTTCTCCCTTACTTTTACGGTCTTTGAACTCAGCTTACTACATCAAACTGTATCCCTCTCTTTCCTTTGGAGTCAATTCAAAGCTAGCAAATACTGTCTTTCCTTTAAGTTTATAACCATTTTTTTTCAATAAAATGCACAAGAAGAATAATTCCTGCAGCTGGCTGAATACCACGTATCACAAAAAAGAGGTTAGATCTTTGTAAAGGAGTATATTTAAAAAACCCTTGAAAGGGCTACATCAATTACACAAACGTTTTCGGAATAATAATTCCATCATCAGGTTTAAAATGTCTAAAATAAGCATAAACCATTTAGTTAAAGCAAACGTGGTTTAGAATTTTGACTAAGGTTAAAAAAAGAGCAAAAATGGTTATACTTACAAATTAAAATGCCTGAGCCACCAAAATATCAGGGTAAAAACCCTTTAAAAGACATATGGTTACAAAAGATTGTACATAATGTTGTTAATCACATTTGATGTTTAATATTAAATTAAATTTGACTTCAGGTAACATACACCCATGTCTTAGGTGAGTTCCAGTGGCCGGAGAGTGAACCTCTTCAATCGGGCTGCAGCCTAGTAACTGATTGACTAAAGATACCTATGAACGGTGTCGAAAACAAAATGACAATGTACCATGAAACAATAATAATTATACATAGTATTACTTCAGCCAAAAGATTCAAAAACTTCGATGATGTTAAAAATAACAGCAATCCAGGTGTTGGGATTTAAAAAAAATTTTTAATGATTTAATTTTGGATATAAAAGATGTGAAATTACCGATGGTGTTAAAGGTCATGTTTATTAAGAAAATAACGTGTGCATTAGGCAACCTATGTTACTCTTTGTCGTGTGGAGTGTGGTCTAAAAGTGTAATTTGTGATGGATTAGCTTAGATATATGAAATTGTCCTTTTATGTTGATCACATCTAGGACAAGGTAAAATTGAATAGTATATATTTGTAGCTAATGTAAGACCTCGTATTTAAATGAAATTGTTTAAGACTACTCGTATGATGGAAAAGGTAATATAAGTAAGTCTAATAAATTTAAAAAAAAGGGGTTAGAAATCTTCCGACTGAAGAATTAAAGTTAAAACCTATGGAATTAAATTTAAAATTGAAAAGGCTGAGTTTCTCAGAGACTTGATAGGAATCAAAGTAAAGAAAATTACTGAAGAAGAAGGGGGGGGGGGTTAAAGGAAAGTAAATGAGTTAATCAACAATTAGAGATAATACAGGTCCTTCATGCTGAAAGCATCTAGCATTTTGTTTAGCTTCTTAGCATGTGTTACTAAATTCAGTGTCACTTTTATTGCTCTCAAATTGTTTTTGTTTGGCTTACCTGTTCTGGATCCTTTACTATTATAGTTGAATTTTCTGACATTGCTGACAATACTTTAGTAGCTTTCTCAATATCATTCCCTTCAGGTACATTACACAGCACATTATATTACTGACTTTATTCTGTCTCTATGGCAATGTTAGGTTGGGTAATAGCCATTGCAGGACTGTTAGTTGATTATGGATGTTAATTTGTGTTGATGTAAGAGGTGCATTTTTACGAGCATCAAGCTGTTAGCGAAATTTCTCAGCTGTCTAAATGAGCTCTAGGACAACTTTTAAACCCTTTTTACAATCAGTGCAGAAAAACTTGAGTTGTCGAGTCACGTTCAGTACCATCACCTTAGTCTCAGAAGCACTAAGTCTGGAGTCAAGCTTTTTATAAAAAAAGCCCACTAAAGTTATCACATGGAATAAAATCATTATTTAGAACATCAATTAGAAACAACAACGAAGCCATACTGAACAAAAGAAACAACAACATGACACCTTCTTCTTCTTAACGTGCCCTATCAAGTCCCCTTGACGTTGGCGATTAACATGGCGAAACTGTCTCAGTCTCGAGCTGTTCTAAAGAGTTGCTGAGCTTTCCTTATTCCTGTCCACTCCCTGATATTCTTCAACCAAGAGGCCTGCTTTCTACCAATTCCTCTGCGTCCTTCGATTTTACCCATCATAATAAGTTGAAGAATATTATATCGGTCTTCCCTTAATAGGTGTCCAAAATAGGCCATCTTTCTACATTTGATATTATCAAGCAGCTCACAAGCAGCATTTGCTCTCTCAAGGACTGTCACATTTGTCAGCATAGCCGTCCATGGAATTTTTAGTATACGTCTGTGCAGCCACATTTCAAAGGCCTCCAGAAGATTAATAGTGGATATTTTTAAGGTCCATGCTTTGACACCGTATAAGACGACTGACCAAATGTAGCATTTACCCATTTACTTTCATGGGTAAATGCTTGTCATGACAAGAATGACCGCATTTTTAAAAATATCGTGCAGGCTATCTCAATTCTACATTTTATCTCTTGATCTGGATCTAGTTGTTCAGTAATATGGCAACCAAGATAATTACAACTGGACACTCTCTGAATTATATGACCATCAACATATAATCGTGCATCTTGATGTACTAAACGGCTAAACACCATGTGTTTTGTTTTTGAACAGTTTATGTTTAGGCCAAACTCTCTTTCCACTGTATCAATGGTATTTAAAAGGCATTGTAATCCATTCATGTCATCACTTAAAATAACTGTATCGTCTGCATATCTGATTGTATTTATCAGAATTTCATTAACTTTTACGCCCCATTCCAAATTATGCAGCGCTTCTTTAAATATTCTAAATAATTTAAATAAACAATATAGTGCGGTTCAGAAAAGAAACAAAATAGAAATTTAAAGAGAAACGAGAGGCTTACACGAAGTAAAAAACATTAAATACTCCAGAATCACAAATCACCTATAGAAGAAAACGAAATGAAACAAAGCAGTTGGTAAGAAGTACAAAAAATGAACACTGGGAACAGTTTAAAAACATTATGGAAAGCGACTTCTATGGTACACAAAAACGAATATGGAGATTCATAGGAAACCAACGTAAAGATATGGCAAAATTAAAGGAATACAATAACATACCAGCAAACGAATAGAAAAGATAACTGACATAACTTTTTAAAAGAAAGGAAACAATAATCAACACAATAACGTACCTGAATTAAAAAAACAAAATGAAAATTAGTTTTCAGGAAGTAGAGATAGCTATAAATTCATTTACAAATATAAAGCCACCAGGACCATACCGAATAACCAACGAGCTTCTAAGACAGGAATGAGAAAGTATAACTAACACGGAGATGAAAAAACTTATATAAAAACTAATATTGTACTGCTAGATACCAGACGCATGGAGAAACAGCATAATGATAAAAACGTTCGAGAAAAGAGATAAAGAAGACCCCAACAATTATAGAGGTATAAATCTACTGAACACCATACCTAATCTTATCACAAAAGTCCTAATCAACAAAATCAATAGACGTCGTATTTGTACTAAGAAAAATCACAAAAAAGACCATCGAGTACAATAAACCAGCATATCTCTGTTTTATAGACCGAACAAAGCTTTTGATCGCATCCAATTCGAAGACGTCTTACACCTACTGTATAAAAGAAACATAACAATTAATATTATAAAAATCATCGAAAACATCTACTTCCTTAATCGAATACAGACAAAGATCAATGGAAAACTAACATTGTATACCAGTACAAAGTGGAGTCAGCCGCTAAGCTCACTTCCCTTTATTATAATAATGGACGAAATAATACAAGCAGTACGTAAAGGTTATGGTTACAGAAAGGGTAACAAAGAAATCCAAAGATTATGTTAAGCACACGACGCCACATTATTCGCCGAGGCAGAAGACGAGATCCAAAAATTAACATACATCTTCAATACAACAGCCAAGAAATACAATATGATTATATCAGTAGAAAAAATCAAATGCATGACAACATCTAAATACGATGTATAATTAAAATTGATAGGAAAATAGTAAAGCAGGAGGTAAGGTTAAGATATCTGAGAATAGAACTAGTTACGGAGAGGTTGAAGAAGAAATACAACAAAGCTTAAAAGCAAATTAAGCAGCGGCATCTCTTAATGACACAATCTGGAAGAACAAACACAAAACACTAAGACAAGACACAAAAAATGAATCTACAAAGCAGCAAATAGACCTATATTATATATTTAATATTACTGTTCCTGTACCAATGGCCATAGTTGTCGAGATATTTTTGTAAATAAAAAAAGACAACTGAAGTGATACAGTCACACTCACAGAATAGAACAAGCTCGATTACCAAGGCGGAGATCAGACTGAACACCACAGGGAAGACATTAAAGAGGTAAAAGCTGAAAAGGTGGTATTATTGGTGAAATAGAAGAAATCTCGACATGTACCAAAACAGTTTATATTGGAATCAAACATCATCAGTTTTAGTAGATGAAGTGGAATCACAGGCTCTCAATATTAAAAGAGAAGTATGGCAGAGATGCCTCTTGTCACCCCTGCTTTTTAACGTTTACTCCGAAAGAATTTTCAGAAAAGCACTTTCTAAAAAACAAGAAGGAATACTTGTGAACGGCGAAGCATCAATAATTTGCGATATGCGGACGATACAGTACTCCTGGCTTCTAGTAAAGAAGATCTGCAAACACTACTTGATAGTGTTGTTGAGAGTTGTAGGGAGGCAGGTCTGGATCTTAACATACGGAAAACCAAAATACTCGTAATAAGTAAACAACAGCATATAAAATCGTCTATATATGTAAATAATACCAAACTTGAACAAGTTGATAAAATCATTAACCTTGTACAGCAATTAAATTGTAACGCAGAAAGTCACGGCGAAAATTAGGATAGAGCAGGCTAAAGCTGCTTTTAGAAGGATGTCCAAGGTGTTATGTAACAGAGACCTAAAATTGGCATTGAGGATCCGCCTACTTCGCTGCTACGTATTCTCGGTCTTACTTTATTGTGTCGAGTCCTGGACTGTGAATAAAATCGATCTAAATCGCATTGAGGCTTTCGAAATGTGGAGCTATAGAAGAATTCTAAAAGTTTTCTGGCTGTAGAAGATTCGAAACTCGACAATACTAGAACGTCTCAGCAAGACTACTGAGATCATAAAAAGTATCAAGCAGAGAAAGCTGGAATATTTCGGACATGTAATGAGAGGTCTCAAACATAGGTTGCTACAAAATATCATGCAAGGAAAAATAGCAGGCAAACGCAGTCCAGGACGAACAAGAACCTCATGGTTGAAGCAAAACTTTTTTTATCGGTATTAAAATTAATTAAAAATTGAACAATAGTTTTTGAAACTAAGAAAACTCCTTTTTTTTCTCGGGATTTTAAGCTCAACAAAAACCGCATTGGATACACATGCGGAGCGCAGTAACTAAACAAACTAAGAAAGAATATCACATTTCTACTTTACTACTGAAACTGCCATTGCAATTGATTTAGTCTTATAATAAAAACTGGATAATTGGAAGATTTTTACAGAGCTTAATTGAAGTCAGGCTCGATATTAAACCCCTTAGTGTGTTCTCTAATCCCACACAAGGACATTTGGATAAATTTATCTTAGTTGCCGTCAAGGAAAACGTTTTCAGGCCATGGTTTTTTTTGCAGATAAATGTAAAGTAATAGTTTATTAGAAATTACTATAGTCTACTTATGGTATGTCAAATTATTTGTTTAATAAATTATTATTATTATTATTATATAACAAATAAGGGCAGAGGAGCGAGCTCCTATTATGCCCAAAAAGCAAAAATAAACAAAAATAAAATAGATCCTTATAAAACTAATACTAATTATAAAGTTAAGTAGTTAAACAATTAACGAAAATTGAATTGTGACACAATAAATAAATAAATAATGCTGTCCGAAAAAAAAATATCCTATCCTATAAAAAAAATAAAGTGCTGTCAAGTTTATTTTTAAAGATGTTAACACTAGCTGCCGATATGGTGTCATGATCCAAATTGTTCCATATATTAAAGATTCTGTTTGGCAAGAAGTTTGCCCTGGACCTTGCAGTAGTTTGTTCCCTCTTTAATTTGTATCGATGGCCTCTTAATCTATCGTCTTCATTCAAAGTGAATATGTTGTTTAGGTTCCCAAAATTATGTTTTAAAATACGGAAGGACATAATTAGGTCACCTCGAAGACGTCGCTGCTCGAATGTCGTAAGATGAGCCATGAATAGTCTATCTTCATAGTTAGGTCTTACACGGCCGTATGCCAGTCTTGTGGCTTTACGCTGAACGTTTTCAAGTAGGATTTTATCGCGACTAAGATCTGGATTCCACACTGGTCCGGCAAACTCAAGAATAGGTCTAACGTATATTGAGTAAAGTTTACTAACAGAGGTTAGAGATATGCGTGCAAAACACTTACGAATCAAAAACAGTTTCGAGTTAGCACGTTTACACACCGACACTATGTGATCAGACCAATTTAAGTCACTATTAATTATCACTCCGAGATCGTTGTGTGAGGTTACAGAGTTTAAAGGATGTCCATTAATAAAGTACGGAAGTGATGGGTTATTTTTGCCGATATGTAAAACAACGCATTTTTCAATGTTAAGCGGAAGTAACCATTCTGAGGACCATTTGAATATTGCGTCAAGATCTTGTTGAAGAATATGTTGGTTAATAGTTGGATTCACATATAACTTAGTGTCATCAGCGTAAATGGAAACCTTACTGGATACAATGAGCGGAAGATCACTAGTGTAGACACAAAAAAGTAGCGGTCCAAGTACTGATCCTTGTGGAACTCCACTCTTGACTGGCTTATCTAATGAGTGGTCTTCCCCAACACGAACCCTGAAGTATCTGTCGGATAGAAAATCTTGTATCCAAATGTTTAATTTTCCGCGGATACCATAGTGATCCAATTTAGCTAGTAATCGACGTTTTGGAACACGATCGAAAGCTTTGGAGAAGTCTAAGTAAACTACATCGACAGGATTCCGATTGTTTAAAGATAATGACCAATCATTTACACAATGAAGTAAGTTTGTGATCGTTGAACGACCTTTGATAAATCCATGCTGTTGGTGAGGGATGACATTTTCTTGAAGAAGGAACTCGGACATAGCTTCCGAAATAATCGATTCGAATGACCTTGCTGACAATAGGAACCAGGCTGATTGGACGATAATTATTGCAATCAAGTTTATTACCTTTCTTGAATACAGGAGTAACTGAAGCCAATTTCCAGGACGAGGGGAGGGAACCTTGATTACAAGAAGCAGTCATTATGAGAGATATAGGGATGGCTACAGAATCTGCACATTGTTTGAGGAAAAAAGAGGTGAGTCCGTCTAATCCAGGTGATGAATTATTTCGCAGTTTCCTTAAATGATGTTTAATTTCATCCGGTATGAAAGATATATTGTCAAGAGTTTTAGACAAACGAGGGCACATTATTTGAGGAATGGTATCGTTAGATTCATCTGTAAAAACTTGAGAAAAAATAACGATAAACATTCCGAAGATTCGTTATTCGAAGAACATAAAGACCCATCAGCTTTTTGAAGCAATGGTATGGAGACTTTAGAAGATAAAGATGTACGAATGTACCGATAAACTTTTTTACTATTACCACTTGCAATGATAGATTCCTCAAATTCTGTTCTTAACTTTAGGAAAGATTGTTTGACTCGGTTAGAAAAATTACGGTGGGCGAGAAAATCATCAGGGGAACCAGTGAGTTTATATCTTCGCCAAAGCTTTCGCTTATGTCGAATTAAATGAGTAGCTGAGAGGTTAATCCAAGGTTTTAGTCGATTTCTGTATACCTGCCGTTCGGTTGTATGATCAGAAATTGTTGTAATAGCAGTATGAAGAAAAGAGTCCCACATTGACGATGGATCAGAGTGATTAGGAAAAATAGATTGCTAGTTTATCTGGTATAAAAAACTGAATTTACATCAAAGAAATTAGTAGTGGCATACGTTACGAAATTATTTTTGCAAGGCGGTGTTAAACTTAATTGAATGTGAGCAGTAATAGCGAGTGGTCAGAAAGACCTACAGGAGAAGACACTTCAAGTGTAGAAATTAATTCATCGTCATTTGTGAAAAATAAGTCTAAAATTGAAGGATTATTGTTAGCTCTAAACCTTGTAGGTTCAGTTATCAGTTGTAATAAATTTGAGTTCATGATAAAGTTTTTAAACAAATTTTGGGAATTAATAGTATCAGTTTTGGAAATAATGGGCCAGCTTATTTCTGGAAAATTGAAATCTCCAACAACAATAAGATTTTCACACGATGATAATTCCTCAAGTTTGTTAATAAGCATATTGTCGTGAGTAAGTACTGTATCGGGAGGTCGATATATGCAAACTATATTAAATATGAAAGAGTTTTTAGTAATAAGTAAGTGGATTTATCAAAGGATTTTTTTACACCGTTTTTCGTACACTGGTATTTTATTATTTTTGTTTCGGATATATCTAATCTGAATATTTTTTTTATTTTTTGTTCTGTTTTTCTGATATATACTTCTCTTTTATCATCTTTAGTATTAATTTTATCTTATAAATTTTATACACTTTTCATTAGATTTATTTTTTTACTCATTATTCAGCTTTGACATTGTTTTATTTTTCCTTGACTTCAACTAAACATCAACATGAAACAAACCAAGTAGAACAGCTCCAATATAAAGAGGTAGCAATACAAAAAAATAAACAACAGATTGGGAATAACCACGAAGGAAAACTTAGATGAGGAACGGGAAATAATGCAAACATGTGGTAGACCCTAGCATTGGAAAATCGTAAAAGAAAAACAGAGAATACTGGTTTGATGAGGACTGCAAAAGAATCCCAGAGCAGAGGAACAACGTAAAAATGAAAAATATTGGAAGTAATAGGTACAGAAAAATGTAAGGAGAATTACAGAAACAACAGGAGAGAATCTAAAGGATTATGCAAGAAAAAGGAGAGAAAATCATTAGAAAACTACAAATAATAATAGAAGAAAGCTATGTTTAAAAAGGAGTTAGAACTTTGTATCAAAAAGTAAAAGAGACATGAGTGACACAAAATAAAAGTAGATTGTTTTGCAGAAATAAAGCTACTAAGAGACAAGACAAAAAATACACAGAAGAGCAGAGTAAAAATCAATGACTTCCAACAAAACCTAGAAGAAGCTCTTTCTTTAGACCAAGTAGATAGTGACCCTAAGGTACTTGGATGTATTTCGAAGTTAAGGTAATCGAGGCTGCAAAAGACTGTGAGGCAGCGGTTTCCACGGGCCGTAAGCCGGGGACATCCGATAATACGTGAACTGTGATTCAACGCAAAAAAAAAAACATAAAACTAGATACCGAACAAATCATGAACACACAGCGTTATCAAAAGAAATCAGAAAAGAGTGCCGCAAAGAAAAAGCTGAATACATCTCTCAAATATGCAGAGAGATAGAGGAATATGGCTGTTAAAATAAACTGAGGAATTTATTTCAAAAGATCAAACTCAGAAGAGAACAGAACAGAAGAGAAATAAATCCCCAGGCGTTAATTCAATACTAAAAATACTAGGTGAAATACTAGAGTTACTAGATAAGAAACTAGAACTCCTTAACTAAAAGAATTCCTTTATATTGTACATTGAACCCAAAAATTTAGCTTACATAATGATTCCATTATTCTAATTGTTACATAATTAAACATAATAAAAACAAAACTCAGTATTTCATAAAGACCCATTTTACAAAATAACGTAAGAGGTCTCTCAATAAGAATGTGCTGATGTTTTAACAAAAATAGTAAAAATTACTGTAAATAAAAAAATTATTACAAAATATAATAGATAACAATTTTGTTTCGTATAACACAGCATTCAAATATATATATATATATATATATATATAATATATATATATTATATATATATATATATATAATATATATATATATATATATATATATATATATTATATATATATATATTATTGAGATATTTAAAGTCTTGGTGCGCCAAGCAATAATTAGCTAATTAATTTTTTTGATTAATTAAAATTATTTAAATGATATGATTATGACTCTATCACAATTTTTAATTCTTTTATCTCAGGGTTAAATTCGTGCTTCAATATCTATGCTATTACATGTGAAATGTAAGGTCCAAAGAATACCGGAATAATAAAAAAACACATATGATCTAACACTATATATTGAAATAAAAATAATGAAATAATTCACACTCAAAAGTTTTCAATAAACAAAATCTCATATAATAATTCTCAAAATTTTGTCCTACGTACGTGAACAATCAAAATTAATGGTACAAACAATATTAGTTGAAATCTCAAAATCCAAGTATTACTCTAAATCTCCTAATCAAAATATTTATATCCGTTCTAAATTAAGTGTAACAAATTATGTTATCAATGAAAGAAAACTGCCGAAAACAAAACTATCTCTCTCTGATGATGAGTGGTCCAAATCCTTGTTATTTGTAGACTATGCTATTTACTCGTGGCCGCTCCCTAAGTAATCAGCAATCTTACAATAAATTATTGCAAGTATCTCGTCCTTAATGATCTCCTTCAAATGCACGAATCGTTCAAATTATGCTAGCTTCTTCTTCTCTCAATAAACTGAATCTCTCGTTGGCCTGAGTGAAAAATGACTCTTGGAATATCTTTTCTTTACGATAAACTGAATCTCTCGTTGGCCTGAACAGTGACTCTTGGAATATAAGTAGAAAAATATGACTTACAATATTTTACTGGATCAGCTTCTGTCAGATACACTAACTACACGAAAACTCACAAACTTTCACTGCTACTGCTTCCTACCTCTGGGAAACTACCCGAGAACAACGGCCGTTCGCCTTGCACCCTTGGAAACCAACTGACTATCTTTCAATCACTGCTTAATGTATTTGGAAAACCCGGTTCAATTGTTCTTTGGATTTCACTTAAAATTATGCGGGTCACTCAAGTATAGTATAACAAAAGAAATAATTTATGCATAGTACATTTTGTTTAATACAGGTAATCCAAAAATTTTAAAAACTTTCTTTCCTCGAAATGCTTGTTGGTTATTATCTTACTTATCTGAATTATTTAATGATTTTGAACTTTGAAATATTTTGATCAAACCAATATTTTTATCGATTTTACATATCATAACAATATATATATATATATATATATATATATATATATATAATATATATATATATATATATATGTATATATATATATATATATATATATAATATATTTATATATACATATATATATATATTATATATATATATATATATATATATATATATATATATAATCGAACATCTCTCTACCCTTAGGTGTGAGGTAAATACAAATACAGGTTACAGATCTCAAATCCAATGAAAATACAGAATTTTTTTATTCTATTCTGTGCACGAATTTTGTTCATTCTTTCTTGTTTTTTGCCTTATTTTGAGCTTCTGACCATTCCATTCCCCTACTTTTCAAAATCTGTTGTACTTCGTCATCCCAGGTTTTCCGTGGTCTGCCTCAGGATTTAAACCTTTTCACTTTAGCCTTCCAGACTTGCTTAACGGGTCGGTTGTCGCTCATTCGGCACAAACAATTTTATTTGTTGTGTTTTAATAGCATGTACAGATTCTGTGCCCAGTTCTTCTCTAACATCTTCATTTCTTATTTTGTCTCGTCGTGTTATTCCTTTGACTCGTCTTAGATATTTCATATCAATGGCTTGTATCTTGTTTTTTAATTGCTTTGTTAAAACCCAGCTCTCGCTTCCATATATCAAGATTGGTCGGAATACTGTCTTATAAACTGTCATTTTGGTTCTTCTGCTGATTTCCGGTTTACCTATGAATGCTCTAATAAGATTATGGTACACTTTTGAAGCACTACTGATTCTTTCTGTTATTTCATTCTGCATGGTACCTTCTCTGTCTATTGTAACCCCTAGGCATTTGACTGCATCTAATTGTTCTATGAGTTGTTGGTTAATTTCTATGTTAACATTTCGGTTAGTTTTCGGTATTAGCATCACCTTGGTTTTCTTAACATTAATCTTCATGTTTCTAATTGCCAGCTCATTATTCCAGCTATCTATATTTTATGCAAAATATCCGCATTAATATCACGAATGGTGTGCTCAATGTTCCTCTTCAAGTCTTCAATAGATTGTGGTTTGTTTACATAGACCAATGACTTAACATGGCCCCATAAAAAATAATTCAACGGTGTTAAATTGCAGCTTCTTGGAGGCCAAGCATCTGGTCGAAGTTGCTGAACTCTCTTGGAATCTCTAGCATCAAGAAAAATTAATGTTTCCGGGAACTTTTTCTTTAATAAATCAGTGGTTGGGGTAGTAGTTTAACATGTGGTACCGTACTGTTAAAAAAACATGCCATCCAAATCCATTTCATCTAACTGAGGCCACAAAAAATCCCTTATCATCGTTCGATACCTTTCATCGTTGAATGTTACACCATGTTCGAAAAACTAAGGTCCGATGATGCCACCATGCCATAAATCACAAACGACGCTTATGATGGTCGAGTGGCTTCAGTTCTTGAGTCAGAACAATCTTGTAAGGATGTAGGCCAAAATCTTTTCTCAGAATTCGCCAAGTTATCATTCTGGTGAGTGGCACATTTGCATTCTCCGCTACACTGGCTCTTAAAGCAGCAATATTGTTCTTAGTTCTTGCATTTCGGCGTCTAGTTGGTGGTTTCGTATCGTGCAGAGTAAATTTACGTTCAACTTTTCCATAATTCGACGAATTACACGCACATCAGCACGATGATTTTGTCCATTACTTTCACGTTATGCGATAAGTATTCACAAAAGAACGATTATTAGCATACAATTTTAGGATTATTTCCAAAGGTTGTTCAAGCGTATATCTTGCCATGATAACTTGTTAGAGTATAACATAGATAAATATTATAGTAGGTATATAGAGAGAGTATACTAAATAAAAACGTCAACAAGTGACAGTTCTACCATTTTCAAAATGGCCGCTACAACATTTCAAAAACAGGACGTCCCTATCGGGAAACCCATTATAACCAAGTAAAGAAATATATTCGTTAAGCGGTGCTGCAAATTAATTAATTGTATCCACCTATTCTACAGTACAAGTGTGTTTATTGGCAAAGTGAAAAAGGTCGGTTACTTTTTGTTCACTAATTACTTTTCTAGTACTGCCTATAATTGTTCTGATTCGTTGATGTTATTGGTACTACCGAAAACTGTGATTCAGTATCAATAGTTTTAGTGTGAGTAATTTGTGGGTTTGATACATTTAAAAGGCAGTTTTGCAATTTTCATTATATTTGTTCAGAATATCCAACATAAAAAGTGGATGTTGTCCTATAGTTGTTCTATATAAAGTGACATTGTAGACAGTTCAATGAGGAATGTTAAAAATAGGTCATAAACTACTGTCAGTTAAGTTTTGTATTGTTCTGTATGTAAGAAGGAATAAAGTATAATTGTTGATGGCCAGACGTTTATTGATGGATATTTCCTAAAGTACATATTTCCTTGTCTTTTGATGTCTTCGAACTAGAAGGAGAACTTCACCCAACTTAAATTATAACAATAATGTTTTCACTATAAAATAATATTTGTGACGTAAAATTTAAAGTTCTAAAACCATTTTACTCATTTTAACAAATTATTGATTTTTACCTCTTTCTAACGTTTATTAGCTGTGATTCAAATCTCAGAAAGAATCATAGTACTAAAAATTCAAGCACGGAACTGTAATATTAGTATGATCCAACTCTATGCTCCCACAGTTGATAAGACCGAAGATGAGATCGAAAAGTTTTATTCAGAATTGCCCAATACCAGCAAGTTAACAAAATCTAGAGATATTATTTACATTTTAGGAGACTTTAATGCAACAATTGGAGTAGGTACAGTTTAAAATATAGTTGGACAGGTCGGACTAGGAACTAGAAACGAGAGAGGAGGAAGGCTCATAGAATTCTGCCAAGAAAACAATATGGTAAATGCCAATACTTGGTTCCAGCTTCCTAAGAGAAGACTATATACATGGACGTCTCCTTCACATACAGAAAACCACATTGTCAGAAAGCAGATAGACTGTATACTCGTAAATAGCAAATATAAAAACTCTATAACCTTAGCTAAAACTTATCCTGGAGCAGATGTTAACTAAGACAGAAAAATGAATGTAAAAATGCTACAAAACGAAGAAATAAAAAACAAATTAAAAAATAATGTGAATGTTAATATGCAAGAACAGTAACTTACAACAAACAAATTATGGATGTAAATAAAAAGTGGTATAATATAAAAAAAGCACTTTACTGGAACCAGCTCAAGAAAGTTTGATACAACATAGGTCAGAGGCTAAAAAACAGTGGATGACAGAAGAAATACTACTACAGATGAAAGAAAGAAGGAAATATTAAGGAAAAGATCTACAGAAGTATAAAGAAATACAACAAATTATTAAGAAAAGAAATCAAAACAGCTAAGTAAGTCTATTTGATGAAACAATATAAAGAGATAGAAGAACTAGACACAAAATATGATATGAGCAATATGTACAAAAAATAGGAGAAGTGACTGGAATGGGTCGAAATAAATAGCAAGGACACATAAAAGACAAAAACGATACTACTAATAGATTTACCAGAGAAATTAAAACGATGGGAGGAGTACGTTAGAGAACTTTTCCAAGATGAAAGAGGTGAAATGCAGAAAATACAAGAATTAAATCCTTTAGAGAGACAGAAGATTACGATAGATGAAATTAAATATGCTATCAAAAGCTCTAAAGACAATAAGTACCAGTAGAACTGTTAAAACTAGTGGAAGGGGATAACTTGGAAGTATTGGCAGATTTATTTAACATGGTGTACGATACGGGAATAATACCACAAGAGTGGCTGAAGTCAGCATTTATAACCATTCCTAAAAAATAAGCAGCAAATGAGTTCTCTGATTATCGAACACTGAGCCTCATGGGTCATACGTTAAAAGTACTGCTAAAACTAATACATAAGAGAAAATACGAAAGGCTAGAGGAGGATATTAGCGAGACACAGTTCCATCAACATATTGATTCAGCGATCTCGGGATGTAAACGTTGATCTACACTTGTGCTTCGTTGACTACGAAAACGCTTTCGATAAAGTAAGACATGAAAAACAAATATCAATACTTATGAACAAGCGCATTGACAGTAAAATCATAATTATAGTGAAAAAATTATATTGGAATCAAAGTGTCCATGGTTCAAATTGATAAGCAACACTCAGAAGAAATAAAGATCTGTAGAGGAGTTAGACAGGGATGTGTTGTATCGCCACTTTTATATAACTTATATTCTGAAGAAATTTTCCAAAACACGCTCAATAACATCAAAGCGGGAGTCACTGTTAACGGAAAATTAATTAACAACTTCCGATGTGCAGACGACACTGTGATCATAGTAACGAGTATAGAGGATCTACAACATCTTATCGAAAGCTTGAGTATGAATAGTGCTGAGATGGGAATTGCTATAAACGCTAAAAAAAGTATGTTTTTTAAAACGAAGTACATGCTAATTACAAC
Source organism: Diabrotica balteata (assembly GCA_918026665.1). NCBI lineage: Eukaryota > Metazoa > Arthropoda > Insecta > Coleoptera > Chrysomelidae > Diabrotica > Diabrotica balteata. The sequence goes on from OU898284.1 coordinate 44,575,504, forward strand.
AAGACCACAAAATATACCTATTGACAATCAATGGTAACGTGATAGAATAAGTAGAAAAATATCAGTACCTGGAACTTTCATCAATAAAACCAATGATCATACTGTAGAAATAAACAGGCGAATAGAGATTGCCAGATCAGCATTTATACGAATGCAGCCACTCCTAACGTGCAAAAATCTAAATTTGGAGATCAGACTACGTACCATTCGCAGTTTTATATTTTCAAGAGCACAAGTTCTAAAATAAAAATAGCCATTATGATTGACTTCTTTTAAATATCAGTTAAATCATAAACTACACAAGAAAGCCGTGAAATTAGTATTTCCACCACATGAAAAAAAACCCAGTGCCTTCTGCTCGATTACATATACAGGCAAAATATCAACAAAAATAGCCAAACACATAAAAAAGAGAGGAATAAAACCAGCTTTCCGAACAAATAACAACCTAGGCAAATATATTAAAAACAACAAGAGCCAAAATAAAAAACACTTGCACAGTGGTGTGTACAAACCTAAATGTGGTGACTGTCCAAAAACTTACATCGGTCAAACTGTTAGAAACTTTAATAAACAAATAGCAGAACATAAAAGGGCTTTCAATAATAGAAAAACAAATTCTACATACGCACTTCACCTTTTAGATCGCAATCATTCTTTTAATGACGAATTTAAAATTCTTCACATTCAAAATAAAGGCCTTAAGTTATCCTTGTTAGAATCTATTGAAATCAACAAATTCAAAAACACAGATATAATTCTGAATGACCAACTTGAGACAAACAGTTCTCCCCTCCTCAACCTATTTCATTGGAGAATATAAAGTGTAAACGCATGCCAAAAATAGATCACTTGAAAAAGTCAATCAGCCGAAACAGTTGTAGTGATAAGAAGTTAAAATAAATTTTGTGGAAGTTTGAAAACAAAGTTTTCAGTGTTTTATTGTTACATAGTCATTATGATTGCAAACCTCCATAGGAAGATTGCACTCTAAGAAGAAGAACGTTTATTAGTAAATAAATGTACCAATTACCACAGCTCTTTTCGAAGCGTTTTTACTAAACTAACTGATTTTGTCAGTTTTTTGGCCAATGGACACTGAATGTATACACCAACTGAATAAAGTATGTAAACGTATAAAACTTAAGCATCAGAAATAAATATTATTCAGAACGCAACATACAACATATGAATTTTATATTAATATCACACCTATTCACACGAACGACACAAGAAAAAGTACAAAGAATAAATTTTAAGCTTAAAAGCATCGAAAAGCACGGAAAAACAATTTACATATTTTGATATTCTATTTTACGTATATTATTCGGAGACTGCCTTCTTGTTTTATATAGAAAATATCTGCGTTTTCTTGATGGATATAAATAGGAGCATCTTTGTAGACACCTACCCAGAAATCAATAACGGAAAGTCCCACAAATCTTGCGGCTGAGTTATCGCCGCCAGCTTTATAAATTTAAAACATAATAAAGGAAGAAGCACTGATAAAGGATACGACGGAAGTTTTTAATATAGTTAATTAGCGAAATTATAGCGGAACAAATTTTATTATGAAGATCTATTGTGTAAAAGTTATAGAAGGACAAAAAGGTATTGACATTTTTCCAAAAAATAAATAAGTCTGATCCATTATTCGGTATAAAGTATATTTTAATATATTTTGCATGAAGGACGACATCACAGATATATTATCGCACCAGAGACAAGTCATCACAGCTATCCAGTTCCTGAAGCTAGAAAACTTAATAAATAATATATACAGTATTGTGCCAATTAATGGAATCATAGGCTGTTTTAATGAAAAAACAGTTTATTTAGTAAAAAATTATTTTCTGACAAAATTATAAAGGTAAACTTACATCATTCAGTAGGAAATATATCTCCCTTTGGTAGCAATTACTGCTTTTACCCGTTTTGGCATAGATTTTATGAGTTTCTGGCAGTTGTCAGATATCCTTTCATCTCGATACCATACCTGAATGGCCGCTTCTATCATTTTTGTTTTAGTGGTACAGTCGATTTTTCGCAGTCTACCTTTGCAAATGGCCCATAAATTTTCAATGGGGTTGAGGTCGGGCGAATTACCGGGCCAATCTAAAACATTAATCTTCTTATTTTTGAAAAATGCCATCATTTTCTTTGATTTGTGACAGGGAGCAGAGTCCTGTTGAAGAATCGCTCCTCCTTGGGGTTGACATTTTTGGAGTTGTTTGTCCAAATACTTTTCCAACATGGATTTGTATTTTTGGCTGTTCATCATGCATTCAATTGGCACCAAAGATCCAACCCCCATGTATGAAAAACATCCCCAAAACATTTTCTTGAATGGATGTTTTACAGTTTGATCAATATGAGATGGTGTAAGCTTTTCATTGTCAGACTTCCCTGACGAATTCCGACCGCTGTCCCTGAACTATAAAGTGGGTTTCATCTGTAAATAGGACTTTTTTCCAGTCGCCTACAGTCCAATTAGAGTATTTTTTTGGCCCACAGTAGCTTTTGTTTCTTCATTCGTTCAGTTAGAAGCTGTTTTTTCTGTGGCCGAATTGCCCTTCTACCATTCTCCAAAAGTCTTCTATGAACAGTTGAGTCATGAATCACTATAGCTGATGCTGCTAGATCTTGTTGTAGGTATTGTCTTGATTTTCTTGGGTCCAATTTGCTCTTTCGAAAAAAAAATCTATCATCTGCTGGTGTTGTTTTTCTCTTTCTTTCACATTTTCCTAACCTTTTCACATTCACTGATCCCGTTTCTCGTTTACGCTTCAAAATTTTGCTTACTACCCCCTGACTCACTCCACACGTTCTAGCAACCTCTCTTTGTGACATACTAGTGTGTTCACTCAACGTGACAATCTTTTCACGCTTCCTAGGCGTAATAACCATGTTGGAATAAAACCAAAAACAACACAAAATAGTACAAAAACCCCAAAACAACACAAGCTTGGTAAGAAATGACCTAAAATACACTTAAACACACCAACACATAGTAAGGTTATGTTTTCAATGCTTGGTCAGCTGTTAACTGTGTAGGTAGTGTTGCCAACAGTGAATATTGAAAAAATGAAAAAAAATTCACAGTGATTTTATTAATTCGCACAATACTGTAACTATAGTATATTATAATATGTAATTGTACCTTATATAAAATTGTATCCACGGTTCCTCGTGCTAATGGCCGAAGCTGTCAAAAGCACGTTAAATTAAATAAAAAAAATATATTTTATAAATTTTAAATATCAGTTTAATACACCAAAAACTGACAAAGAAGAACAAAAAATATTTTGTAAACAAATTTTTTTCTTATTTTATTGATAACAGCATCTTGGGTTATAAGCTTCTTTTTCTTGTAGTTCCTTCTCCTATCGGAGGTTGGCTGTCATCACAGCTATCCGTACCTTATTGACGACTGCTTTGAAAAGATATACTGAGCTGCAACTATACCACTCTCTTAGGATTCTTAGCCAGGAAATTCTTCGTCTTCCTATGAATCTTTTACACTTGTTTTACCTTGAATTGTGAGCCTTAATAACTCGTATTTTGCACTTCTGGTAATGTGGCCTAAATATTCCTGCTTTCTTGATTTGATGTGCATCATGACCTTGTAATCCTTTTGTAGCATTTTTGAACACTTCTGCATTTGTAACTCGTTGGGTCCATGGTATTTTTATGGAAATCCTTCTATAGTACCACATTCAAATGATTTGAACTTCTATATTATCCACTTTTATTGTCTAGGTTTCTACTCCATACAACAAAGTCGAAAACACGTAACATCTTAAGGCTCTTATCCTCAGCTCCAGAGGAAGGTCTCAAGTAACAAACACGGCTGTCTGTTTTATAAATGCTCGTCTTGCATTTTTAATGCATGTCCTTATTTTTCTACCTTGGTCATTGTTTTTAGTTACCCTGGTTCCCAGATATTTGTAGTTATTCACTCTTTCTACTTCTTTTCCCTTGATATCTAGACTTCCTACTGTATGTTGCTCAGAAATACTTATGCACTTGGTTTTCCTAATGTTCATTTGTAGTCCATATTTTTTACTGACTTGATGTAATCTATTTACAGTGCTTCAGTGTTGTGCTGCAGTGCTTCAATGTCTGCAAAAACAGCGGTGTCGTCTGCGAATCTTATGTTGTTTACGATTTTTCCGTTTATTGATATACCTTGCTGTTCCTCTGATATTGCTTCCTTAAAAATAGGTTCGCTGTATAGATTAAATAACAATGAAGACAGTACGCAACCCTGTCTAACACCACTTTTGATTTCTATAGTTTCTATATTGACATTTTCAGTTCTAAATTTTGCTTTTTGATTTCAATACAGATTGACAATAACCCGTATATCTCGACTATCCACATTATTTTCTTTTAAGAGTTTTACGAGTTTATGATGTCGTACTCTATCAAAATCCTTTTGATAATCTATAAAGCAGACATAGAGATCCTAGGTCCTAGAGTATCTCTCATTCCTAGTCCTCCTCTGAATCCAAACTAGGTGTCATCTATATATTCTTCTTTTTTTTTGTATAGTCTTCCATATAATATTTTGAGAAAAATCGTAAGTGTGTGGTTTATTAAGAAAATTGTTCTGTACTGGGAGCATTCTGTGGCATGTACTGACTTTGATAGTGTTACAAACGTGGACAGCAACCAATCTTCGACTATTACTCCTGCTTTATATACTTTGTTGAACAGATCTAAAAGTATATGCAGTGTTTCTTCGTCCATGCATTTAATTAGCTCAGTGTGTATCTGATCTGGATCTGCTGATTTTGTGGTCTTTGCATTTTTAATTGCCTGTTCTAATTCGTACATTTTTATTTTCGGTCCTGTTTGTTCCTCTGGTTTTTATTGTGTTATTATATCATCGTCCAATAGTTTTATTATGTATTCTTGCCAAAAACTTAGTTCATGTTTGATGTCTGCAATGAGTTTACCATTATCATCTTTGAGTATTCTATAGCGTGCACGCTTTTTGGTGCCAGTTCTTTAATTTTTTTTATGCATATTAAAGCTGTCGTATTTTCTGTCATACTCTTCTATTTCTATGCATTAATCTGTTAACCAGTTTTCCTTGGCCTTTCTATCTCTGCTTTAATTCTACTTTGTAGTTCTTGATATTTTGGCTCATTTCTCCCTTTGGCTTTTCTCCTCTCTTCAATTAATGCTAGAACTTCCAAAGTCATCCACTTCTGTTTTTTATTTTATGATTATTAGCTGTACTATAATTAATACATATATCCATTAATCTAAACAGAATTTTGAATAATTATTAGGTTCACAATTAGATAACAGTGTTATACTTAACAATTTGTAATAAGGGTTTACAAAATATTAATATATTATGTTAAAACATTAATATCTTTCAATTAGCTATTAGGATAGGTAACATGTCCCTGTTGCAGATTCTGCAAAATTTCTGGGGTAACATCTATTTAGATAAGTGACTGTGTTGGAAAGTTCACATTGAAAAGAAGAAATAAAAACTCATAAAATTTACAAAGATGAACTATATACTTGAAAGCAATTATAAACCACTGATTTACAAACAAATAGTAAACAAAGTAATAGAGAGGTTGTCGCCAGAGTGGACACAACGAATATTGTCACTGTTCGGTCAATAATAAAGAATTTTATTAACTACGTTTGTATTGACCTTCCAAAGAAATATTGCTGCAACGATGCAATTAAGAAACGCATAAAAAGGCAGCGCGTCTTCCGATCGGCATTAAGTCAGTTTACATCTTGACACCCGTCAAGACCTAGTTGGTTGAGTACCTTTTTTCAACTTTTTGCATTTTATTTATTACCCAAGTGAACATTTCGTCGAACTAAAAAGACTTTGCTTTAAAGAAGGTTCCAAAAGCTCTTTAGTGTTTAAATAGACATGAAGCCTTACTGCTACGATATTATTCAACTCAGTAAGAAGTGTGGGAACCGGCGTTTATTAACTGTTAGACTATCTTTTGTGGAGGTACAGAAAAGTCTGGTAACGGACTTATAATTACCTCGCAAAAGCCAGTTAACAGCTTATAGAGAACTTTCCCTGACCAGAGACACATCGATCTTTGTAATAGGGAAACGAGAAGTCGTCCTAACGCTAATCTTTCCACTAGACGACCGACGGTTAGGAGTAAATAAAAGCCCAGTTGGAGTTAAAAGTACTCCTCAATCGGTGGTCGAGCTGAAATAGCACTTTATCGCCAAACTATTCGGTAGAAATGAATAAAAGAGTCTTTGGGCTTTGCAAATATTTCACAAGAGGTGGCGGTACAAAGTGAGCCCTTTCATATCGAGCGTCTACCAAAAATACAGTCCCAGAAGTATCCTCTTTAGATAGGCATGATACAAAGAGATGGGTGGCTCTCATCCTGCTTGATGTCAAGAATGCCTTTAATACGGCATTATGGGAAAAAACCATGTTCAGGCTGAGAGAATTAAGCATTAGTGAGAGCCTGGTCAACGTAAATGACAGATACTTGACTGAAAGGTCCATAAAAGAAAAAGATACCAGCATCAGTTTGTCGCAGTGTGTTCCGTAGTGTTTATTACTAGGTCTTATCCTGTGGAATGTCCTGTATAACAGGGTATTGCGGCTACAGATGTCAAGGGGATGCACTCTTGTAGCTTATGCCGATGATCTCCCACCACACTGGTTGCGAAGGTTAGTCAGAAAACGGACATGGCTAATGCGGCTAACACAGCCCTGCATCGTATTAGTAGGTGGATCAGAGAGAACGATCTACAGCTAGCGCCTCAGAAAACTAAGGTGTTACTTCTCAAAGGGAGCCGGGAAAAATCCTCTTTTCGCTTTATAGTGGAAGGTGTGGAGGTTACACCGGTTAAATCGATTAAGTATATAGGACTCTGGTTGTCGGAAGGACTAAGGTTTGGAGTACACATTAAAAAGACTGTAGAGAAGGCAAACCGAAATCTGGAGGCGTTGATACGGCTAATACCAAACATTTGAGGACCAAGTAGCACCAAAGAAGCACATTTTTAACTGCCAGACACGGGCAAATGAGAGCAGAGATTTCGAGAGAGGAATGGGTTTCGGGCTGGATGAAAGAAACATGGTAACATAATGTTGAGAGGAGAGGAAGAACGGAGAGAAGTACACTGTCTGATTTCTGGGGTGATGAAGAAATAGGAGCAGGAGGACAAAGGAAGAAATTGAGCCATCTAAAAGTTATGGTTATTATTATTTATTAGTTTATGGTCTAATGGCTGCAATATTTTCTGATATACGGTAATAGGTACGGTTATTTATAAGTTTTAGTTTTTCATTTTAGTTGTTTATTGAGTGGCAAGACCACCCCCCTGGAACAGTGGTTAAGGTTTTAGCAGGAGCACGGTTAATCCGGCACTACCCTGAAGTCTTCTGGTCTATAGTTTATTTTTATGAACGAGAGAGTAATTAGCATAATTTTAACTGGTACCTTCGACCACTCCATGGGCGTGCTCAAGATTAATTGAAAAATTACTTTGAATAATTGTAAAAAATAAATGAATTATTTCAGTGTTATAAAGTGTTATGTGTATGTAAACAAAAGTGACCTCTTTTATCACACACTATATTAGAACTGACTGGCCTACATTAAAAAGAGTTTTAAAAAATTCACATTTTTTTTAATTTTTAAAAATTACAAAAGAGAAAAAGAGTTTTTAAAACCGGCTAAGGTATGTTAAATAGATTAATAAAAATATTAATATAAAACTTACAGCTACTTGTTACAAATCCAAATCAGATTCAGAAGATGAACTTTCAGAACCAAGATTTATAATAACTGACTCGATCATTTTATCAGTAATATTGTCCAGCTTCCACATTGTTTCCTCTTCTTTAATAATGTGATTTACTGCCTTTTCCCAGTTTTCAGGTTTTACATTATTTACGGCCTCCGAAAACAACTGTTTAACATCATGAATTTTAAAAGTGGTATTTTTTCTTGAAACTTCACTCTTTATCTGTGCCCATACCAGTTCAATCTGGTTTAATTCACAATGATATGGTGGGGATCTAAGTACTGTCATTCCACGATTTTTGGCAATTTCATCAATTTCGTATTTTTTTAATTTTTCTTTATGAAGGGCACACAACGAATAAAGTTCCGGGATGGTACGTAATATTTTTTGAACTCAGCCAATTCTGCAAGTCTTTTTTTAACCAGTTGGTTGTAGGCAGTCCTTCTATAGGTCTGGAGTGATAACTTGCATTATCCATTACTATTACACAGTTCTTAGGAAGAAGATCTATCATTTGTTCGAACCATTCTTGAAAGACATCAGCGTTCATGTCTTCATTGTAGTCACCGGTACGAGTTGATTCAAAAGTTAATAAACCACCTTCAACAAAACCGTCTGAACTGCCAATGTGTACTATTATTAGCCTGCGTCCCTTTCCTGATGGTGGGTTTAAACCAGTAGATAAGTTATTTACAAAAGCGTGCCTTTGACTTGTAACAGTTTCATCCTGCCAAAATTTATTTGGTGTATGACCCTCGTTGATCCATGTTTCATCAAGATAAAATATTTTTCTTTTTTGGTTTCTCATTACCTTTATGGTTCTTAGAAAATGTCTTCTCCATATGACAATATCGCTTCTTTCTAATAAAATAGACTTTCTGGGATTCTTTTTCCAGCGGGAGCCTATTTCTATTAAAAGTCTCCATAACGTACTTCGATTCATTTCTGGGTAATCCCTATCATCTCGAACTGAGACATGAACTTTATCCAATGTTGGAAATTCTTGTCTAAAGAAGAATTCATGCACTTTCCGTCGAAGTCCTTCTTTAAAATGATATTCTATTTGAAATTTTGGTTTCTCTGGAGCATTACGTGGCATTTGAAAACTACCACATTTCTCTTCTTTAATAACTCTGTAAATCGTAGATTTCCCAACACCAAGTGTACTGCTAACTAACTCAACGGTCTCATCAACACTTTCACATAAACGTTTGTCTGTAAATGATTTAAAACAATTAAATATTAATGTTTTTTCATTAACTGTTAAAGGACCAATTTTTCGGCGTTTACACGGCACTTCCAAATTTTCCATAACACTAGTATACACAATAAACTGCACCTTGCAACTGAAGTACCTACTTTTAGTGAACTGTTAAGAATTTTGAATACGCCACTTGGACCTTCCTACAAAATGGAAAAACCCACTATCACATTTTCTGTGGAATAAGTTTAGAAGGTAATTATCTAGTCAATTACTGTCGTAGATTCCTGGAATTAAAGAATTAAATGTTTGATTGTTGAAACCCTTACTTCGTGGAATGCACTTATTTCAGATAAAATAAAATGTTTTATTTTATCTAAAGAATTAAACTTTATTTTGCAAATAGGTAGGTACTTATTAAACTTTTATTGGTTATATATAACCAACAAAATAAACATCTTACATTTCTTGCAAATTCATTAGTACCTGTTAACCTCCATCACTCCGACACTGGCAACCTTATTTAGGAATTAGTAACCCTCACAACTATTGTATTCTATTCTGCTCCAACCGTTATACCTGGTGGTCATACTCAATTTAAAATTGTTTTCCTATATACTTCTGTAAACTTGTTGACAAATATCTGTTTTTCATTGAGTCACCCGTATCAACAGTTTAGGGATTTGCATACATAATTTATTGTTTTATTACTCTCTCATACATAAAAATACACTATAGTATCCCACTCGGCCAAAAAGTACCAGGGTGGTAATATCTTCTTGAGCTTTTACTGGAATCTGGAAATACGACAATAAAAAAAGGACCAGCGATGGTGCTTCATGGTATATAAAAAACAGCTGCATCCATCGAGATCTGAAGGTGGAGATAGTAAAATAAATAATTACCACATCTGCCAGCAGACATGAACAACGTCTACCTCAACATGTAAATATCGGGGCCATCTAACTCTTTTACAAAACAGATACAGAAAGAAGGCTCAAAAGGACAAAATTCTTTAAGCTAGTGAAATGAAAATAGTTTTTACAGTAATACAGTACACCTGTATTAGGTGTAAATATTACTGTAAGAAAGTTAGTACCCACAGAAACATTCTTCTTCTTCTAGTTCCATGACCGCTATCGATCGTTGGATATCATGTTGGCTACCATATTCATATTTCCATACCATTGCCTTAGATTTTTCAGCCATGATGTTCTTCTTCTACCAGGACCACGATTACCTTGGATCTTTCCCTGAATGATCAGATGTAAAAGATCATATTTTTCAGGGTGTCTCATAATATGACCGAAGTATTCCAGCTTGCGTTTCTTTATTATATTGACCAGTTGTGATGTTTGGTTCAGCCGTCTAAGGACCTCCTCATTTCTAACTCTGTCGACCCAGCTTATTTTCAGTAGTCGTCTGTATACCCACATCTCAAAGGATGTCAAGCGTTTAAGCATAGCCTCAGTTAGGGTCCACGCTTCTACTCCATACAGCAGGACAGGAAAGATGTAGCAAGATATCATAAGAAATCTAAGGTCAATGCTAAGATCATGACTGCAAAGTACGTTTCTCATTTTTACAAAGGCAGCTCGGGCTTGTTCTATTCGGCTTTTAATTTCTGCGGTTGGATCCCAGCTCTCATTGATATTACTGCCGAGATAGACGAGTTTCTCTACTCTGTCCAGTGTGGCATCTCCGACTTTTATACCGTCATCATGTATATAATTTTGTTTGCTAACTATCATATATTTAGTTTTCTTAACGTTGAGTTTTAATCCATACTGATCACAAGTCTGTTTTATTTTGTTCATTAGATTTTGAAGGTCTTCTCCGCAATTGGCAAGGACTAAGGTATCGTCGGCATATCTAATATTGTTGACGGTTACTCCATTCACAATAATACCTTCGGTTGTCTCCATTAAGGCTTCCTTAAATATTTCCTCCGAATATAAGTTAAAAAGTAAAGGCGACAATATACAGCCTTGTCTCACTCCTCTTTTTATATTTATTTCATCCGACAGTTCTTGTTCAACCTTTATTCTTGCCACTTGATGCCAGTATAGATTTCTAATTATTCGTAGATCTTTATCGTCCAATCCAGCTGTTTCCAATATTTCTAGCATTTTGTTATGTCGGACTTTGTCAAAAGTTTTTTCAAAATCGATTGCACAAATATACACATTTTGATTTATATCTCTGCATCTTTGTACTAGCACCTGTATACTAAACAAGGCTTCTCTTGTGCCCAAGCCACTCCTAAACCCAAATTGAGTATTGCTAATTCTGTCCTCTAACAGCGTATAAATTCTGCTGTGTATTACTTGCAGAAAGATTTTGAAAACGTGACTCATCAGACTTATTGTCCGATAATCACCGCATGTCTTTGGACGATGTTTCTTAGGTATTGTGACAAATGTCGACTTTAACCAATCAGTTGGTAATATCCCAGTGTCCTAAATTCTGTTAAAGAGACTACACAGAGCTTTAATTCCATTTTCTCCCAAAAACTTTAGTATTTCAGCACTTACTTCATCGGGGCCAAGTGCTTTTCCATTTTTTGCCGTTTGTATTGAACGTCTTACCTCACTTTCTGTTATAGATGGACCTGATATAGCAATCGGTGTATAGTGTTCTACTCTCTCATCTTCAAATAATTCAGAAATGTAGTTTTTCCATTCTTTTAACTTTTCATTGATGTCTAATATTCTGTGTCCGTTTCTGTCTTCTAAACTTTGGGATACTTGTTTCCATTTGTTTCCAGCGACCTCTTTCAATTTCTTGTGCAGATGAAATGTATCGTGTTTCTTTTCATATTGTTCAATTTCATTACATCCTTTACTATGAAATTGTGTTTTCGCGTGTCTTATCTTCTGCCTGATTATTGCGTGGATCCTCTTGTATTCGTTTTTATCTTTATTTCTGACTTCTCTTCTTTGATCCATAAGTCTCAGTATTTCTTCTGTCATCCACCCTTGTTTTTTTCTTGCTTTTAGCGCACTCAATTTTGTTTCTTGAACAGTCTTTAAGATGTCTTTAATTCTCGTCCAGTTTTCCTCAGTACTTTCTTCTTTGCTTGATGTTAACTTCATCTTTTGTTCTAATATACTAGTTATTTCTTGTTTTACAGTATCATTTAGCATCGTTTCTCTATCAATAGTAACTGTTTGCTTATTCGTCCTTGCAACTCTTTTTAATCTCAGTCTTATTTTTCCTACTAAAATATTGTGATCTGTTGGTACATCTGCCCCTGGATATGTTTTAACTGATAATACTGAATTTCTGTATCTCTTATTTATACATATGAAGTCTATTTGGTTACGAAAAACTCGTTCAGGTGTATCTGCTGGTGATTTCCAGGTGTAGAGACGACGTTTTGGAAGTTTGAAAATTGTGTTCATTATTACTAATTGCTTTTCTACGCAAAAAGATGCCAACATATCTCCTCTTTCATTTCGTATTCCCAGACCATATTTCCCTATGACATCTTCCTGTTCACCTTCACCAATCTTTGCATTAAAATCTCCCATGATAATATTGAGATCGTGTTTCTTTGTAGGTGCTAATACTTTTTCTAAATCATGATAGAATTTTTCAATTTCTTCTTGTTCATAGTCTTGTGTGGGTGCATATACTTGTAATATGTTCACATTGATTATTGTTGATTGTATTTGTATCATCAGTATCCTGTCTGAGAATAGGACGACGTTTTTTACAGCTTCATCTGTTTCCTTCGACACAATTATTGCTACACCATTTTTGTGTTTTGAGCTGTCTTCTCCTGAATAGTATACAATGTGGTCATCTACAGTTACTTTTCCAGACCCCGGCCATCTCATTTCACTTATTCCAAGGATACTTATATTTAGACGCTTCATTTCTTTAATGGTGTTATGAATTTTTCCTGGTTCGTACATGCTTCTTACATTCCATGTACCTATTTTTCTTTCTTTAGAAAATGTGTTCATGTTTCTAGCTGACCGGGAGATTCTTAGCACCCCTGCTCCATTTAAGGAGCGCCCGTACTCGGGACCGTTGTATTTATCAGCCATTTCCATGATTGTTTCTTGGGAAAATTAGGCTCTAGGTGGTTTCCCGTTGCCTTCCTAGAGTGTGTAATAGAAGGAAATATAGTGACCCGTCTGCCCTCGGAAACCTAATAGCCATTCGGAGTCGGAAGAAACAAGAGTTAGCCAAGAGAGGCCGATAGGAAAGATTAAAGACATTTCACTCAAGACAAGTTGAAAAAGAGTGAAATGTGAAGGCCCTTATGATGCGCCAGGTGCGTTTCATAAGCGTACAGAAACATAACTGAATGAAACTATAGTTCTTAAAATGACAACTGTACCATTTTTAGGTTAGAATAGAACTGCTCATTATTCTCTTGCACCATAATGCAATGCTTAATACAAGTACCCAAAGTTGTTTACCCAAAGGTATAATAAAAGAAATATCTAATGAACAATGATCAATTGTAATTTATAAAATCTAAAAATAATGAATTTCAAAATATATTATATTTTTATATCGGCGCCCCTCTAAATTTGCCGCCCCGGGGAAGCCTGTCCGCCCCTTTATTCGATGCTGCGTACAAAGAATAAATAAAAGTCAACTTAATTTAAATATTTTAAAAAAATTTTTGAAATCTCTTACTATTCTGTCCGTAAATTAAAATAAGCCAGTAACGGATTAAGATTGTTTTTAAAGAACGAATTACGTAATACGCAGAGATTACACATAGTAAAAAATGCGTTCACGTTTAGCACCCACTCTAAATAATCTCAGCGAAACCAACCTGTCTTTGTCGCGGTATCGCAACTATATCAATATCCATTCTCCTCGATATTATCCTGACTTCCTTTAGAACCGACTTATGATATGCGTGTCGGGTCATTGTTATTTTTAGAAACGATTATATCGTTAAATAATAGTTTATTCTGAAAAGTCATAGCTGCTAAACATTAAACCTATTGTTTTTCATTTAGTAGCAAAAATAATTCATATTGCATATCGATAGCAACGAATATACGCGTTCATTGATAGTAAGTGTGTGTTTCGGAAGTGTGTGTAAAGTGCTATATTTGTTATGCATGCTTAAATTATTGGATTTTTTATAATAGGGTGAGTAGAAAAACGAGAAAAGACTTTGCTGTTAGAAGCAGCAAAAAATTGATAAGTGTCCATAAGTGCAAATTTTTCGATTATACGATACAGATCTACATCAATTCCTACAACTGGCTACTTTTAGGTCTGTGTTACATGCATATATATAAATATATATATATATATATATATATATATAATATATATATATATATATATATATATATATATATATATATGTATATATATATATATATATATATATATATATATTTGATTTGAAATTTTCGCGGGAGCTATATGTGATTTCAGATTTTTCCGGGTTTGACTCCGCGTTAAATAGTTTTGGTTTTTAGAAAATACATTGTTTTGACCAATGATCAGTTCTCCTGAAACATCAAGACGAAGCAGAACTAATCTGACTTGACAATGGCAAGTGTGACCTTGTCGAAACGTCGTCAAAACAATGGTTTTTCTAAAAACCAAAACTGTTTAACGCAGAGTCAAACCTGGTAAACATCTGAAATCACATATATATATATATATATATATATATATATATATATATATATATATATTAAATATATATATATATATATATATATATATATATATTAAATATATATATATATATATATATATATATATATATATATATATATTAAAGGGGTTCCTACTATGAGGCTCCACTCTGTTATTTTTGCTATCCATCGGTGTGGTTCTGTTCGTCTAGCATGTCCGTACCACGTTAATGTTTTTTCTTCAATGTAATTTAAGGTGTATTTTTTTATCCCCATTCGTCTTTTGATTTCGTCGTTAGTTATTTTGTCCATTCTGGAAACTCTGCAGCTTCTTCTCCAGTAGTCCATTTCTGTGGCGTTTATTTTGTTTCTGCTGCTTTTGTTTAAGACCCAATTTTCTGCTCCATATATTAGAATGCTGCGAATCATCGTGTTATAAATTCTTTTTTTGTTATTTGTTGTTATGTGTCTATCCCATAGGATTAGATTCAGTTGTCTTATAGAGTTTCTGGTTTGACCCCCTTGATTTTTAATTTCTTTTTCTCTAGTACCTTTATTTGATATTCTGTTTTGGTAATGTTAATTTCCAGACCATTTATGTTATATTCTTCTTCTAGTTTTCGAACCATGTAACTTAGATCTTCCTCGTCTTGTGCTATTATGACCTGATCATCAGCGAAACTGACGGTATACAGATGGTCGTTCCTTATGAGTACTCACATTTCCTTTTCCATGGTTTTCGAGCGTATTGAAGAAATATTTTTAAGTGTGTAGGTGAAGTCGAGCAGCCCTGTAGGAGACCTTTCGTGGTTTAAAACGGTTTTCCAAACTTGTTACCTACCTTGACTGTAACATTATTATCTATGTACATGGACTTCACTACATGGATCAGCTTATTTTCTTTATTATTGTGATATTTAAAGTCTTGGTGCGCCAGGCAATTAATTAGCTAATTAATTAATTAATTAATTAAAATTATTTAAATGATATGATTATGACTCTATCACACTTTTTAATTCTCTTATCTCAGGGTTAAATTCGTGCTTCAATATCTCTGCTATTACATGTGAAAGGTAAGGTCCAAAGAATACCGGAATAATAAAAAGCACATAAAAATAATGAAATAATTCACACTCAAGTGTTTTCAATAAACAAGATCTCATATAATGATTCTCAAAGTTTTGTTCTACGTACGTGAACCTTCAAAATTAATGGTATAAACAATATTAATTGAAATCTCAAAATACCAAATATTATTCTAACTCTCCTAATCAAAATATTTATATCCTTTCTAAATTAAATGAAAAAATTGTGTTATCAATAAAAGAAAAACTGCAGAAAACAAAAATATCTCTCTCTGATGATGAGTGGTCCAAATCCTTGTTTCTTGTAGATTATATTATCTACTCTCAGCCGCTCCCTAGGTAATCAGCAATCTTACAACAAATTGTTGCAAGTATATCGTCCTTAATGATCTTCTTGAAAAGCACGAATCATTCAAATTATGATAGCCTTTCTCCTCTCGATAAACTGAAAAACTCACAAACATTCAACACTACTGCTTGCTACCTCTCGGGAACCGCCAGAGAACAATCACTGTTCGTCTTACAGACTTGGAAAACCAACTGATTATCTTTTTTCTCTCCTAAATCTAGCTAAACTTTCATTCCTACATACCTATCCCACCTTTTTCAATCTCCGCCAATCAAAGCTCGTCACAATTCTCCAATTTTTTAATTTCGATAACAAACAAAATTTTACCTTTAATTATAAAATTTCCTAAAACTTATTTACAAATAATATTTTTCTACAATTCTTACAAACTAACAAAAACCTATCTTTCTAAAATCTATTCTATTGTAATAATCGCTGCGCTAATGTATTTGGAAAACGCGGTTTAATTGTCTTTAATTTCACTTAAGCTTATTCACGTCATACAAATATATTTTAACAAAGAAAATAATTTATGCATATCTTACGTTTTGTTAAATACAGGTAATCCAAAATTAGAAGACTTTCATTCTTCGAAATGTTTGCAGTTTATTGTTTGACTTATCGGAATTATTTTAATGTTTTTGAACTTTGAAATATTTTAAGCAAACCAATATTTTTCTTGATTTTACATATCATAACAATATATATATATATATATATATAATATATATATATATATATATATATATATATATATATATATATGTATATATATATACATATATATATATATATATATCCTTTTCGGTATTATCTTTTCTGTCGACTTGAATAATTTTGTCTACTAATTCCATTAAATCCAGGGGTCCTCTTACTTTTTGTATACCTATTGATTTCAACCTCTTCTATAGTTGGCAGTTTTGTTGTCCCAACTTCTTTATTTTCTGCTTATAGTTTATGTTCTGTGTGTTCTCTTTTCATTAATGTGACTTTTTGTGAGGCATATTACAATATTTCAGTTTTGTATCCCAGCTTATTTTCTATAATGGTTATTAGATAAGACTTTGAAGGTAATCAAAATAAAATTACAGGGTGGCGGTATATTGACGACTATAACAAGACTAACTATTTCAGCTATAATGGATTTGTTGACATTATGTATTGGTGATACCTATTTTCAAGTAAATAATGAATTCTATAAACAAAATTTTGGTCTAGCATTGGGTTCTTGTTTATCTCCATTATTAGTCGATATATTTATGGAAGACTTTGAAACAAATACTATTTTTAACCAAAATTTAAAACCCACAGTATGGTCTATATACCCACGGTATATAGATGTTGTATTCTCCATATGGTCTCATGGATCAGAGTTGTTGGACACATTTCTGAGTGATATAAACGATAAAAAAGAGATACTAACATTTACCATGGAAAAAAAATATAATAACACACTAACTTTTCTGGATGTTTTCATCTCTAAGAATGAGACTGGGTATGAGACGCAGGTGTATAAAAAACCAACACACACCAAAAGATATCTAAATTACAAATCAAATCACAAGATTATTAAAAAGGGAATCATTAAATCCTTATATGATTGAGCCAAAATTACTCGTTCCAACTAAAATTCGTTCTTAAAGGAAAAACATTTAACATCTGTTTTATTAAAAAATTGATATTCTTTGTCGTTTATAGAAAAGGAATTTTTAACAATCGACCAAATAGAACAGAACAATTAAGAACGAGATCCTACAACTTACACAAGGAAAATAACAATATTATACATAAAAGAATTATCAGAAAACATTTCAAGAACATTCAAAACAACAAACAAATTGAGATCTATTTTATCTAAAACTAAACCTAAAAATGAACAAGACAGAACAAAGAATTGCATTTATAAAATACCTTGTGAATTCGATCGATTTTATTTAGGTGAAACATCAAGGCCATTAAATGTTAGAATAAGTGAACATCAGTCTTATATTAAAAATAGAAAATTTGATAGATCTCAAATATATGTAAACACACATAGGAAAATAAACATAGGGTTCAATGAAACGATTTAAGTATAGTCCCACAAGAAACAAATGATAAAAAGAGAAAAATCAAAGACGCGGCTCTAATTATGCTAAATGAAACCAATTGTGTCGCAAATTCCTCGGCAGAATGCAGTGTGATCTGGTTACCCATTTTAAAAGAGGAAGTTAGTAAGTTAGTTAGGAAGTAAGTAACATATAAAGGATACATAATTTATGTTTTTTTAAATAACAAACAATCAGAATTTGGTGTTTATTGAAAGTAAACTAAATTTAACGCCAAATACTTACTATGTCGGGATAGTATTATGAGATTTTTTCCTGTATTTTTCCTCATGATTTACTATGGAATTACTAACAGGAGAATATTACTGTCATCTTGGCATGTGGTTGTTTTTAGAGACGAATTACATGCTATATTTTTTTGGATATGCCTGACTTGTCAATATAAATCATTTAGATAAAATTAAATTTTTGTTCTATATTTATTTTTTGCTACAATTCATTGAAATATATTCCCATTTTTATCGATTTCTAAAATGAAATAAAATAGTTTATATTACTAATTATGATAATGAGTTTATTATGTCTATTAAATTTAAATTAATAAAAACTAAAAATGTAAACTATTTCCTAAGTAAACTTGATTTAAATCACCAGCACTAAACTAGCGATTATAGCACGATGTGTACCTATCCAAGGCCAGCTTTCGTCAAATTTATTTGTTTTATCTCATTTATCTGTTCCTAATACTGGCGTGTATCTTCTTCTTCTTCATGTGCCTTGTCCGTTCCGAACGTTGGCAATCAACATGGCTATTCTGACTTTGTTTACGGAAGATCTAAATAGTTCAGCAGATAACAATCCGAACCATTGCCGCAAGTTTTGGAGCCACGAGTGTCTTCTCCTCCCTGGACCCCTTCTGCTATTTATTTTCCCTCGAACGATCAGCTGTAGTACTCTATATTTATTATGTCTCATAACGTGATCCAAGTATTCCAACTTTCTTTTCTTTATACTTATTTCTACCTCTCTCTCTTTACCTATCCGGCGTAGTACCTCTTCGTTGGTCACGTGCTCAGTCCAGGATATACGTAATATACGTCGGTAAGCCCACATTTTGAAGGCCATTCTTTTTTCATCAATGTTGCGGTCATTGTCCACGCCTTCATTCAATATAACAAAACCGGGAATACATAACATTTCAGAAGTCGAATTAGATGTAGGGTGAAGCTTTTAGAGGTGAAAATTTACTTCATGCTAGTACGATGCTCTTGCCTTTTCTACTCTTATACGTATTTCCTTCTCTTGATCCCAATTTGAGTTAACTGTTGTTCGCAAGTAGATGTACGAATCCACGCGTTCAATTATTTCATTGTCTAATATAAGTTGCTGTGGTGGTTGTTGGGTTTTGCTTACGAACATCCATTTGGTTTTTGTGATATTTAGTCTGAGTCCGTATTGTGCACTTGTTTTTTGTATCTTAATCATTAGGCAACTTAGTTCCTCCATGCTACTTGTTAAAATCACAACGCCATCAACATACCTTATGTTATTAATTATTTCTCCATTTATCTTTATGCCTTCTGTGCTTTCCTCCAGCGCTGTCTTAAATACTTCTGAGTATATATTAAAGAGAATTGGAGACAAGATTCAGCCCTGTCGTACCCCTTTCTTGATCTCAATTTTATTGATCAATGTAGGTCCTACTTTTACTTTAGCTGTTTGACCCCAATAGAGACTCGCTATTGTTCGAATGTCTCTGTAGTCGACTCCGATCTTATGGAGAATTTCAATTATCTTTTCGTGCTTTACGTTATCGAATGCTTTTGCGTAGTCTATAAAGCATATGTACACGTCTTTGTTCATATCTCTGCAGCGCTGGATGAGTACTTGTAGACTAAAAAGTGCTTTTCTTGTCCCAAGAGAATTCCAAAACCGAAACTGCGAATCTCCAATGTTATCCTTGCATTTTTTTCTTATTCTGTTGTAAATAACCTTGGTGTATGCCTTCGAAATGTGATTAATTAGACTTATCATCCGATGTTGATCACAAAGCTTTGCTTTTGGTTTTTTCGGTATGGCAACAAAAGTTGACTCTAGCCAGTCTTCAGGAAACTCCCCGCTGTTATAAATATTGTTAAAGAGTCTGACGAGTGAGTCTAGAAATTGACTGTTTGTTTCGCACAGCATTTTCAATACTTCCCCGTATACGTTATCGTTGCCTGGTCTTTTGTTATTTTTAAGACCCCTTTATAGCATTCTCCACTTCTGATTTTAGAATAGAAGGGCCAGTATCATCATTGCTCAGTGTACACCCACTAGGACGGTCATCATTAAACAGTTGTTCCACATAAGTTTCCCAGATTCTAACTATTTTGTCGGGGTCCAGTTGTAGATTTCCATTATCATCGCACAGCCCTTTCGATAAAATATTGTAGCTTGTCTTTGTTGTGAGTTCCTTTATCTTCTTGCGTGTATCTGTATTCTAATAATTCAATGTTTAAATCTTCACATTTTCTTCACTCATCTCCATATTTTTCGATGATTGTACTGCCCTTTCTCTCAGCCCATTTGACTGGAGGAAAAAAATTTTAAATTCCACCCTTTTGCAAAATTTTTACACATTAGTAAACCATAAGGCATATTATCCTCCAATGAGATTCCAACCCGAGAGAATACTAATTTAAAATATTTCACTACTGTTTGAGCAGTTTCATCCTTTACCAAAATTACCTCCAGCCATTTTAAAAAGTAGAAAGATTTCTGCGGATGAGCGGTTGAACCATCTTCTCAGGTCTTTTAGCCATGAGCTCTGGCGTCTTCCTACTGATCTTTTGCCCTGTGTTTTTTCCTCCAGTATAACCTGAAGTAATTAATATCTTTCGCCTTTCGACACATGACCCAAGTATTACATTTTCCTCTCTTTGATTATTCTTAAGTGCTGAAGACGCACTACCGTAATCTAAAAACTTGATAGCCTCCTCTTGGAAAAAAGTTCAGAAAAATTTGTTGAGATTCTCAACGGTTCTTTTATATTTTTGTTGCTAAATTTTTCACAAACCTTACCTTTCTTAATAAAATGGTCAATATGAGTATTTATTGTTTATGTTATAGTTTAGAGGGACTATATATTAATGGGACGCAGATAGAGCGAGTAAAACAGTATTGTTACCTGGGAACTATTATTAACGAACAGTGGAGCAATTTACAGGAAATAAAGTGCCGCATAGGAAAGGCAAGAACGGTCTTTAACAAAATGAGCGCCATCTTTAAAAGTCACAACATATCCCATGATACAAAAATTAGACATTTGAGATGCTATGTTTTCTCTGTGTTGTTGTACGGGGCGGAGGCATGGACGCTTACAGACACCACTATTAAAAAACTTTAAGCATTTGATATGTGGCTTTATAGAAGAATGCTGAGAATATCATGGACAGCAAGGATCACGAACAAGGAAGTTCTAGGAAAAATGAAGAAGGAACCAGAGATTGTGTTTACGATCAAACGCATAAAATTGCAATATCTGGGACACGTTATAAGAAATCAGCACCGTTACTCACTGCTACAGTCTATATTGCAAGGTAAAGTCAAAGGTAAGCGACGACCCGGTAGAAGGAGAATATCATGACTGCGAAATTTAAGAAAATGGTTTAAGAAAACCTCAACGGAGCTGTTTCGAGCCGCAGCGAGCAAGGTTATGATTGCCAATATGATTTCCAACATCCGAAACGGATAGGAACCAGAAGAAGAAGAAGAAGAAGAAGAAGAAGAAGAAGAAGAAGAAGAAGAAGAAGAAGAGAGAAGAAGAAGAAGAAGAAGAAGAAGAAGAAGAAGAAGGGAGTATTTATTTGAGACCAATATAAAATATGCATTCCACGATTTTGAGTTGTAGTAATTCCAAAATAATTCTCATACAACAGTGAGAGCATCTCTTTACTTGACGCATTAGGTATAACTACTATGTCATTGTAAAATACATAGCAAATTATTAAATAGGTATATGGCATATCTAATTAAATAATACCTTTTAAAAACTTCACTGATATCTGTATGCCATCCCATCAAGTAATAGTTTGTCAATATTTGTAACACATTATCCTTTACTGTCACGTCAATGAAAACTTGTTTTTTATCATTTGCAAAGTTAATTGAATGAACTATTTTTGAAATAAAAAATATTCATTTGTAATATTCTGAAAGTTTTTAGACAGAAAGTAAATCAGCAATATGTATTTCTTTTCCTGGCCTATATCTTACCTCAAAGTCATACTTTAAAAGTTTTACCTTTATTCTTTGTAATCATGCTTTCACTTTTAAAATCCACAAGGAAAATGAATTCCTGTTGTTGGCTGTATACCATGAATCACAAAAATTTTCATTTAAAAATTTCTTTATATATATATATATATATATATATATATATATATATATATATATATATATATATATATATATATATATATATCCGCTTTTTTAGGCGTTACGCCTGTCCGGTAGGGATCTATGGAGAAGTATCACCGAGCCGCAAGCCCTTATCTCTTGCCGTACTGCTCCACCATAGGCCGATCAGATCCCAGCATATCCTAGTCTAAGCCGCAGATTCATCTAGAATTTTAAACTGCTGCGTTAGACTTTTTGTTTTCTGTACACCGAGCTTGGGCTCGATCCCACATCCACTAAACCATTCGACAGTGAAGCGAATGAGAGGCAGCCGCACAACCCGCTGAGCTATCTGACCGACCAAAATTTCTTTATAATTTTTTTCTAATTTCTTTATAAAAGGTATATTATTATAAAAACCCTATTGGCCACATCACACAACGTTTTCGTAATGACTATTCCATCATCAGTGCTATCTCGTTATCTTTCTGATGCTTTTCTTCTTCTTCTGGTTCCTATCCGTTTTGGATGTTGAAAATCATATTGGCAATCATAACCTTGCTCGCTGCGGCTCGAAACAGCTCCGTTGAGGTTTCCTTAAACCATGTTCTTAAATTCCGCAGCCATAATTTTCTCCTTCTACCGGGTCCTCGCTTACCTTTGACTTTACCTTGCAATATAGACTGTAGCAGGGAGTAACGGTGCTGATTTCTCATAGCATGTCCCAGATATTGCAATTTTATGCGTTTGATCGTAAACACAATATCTGGTTCGTTCTTCATTTTTCCTAGAACTTCCTTGTTCGTGATCCTTGCTGTCCATGATATTCTCAGCATTCTGCTATAAAGCCACATCTCAAGTGCTTCAAGCTTTTTAATAGTGGTAGAAACAGTAAATCAGCAATATGTATTTCTTTTCCTGGCCTATATCTTACCTCAAAGTCATACTTTAAAAGTTTTACCTTTATTCTTTGTAATCATGCTTTCACGTAATAGACGAAGGCATCCTTCTAAGTGGTGAAAGAGTAAACAATGTTAGATATGCCGACGACACCATGGTGATAGCAGATAGTTTGGAAGGACTTCAGAGGCTAATGGACAGAATAAACGAGTACAGTCAACAGTACGGACTAAACATTAATACCCACAAAACGAAACAAATGATTATCAGCAAGGAGAATATATTGTAAACAGGGATCATCTATACATTAATGGGACGCAGATAGAGCGAGTAAAACAGTATTGCTATCTGGGAACTATTATAAATGAACAGTGGAGCAATGTACAGGAAATAAAGTGCGGCATAGGAAAGGCAAGAACGGCCTTTAACAAAATGAGTGCCATCTTCAAAAGCCACAACATATCCCTTGATACAAAAATGAGACATTTGAGATGCTATGTTTTCTCTGTGTTATTGTACGGGGCGGAGGCATGGACGCTTACAGACACCACTAATAAAAAACTTGAAGCACTTGAGATGTGGCTTTATAGCAGAATGCTGAGAATATCATGGACAGCAAGGATCACGAACAAGAAAGTAGGAAAAATGAAGAAGGAACCAGAATTTTATTGCATAAAATTGCAATATCTGGGACACGTTATGAGAAATCAGCACCGTTACTCCCTGCTACAGTCTATATTGCAAGGTAAAGTCAAAGGTAAGCGAAGACCTGGTAGAAGGAGAATATCATGGCTGCGGAATTTAAGAACATGGTTTAAGAAAACCTCAACGGAGCTGTTTCGAGCCGCAGCGAGCAAGGTTCTGATTGCCAATATTATTTCCAATATCCGAAACGGATAGGAACCAGAAGAAGAAGAAGAGCATCAGAAAGATAACAGGATAGCACTGATGATGGAATAGTCGTTACGAAAACGTTATGTGATGTAGCCCAATAGAGTTTTTATAATAATATACCTTTTATAAAGAAATTTTTAAATTAAATTTTTTGTGATTCATGGTATACAGCCAACTACAGGAATTCATTTTCCTTGTGGATTTTAAAAGTGAAAGCATGAGTACAAAGAATAAAGGTAAAACTTTTAAAGTATGACTTTGAGGTAAGATATAGGCCAGGAAAAGAAATACATATTGCTGATTTACTTTTTGTCTAGAAACTTTCAGAATATTACGAATGAAGATCATAAGGTTATTACAAAAACAGTTCATTTAGTTAACTTTGCAAATGATAAAAAACAAGTTTTCATTGACGTGACAGTAAAGGATAATGTGTTACAAATATTGACAAACTATTACTTGATGAGATGGCATACAGATATTAGTAAAGTTCTTGAATTACTTAAAAGGTATTATTAAATTAGACATGCCACATATCTATTTAATAATTTGCTATTTTACAATGACGTTGTACCTAATGCGTAAAGTAAAGAGATGCTATCACTGTTGCAGGAGAATTATTTTGGAATTACTACAACTCAAAATCATGGAATGCATATTTTATATTGGTCTCAAATAAATACTCATATTGACCATTTTAGTAAGAAATGTAAGGTTTGTGAAAAATTTAGCAACAAAAATATAAAAGAACCGTTGAGAATCTCAACAAATTTTCCTAAACTTTTTTCCAAGAGGAGGCTATCATGTTTTTGATTTTAGATTACGGTAGTAATACACCTTATGTATGATTACTTTATAAATTAAACATACGTGCAACAAAGCTGTAACTTCTTTAGCAACCGTATTAATCGTCAAATATATAGAAACTAAAAATTTCACATAGGGAGTAAGAGTGTTACTGCCTTTTTTACGCTAAAATGACACACGTAACTTAAAGTACAACTTTTTTCAACGGAGTATTAGCGAAACTATTGAGAATTAAGCTATGTGGTTTATATTGACGTGTGCGCAATTTTTCACTGAATTCGCCTGTGTTGAAATGTGAAAATAGATCTAACTTGAGTTAAAACCTTGTTCGATGAGGGGTGTCGATATAAACTATTTTATTTTTAATTTCGTAGTTGTGCTTAACTACCAGTACATATTAATTAATAAATAATGTAAAATTTTTCTTCCAGAATCATGCCTTCCTTGACGCCGCTAAAACTATTTAAACGGGACGCTCCACCGGAGCCGGCCAAAATGACGGAGCCTTCCGATGGTGTCAGCGTCGTGACGGCGACTATTCCCTTCAAAAGTCAACCGACGGATACCACTCCCGAGGTGACCACCCAGTTAGAGACTACAGGTGGGGATCTTTTGGAAAAACATATTTTTGGTAACAAAAAATTTCATCCATCTCATGGTCGCACGACCCCACATCCAGAAACAGGTATCGTTGGTTGTTGTCGATGTTGTTTTAATGTGATTAAAGGATAATATGCGGTACTAGACAACTACCCTCTTTAGAAGTTTATTTAGAAATCAGAGCGAATTCGATTTATGTGAAATAGTATAGTTTATCGGTTTTAATTGTTTTATATTGTGATGAGGCATTTAGCACGAATGCTAGAAGTAACAAAAAAATATTCGTGATAATTTTTAGTAAATGAATTTAGCATAAGCGAACTTAAAAATCTGAAATAAAAAAATTAATACGTTTTCTTCACAGTAGATGTTTGAATATTGCATTCATTATACTTAATTCAGTGTTTATTCCTCCAAAGTTGTGCAAAATTACCTACTGTTTTCTTGAAATAGTCGTCTACTCTTTTGTCTCCTTTGATTTTTGATAAAAATGTTGAGACTGACAGTTTTTTCTGCTTTTTTCGTCATGTGTAATGTTAGATTGTTCTTCTTCTTCTTTAAGTTCCATCTTCTATCGAAGGTTGGAAATCATCATGGCTATGCGGACTCTGTTGACTGCCGCTCTAAAAAGTTCTGCACTACTGCATTCAAACCATTCCCTTAAGTTCTTAAGCCAGGATATTCTTCGTCTTCCCACATTTCGCTTTCCTCGGATTTTGCCCTGCATAATAAGTTGTAATAATGCGTATTTTTGCCCTCTCATCACATGTCCCAAGTACTCAAGTTTTCGTCTTTTAATAGTTAATATTATTTCCGCCTCATTTCCTATCCTTCTAGTTACTTCCATGTTTGACATTCTTTGAATCCATGATATTCGTAGGATTCTTCTGTAACACCAAATTCAAAGGCGGCCAGCTTATTCAGATGAACTTGTTTTAGTGTCCAAGCTTCCAGACCATAAAGAAGAGTAGAGAACACGTAACATCGAAGCATTCTCAGGCGTAGTTCTAACCTTATATCCCGACAACAAAGAAACTTTTTAAGTTTAATAAATGATGTACGTGCTATTTCAATACGTGTCTTAATTTCTTTGGTTTGGTCTACATCTGATGTTATCCATGTTCCTAAATATTTATAGTTATTAACATTCTCAATTGCAGTATCTTCAATAGTCAATTGGATATTTGCATGTGCAGATTTAGTCATGATCATGCATTTAGTTTTCTTTAAATTTATCTTCAGTCCGTACTCATGACAGCGTTCATTAAGGCGTTGCATTAGGTTCTGTAAATCATTGTTGTTATCCGTAATTATCACTGTATCGTCTGCAAAACGTAAGTTATTCAAGTTAGATCAGTTAGATTGTTAGTTAAGTATAATGTTAGTTAACAACACAGGCAGTTGTGAATCTGAAATTAGAAGACGCATTCAACTAGCAAGAGCAGCAATGAGTGAACTAAACGGGGTCTGGCGTGATCGTCACATTACTATGACAAACAAAAAGAGACTCGTTTCAACTCTGGTCTTTTCCATATTTTACTATGCATGCGAGACATGGACAGTCAAAGAATCAGATCGACGACGTATAGACGCCTTTGAAATGTGGACATGGAGACGCCTGCATCGAATTCCATGGACGGCTTGCCGTACAAATATCTCGGTTCTGGATGAAATTAAACCGGATCAGCGTCTCTCCAGTACCGTTTACTCTAGAATTTTGAAGTTCTTTGGCCATATCCATCGAAGTAATCACAAAATGGAGCGGTTGGTGGTCCAAGGAGGCCTCAGACTTAACGCCAACGCAGAAGATCTCCACAGCGATGGGCGGACATTACTAAAAAGCTTCTCAATAAACAGTATACTGAGGCAATACATATAACTGATGGCCGCGACCAGTGGAGAAATATTATCAATCAAACTGTCCGAGCTGCTGAAGCCCAATTATGAACCACAACACATCTGCTAAGATGTTAATGACTGTGATGATGATAATGTTATAATATATACCTGTTTTATGTGCAGCTCAGAACGTTACCTTGAACGACTTTAGCACTTCAAATTTTGAATTAATTTGGGCCCATTACGTTGATGACGTAAGTGTTACATACTGGAAAAATTAATCGGCATTAATTATTAAGCTAAAGAATTTTTAATGCTAACTAAATCCAACTTCACTATTTGGCAATGTCAAACAAAACTTTCCGCCACAGTGCGCCACAAAGAGCTAATGGACATCCTCAAAGCAAAACAACTACAACACAATGACCTTCGAATTTTAACAAATCTATATAATAAACAGCAGGCACACGTACGCATTAATGAACACACATCAGAAGAGTTCGAAGTTAAAAGAGGAGTGCGACAGGGGTGTGTATTGTTACCACTACTATTCAATACATCTATCTATCTAATCTATCTAATTAGCCTTCTTCGGTCCATCTTTGGACATAGGCCTCCCCAATCCTTTTCCATTCTTCTCTGTCTGTCGCTACGGTCTTCCATCTAAAGCCCACGTGCTTCTTGATATCACCTGCTAATCTCATTTGGAGCGTTCCTCTGCTTCGTTTATATTCCCACGGTCTCCAACTTATAATAATTTTGTTCCATCGGTCTTCTTTTTGTCTTATATTGTGTCCGGCAAATCTCCATTTCAATTTTGCAACTTCTTGTCTAACATCCCTTACTTTTGTTTTCTCTCTTATCCACTCGTTTCTCTTCTTATCCATTATCTTATGTGCAACATTTGTCTTTCCATTGCTCTGTGGGTTTTTATGATTTTGTCCATGTTTGCTTTTGTAAATGTCCACGTTTGGGAGTCATACGTAAGAACAGGGAGTACGCATTGATTATATACTTTGGTCTTAAGATGCTGTGGATATCTTTTGTTTTTAAGAATGTAGCTTAGTTTGCCAAATGCCGCCCATGCCAGTCTAACTCGTCTCTTGATCTCTGCTGTTTGGTTCTCTTTGTTAAGTTTTATAGTTTGACCAAGATATATTATATTATATATATATATATATATATATATATATATATATATAATCCTTAACTTGTTCTATTTCATCTTGTCCGATTCTCATTGTGATGTCTTCATCTGTATTTGTTATAGTTTTGGTCTTGCTGTAATTTCATATTAAGGCCTATCTTTCCAGCTTCTACGTCCAGTTCTTTCATCATTTCAAATAATTCTTCTTTTTTATCGGTTATCAATACGATGTCATCAACGTACCTTAGATGATTCAAGCGTTGTCCACAAATTTTTATACCTTTTTTTTCCCTTTCTAATCTTTTAAAAGTATCTTCAAGAGCCTGATTGAAAAGTTTTCGGTGATATTGTATCACCCTGTCTCACGCCTCTACTTATTTGTAATGATTTTGTTCCTTCATATACTTTAATTGTTGTTTTGGCTTCCTTATATATATATATATATATATATATATATATATATATTGGTTATTAGTTCCGTATATCTGTGGTCAATTCGGCTGTTAATCAAAGAACTTTTCACTGCCCAATGTTCGTCACTGTCGAAAGCCTTTTCGAAATCTATGAACGCCATATATAGAGGAATGTGGTATTCATTTGCTCGTTCTATAAGTATTTTCATACTTAGTAAATGGTCACTTGTGCTGAATCCCTTTCTAAAACTAGCTTGTTCTTTCGACTGGTATCCATCGAATTTTGTCGTCAATCTATTGGTTAAAATTTTTGTTAGGAGTTTATACATTACATTGAGGAGTGTTATAGGACGGTAGTTTTTTATATCTGCTTTATCCCCTTTCTTGTGTAGGATAATGGTTACTGATTCCTTTCAGTTGTTTGGGATTCTTTTTTCTTTTAATATCCTGTTAAAAAGGGAATGTAGAGTATTAATTACCACTTTTCCACCATATTTCAGCATCTCTGTAGTTACTTCATCTTTTCCAGGCGATTTGTTGTTTTTCATTTCTTTCAATGCCTTCTTCATTTCTGATTTGCTTATTTCGGGCTGCAGCTCTGAGTTGACATTTTTTATTTTGACCTTAAGTTGGTTTTTAATTTCTTCTGGTGGTTCCTTCTTTGTTTTATATAATTCTGAGTAGAAATGGTGGATTATATTTATGATGTCATCTTTAACGTTTGTTTCTATTCCATTTACATCTTTTATTTTGTTTATTTCAAACTTACCTAATTTCGGCCTTAAGCATTTCATATTTTTGTTGTTTTGTATTACTTCATCCATTTTTATTTCTTGTTTTTTTCTCTTATTTTCTTTTATCATTATGCTTATTGTTTTATTAATTTTTACATATTCAATAGATTTCCTTTTGCCTTCTTCGTTCAGCTTCCTTCTTTTATCCATAAGCTTCTTTGTTTCTGTTGATATATAGTTGTTCTTTTTTAGATCCTTCTTTGCTATTTCTTTTCCTGATGTAATCATTGTTGCTGTAAGTATGTTGTCTATTTCGTCTATATATTTATCGTCACTGTCTAATCTTTTAGTAAGTTGTTCTTTTAATAGGTCTTTGTATATCTCTTTATATTGATCTAGTTTGTTTCTATCTACTAGATTCCAGTTTCTACTTATTTTTCTTTTCATCTCATAGTTACCGTCAATACTAATTTTTGCTCTGACCATCCTGTGATCGCTACCTGTTGTGAATCTGTTAAGAACTGTAACATCTTTAATGATACATCTTTAATGATATATATTCAATGCATACTCTGAAGAAATTATGAAAAGAGCTCTTGAGGGAGAAACAACAGGAATCAAGGTCAACGGAACACCAATTAACAACATTAGATATGCGGACGATACTATCATAATAGCAGACAACCTCCAAGACCTCCAAAAGCTAATGAACAAGATAGTTGAGTATGGAGAAGAATATGGATTATCAATAAACGTCAAGAAAACCAAATTTATGAGGATATCGAACACACAAAATAATGGTGAAAGCCTGACAATTAAAGGTACTGCTTTAGAACAAGTTGAAAACTACCACTATCTTGGCACAATAATTAATCACACAAACGATTACCCCAAAGAAATCAAAGATCGAATAGAGAAAGCACGTACAAACTTCAATAAAATGATAAAGGTACTTTGTGCAAGAGAACGAAAATGGGACTTGAGAGTAAGGCTGGCAAGGTGTTATATTTTTTCGACTCTGCTTTATGGGATGGAAGCATGAACACTTAACGCGTCGAGTGCTAAAAAGTTGGAAGCATTTGAAATGTGGGTATATGTACGAATCATGAAGATATCATGGACCGAGCATGTGACAAACAACGAAGTCATGAGAAGAATCAACAAAAGAATGGAAGTATTGGAAACGATCAAGACACGAAAGCTGCAATACCTGGGGCATGTTATGCGTAATGAGAGATACAACCTACTTAATTGATATACAAGGGAAAATCCAGGGCAAGAGAAGTGTAGGAAGAAGAAGAATCTCATGGTTGCGTAACTTGAGGACATGGTACGGATGCACATCAATTGAACTATTCAGAGCAGCAGCATCTAAGAGCAGAATAGCCATGATTATTGCCAACCTCCGTCGCGAAGATGGCACGTGAAGAAGAAGAAACAAAACTTTGAGTCTCAAACCTCTATGTGCCGACAAAAAATTGCTAAACAACGAGTGATATTTCGTTGTTGTAATATGAATGGTAAAAAGTAAAATTCACTAGTTGGTCTAACGTGTCTAATTTTATATTCAGCTCCGGCATCTGACGAGACTGGTATGCCGAAATGGCGTCCTTATGGTTGTTGTTTACAATTTTAACATGGAAACTGATTAATGATGCTTCTACGAGATATTTAAAATACATCGAAGCAATAGCAAGAGTTGCTTCTTCTTCTTCTTGATGTGCCTATCCGTTACGAACGTTAGTGATCATCATGGCAATCTTTATCTTATCTGCGCAGCGTAGAAAAGCTGCATAGATGTTGTATTGAAGCAGATTCTGAGGTTCTTTAACCAAGATAGACCTGGACCTAGACCTCGTTTTCCAAATATTTTTCCTTGCAGGATAGCTTGAAGAAGAGAATATCTGGATTCATTTCGCATATCCAAAGAACTCTAACTTTCGAGATTTGATGGTGTTCAGTACTTCTCGGTTCTTATTCATTCTTCTGAGGACCTCCTTATTTGTGACTTGGTCAGTCCACGAAATCTTAAGCATTCTCAGATAGATCCACATCTTAAATGCTTCCAGTTTTCTCCACATATCTTTGTTCAAGGTCAACGATTCAACACCATAAAAAGGACAAAGAAGACGTAGCATCGCAGCATTCTTACTTGTGTATCAAGAGAGAGGTTGTGACTCTTGAAGAAGGCCCCGATCCGATTGAAGGTGGATCTAGCTTTTCCGATGCATGCTCTAATCTCCTGGTTGTTGGTTCATTCTTAATTTATTATGGTGAAGAGTTGCTAGAAGATGTTAACTTTTGCATATAATATCGCAGGTACGGTACGAAAAAATATACATGTGTGTATGACAAAATTCGCGAGATATCTAACGAAGATGACTCACATTACCTTTTTACTTACTAGACAGAAATCAAAATCGTATTTCTCCCTAATTTTCCCTTAACTTTATACATCAACACCGACCATAGCATAACACCGAACGATAAAACCGATTGTTTTCGATCCAATTACTTTTGGACTGAGCCACTAAATAATTCAGCCAAAAACTAACTGAGCAACTGAAACAAAAGAAAAGTTATCGAACTTAGCCAAAACATCTCAGCAAATAAACTCAACGCCATGAGAAAGGCGTTATATAATAGATTTGGTTTCTGTGTGATAAAAGGTGGTAGTCTGTTTGAACATTTAGTTCGCAAAGAATTTTATTTGGTTTAGAATTTCTAATTATTTGAAATTTTTGTTAAATTAATTAGTAATTTTGGAATTAATTTTTATAGAGCTAATTTTACATTCACACTTACTACTTCTAAAATATCTAAACAAAGATATAAGGAAAATGTCAAATAATATCTTATTTTTAATTTAAATACTTTTTTTCGCCCATTTTATTCTTAATTCGCTACATGCTTTTATAAATAATTAGGTAATACTGAATTATTACAAGTATAGTTTTAGAAACCTACCCACGCCTACAAAGCGATATCTATTATAAGAAAATCAAGCGATGCTGATATTTGTATAAAACTTTTTCTTATGGCATCTTAATACAATAAATACAAACAAAAGACTCTCTTTAAAGCAATGCAAACCATTAACAAACTAGCGAGAAGAACAAACAAATTCGTTCTTTAGAAAGTTGATAACTCAGGAAGAAGGTTATTAAACTTCTTTGATAATAATACTAATACGGATAACCTAGTGGGAATAATGGAGCAGAAAAGTGAACAGAAAAAAAGTAGAGCACTATCATACACGACTTGGTCTTACACAGTAAAAAAACTACCATACGTAATATTCAGTATGCCAGCTCCTCCCGAAGAAGGTTGTTCCTCTTTCTGAACCTCCATATGTGGGGGTGTTTCCCCTGTTTTACTGGAACAAGTTGCTACTGGCTTTTCATTCCGTGTTTTTGCCTTACCTTCTTTGGGTCGGAACGTCAACTATCCGAATCAGAAAAAGGGTGACTTTTTAATTTCTAAAATTCTTCCCGAGATTTAGAGTCCATCAAGAAGATCCATAATACCCCTTTGTCTGAAGGTATACTACCCCAGACTGTCAATAGATGTGTCGTGAGTTCATGATTACTTATCCTTAATCTATTAAGAAACATTTTGGACTCAAGACGTTCCTCATGCTCGTCCTGTACGAAAACAACCCACGAATGTGGCTTGGGTATGCCTTCCCCTTCCACAGCCCTAAAAGATGTACTCTCTCAAGACCTAAGGTTTTGTATCACTTCCTTTAGCAACTGCGCACTTATGTTGTCCGTACATTTAAGTTCCAGGAAACCCGGCCTGTATGAACTGTTCAGGAAGCGAACCTGTGGTCCTGCTTCCAAAATTTTGTCATCCATTCATCTTGGCCTACGGAAATCCTGTTGGTACTACTGCAACCTTAACAGAAGCGGCAGCTTCGCTAACAGTCACACCTTCGGTTCTTGGCCTTTTCGTTTTGTGTTGACTTTCGGGTGGTGTGCTTTCGTCTGACCTTCGCCTTTTTGGGACATCGATCTTTTGGGTTTGTATTACTTTTGTCATGGCCTCTAATGGCTTTTACAGCATCTCTTTTGCCCTTTCAGCTGCCTTCATAAAATCGGCTTTGATTACAGCCCTTTTGGCTTGAACATAATCTTGGACTTGTTTTACCAGCCTACCGATTTTTGACTTTGGAGACGCCAGATAGCTTTGCAGCCCCAATTTCTTCGTCCGTCATGAGATCAACATTTTCTAACGCTGTTACTCTGGCAGCCTTTTTGTTTCCTTGCCTATCAGCTTGGAAGATTTTTTAAGAAATTCCGGCCCATCGACGTTCCGATTTTCCCCAGAAGCTCCCTGCCCTTCGGCTTTAAGAATTGTGATTTTGGCTCTAGAGTTCCTGGCTCCTCGGCATCGGGAACCCTTTGGCCCTGAGTTTTATGTGTATTTGTTTTTTTTTGAGACTCCATATTGATCCCACGAGTAGCTAGGGAAAGACAGTCAACCCCTCGCAGAGCCCAGCTTGCGAGGGTAAGGTCTAAATACTATGGGGTGTGACCTGTTGCCCCAAAGGAACCGTTTGTGACGCTGTCACCCCAGTGCCTTACAGCATTCACCCCCAATCATTGTTGGGGGTACCCAGCGGTCTTGGGATAGTTTAAGGAGGTGCAAAGTCCTAAGATTCTTTGTGCAAAACTTGTTCTCTGATATTTGTTCTTTTCCTGCTCAGTCGATTAAAAAAAGAGCACATCCCCCGGCCCCTATCGAATCTAATCTAACCTTAATTATATTAGGCATGTATATAGTTTAATTTATTTAATTTACTTGTCGTTAAATATTGTTTTTATAATTTATAACATATTGATTTCAACAAATTACTAATGTAGTATAAAAGATTAGGTAATATTAGATATTAGGTAGTTTCTTTTGTTTCATTTACAAATTTAGTAAATGTCTAGTACCGCAAGAATCCGACTACCACTTATACGTTTTAGCACAACAACACAACACACCACACTCAACTTTGCATGTTGGGTATTGATTCGTGGCTTTAAAAGGCAGTCAAGCCTCAAGATTTAAGGCCGTGCATGATAACGAAAATAAATTGAAGCTAATAAAATGACATTCGATTATATGAAAAAGAATTCTATAAAAGAGGTTTTAAGATGCAGTATATTTTTTAAATAAATATTTTTGGTACATTTGTGCACAAAAAACTGTTATAATCGTTTTCGACGTTCTTGGCGTGTGCGTGTAAAAACACTTGCAATAAGTTGTTTCATCTGTCTTTCCTTGTCTAAGCTCGATTCGTTTACCTCCTCCAGTGGCGGAGCAAAATGTAGCATGTCAAACGAAATAATAGTTATAAAAGAAAATTATAAATTATTTTTCATTAAATTTCTAATAACGGAATATACGTATAAATTGCGAAGAAGTATTTTTCTAGCTTGCAATGCAATAGGACAGGATATAACGAAAAGTACATTTTAAAAGGATTTTGAAATAAACCCAAAAAAGTGGTAATTATTTAACCCACTTTAATTAAAAAATGACACAGATTTTTTAAGTTTTAAGCACTGTAGCCAATTCTGAACTGTTACAAAGTACTGACCTTGATTAATTAGCTAATCAGTCAGCGTCTTCACTGGAACTGTCTTCATCATTGGAATATTCTGCCAAATCGATGATAATCCTACTTTAATTTTTATCAAATGTGACCATTTTTGCCCAGTCGTCCTGAATTAATTTTTCAGTATGGTTAACACAACTCGCCCGCACTGCAGGTGTTGCCTCAGCTAATGCATCGCCCCAAACGTGTTTCACTGTTTCATCTCCACGTCCATGTTCTCCAACATGACGATCATAGTATTGTTTAGAAATGCCCCAGACCAACTCAATCGAATTATATTGACAGTGATATGAAGGCAATCTTAAAACCTGATGCCCATGTTCTTGGAGTAGCTCGTCTATAACGTACATGGTATTTTGTGGTTTATTCTGACGACAAAGACTCAATAGCTCTGTCTTGCCCAAGTCATCGTCAAAAATTATTTTTTTTTTGCTCGTAACCATTCTTGTAAGACCGATTTTTTCCAACTGGGATTCGGTAACTTTTCTATTAAAGAGCTATGGTATGTGGCATTATCCATAACAATTAGAGATGGTTCCTCCAACATTGGTATCAGCTTTTCGGAGACCAAATTTTTAAAAGACTCTTTGTCCATAGAATCATGATAGTCTGCACTCTTCGATTTCGAAGAAAACAGTAATCCAGCATCTTTAACAAATTCGTGCCTACTTCCGGCATGTAAAACAAGAAAGCGTTTACCTGTATTTTCGTGTCTCTTTCTGATGCTTTTCACAGTCATCTTGCCAAGTACGTTTATATGCCCCTTTTAGGAATATCTATGTTTCATCTAAAAAACGAACTGAAGTGGGCTTGGACTTAAAAAAATTCTCATATAATGCCTCAAAAAATACAGTCGTTTGGAGACAATACATGATTTCTCACATAGCACTCGTCTACAATTTTCTAGTTTGTATGAAAACCCACAATTTTTCATAAGACGCCACAAACTTGTATCAGAACCGTCATAGAGATGCTTGTTTCTTAATTATGTGTTTAAAGCTTTAATTGTAACGTGCTTTCCTTTTGCTTTCATGCCATACAGTACATTTCTTATCTCCCCTTTTATAGTACCGCTGACATCATTAGTCTTTTTTTTTGTACATTACGTGACTTAAAACAAAGATCCGTTGTTTTCTTTTTCTTTTTTAAAATACTCCAATAAATGAACTACACATTGTCGCATTTCTCCTGTTATCGTTTTTCCCGGCATTTTTTTTTATTAAATAGTACAATTGGTTATTCACAACAAAAAATAATAAGTAAAACGGTTCGGAACAAATTCCAACAATGACTGACTAAAATCGACTAAAACAACATAAAATATCAATGGTAATTGCTACAATTATAAACCTATTAGCCAGCTCATTTAAGAACAATGCCACAAGTCATTATTGCAATGGGTATCGGAAGAGATAGAGTTAATTTATAATAAACTGGAATTTTTTAAGTGTCGAGAGTATTATTTAATGTAATGGAATTCCACACAGTAAGAGCTCAAACTAATAATTAATTAAAAACTGTTGACTTATAAAAACTATTTCATCAGCTACTTCAAACCTGCTCAGAATAAGATAACATGTTAAAAAAACACGTCACTGCCAGCTATCCGTATTCGTAAAGAGACCGAACTTATCACCGACACCGTATCGGCCAAACGCATCGGTGTTATTGCTACAATACTGGGAGACGTGAGTAATCTCTTCATTCCCTTCTCATCGCACTTTACCATAACAAACGTGACTCGCACAATTAAATTACGCATCTGTGTATCAGAGAGAGACGAATATTAAAAATTCCGTAGTAGCTTATTTCAGGCACACGTCACGAACGATGAAAACGAGTATATACTCCCAAATTTTGCTAATTCTCTAAATTCAAAGCTCCTCCTTTACCTACAGTCCCATATCAGCAATGTTCGAGTGCTATAGACCCTGTTGTTTTTTAAATTTTAGCCTGAATGATATTATTCTGCTATATGTTTTGAATTGTTTTAAATGATCTAATGTTTTTTACTATCTTTCAGCCACAGTATGATTACCATTTGCAAATAAACAATATTATATGGCAATCTTTCCTTTCAGTTTGAAATAATGCTTTAGACATACACACAGATACATTCAAAACATCAATTGGGATAGGTTTTGCTTACAATATTTTATTACAAAAAATTAAAAATTAGGTAAATTAGACAAGAACTACAAAGTAGAATTAAAGTAGAGATAAAAAGGCCAAGGAAAAGTTGTTAACAGATTAATGTATAAAAGTATAAGAGTTCACGACAGATTTAATATGCATAAAAAAATTAAGGATCTAACAAATACCAAAAAGCGACCACACTATGGGATACTCAAAGATGATAATGGTAAACTCATTGCAGACATCAAAAATAAACTAAGATTTTGGCAAGAATACATAATAAATCTATGCGACGATGATAAAATTATACAAGAAGAACAACAGGAACAAACAGGACCGAAAATAATAAAGTACAAGTTAGAACAGGCAATTAGAAATGCAAAGACCACAAAATTAGTAGGCCCAGATCAGATACCCACTGAGCTAATTAAATGCATTGACAAAGAAACACTGCACATACTTTTAGATCTGTTCAACAAAGTATATACAACAGGAGCAACATCCGAAGATTGGTTGCTGTTTACGTTTGCAACACTACCAAAGTCAGTACATGCGACAGAATGCTCCCAGTACAGAACAATTTCCTTAATAAGTCACACCCTTAAAATATTTCTCAAAATAATACATGGAAGACTATATAAAAATATGGAAGAAGATATAGAAGATGCCCAGTTTGGATTCAGAGGAGGGCTAGGAACGAGAGAAGCTCTGTTTGCTTTTAACGTTTTTGCGCAAAGAGGACTAGATATGAACCAGGATCTCCATATCTGCTTTACAGATTATCAAAAGGGTTTTTGATAGAGTATAACATCAGAAAATCGTAAAACTGTGTAAAAGAAAAGAATATGGATAGTCGATATTCGAATGTGGATATTGTCAATTGTATTGTCAATCGATAAACGGAAACATTTTGAATAACATAAGATTCGCAGACGACACCGCTATTTTTGCAGACAGTCTAGAAGCACTTAAACGCTTAGTACATAGATTACGTTAAGTCAGTATAAAAAATGTACTACAAATAAACGTTAAGAAAACCAAGTACATGATTATTTCTTAGCAACATACAATAAGAAGGCTAGATATCGAGGAAAAACAAGTAGAAAGGGTGAATACCTACAAATATCTGAGAACCTAGGTAAACAATGACCAAGGTAGAGAAACATGGATACGCATTGAAATTGCAAGACAAGCATTTATATAAATGAAAAGAATGTTAGTTAATCGAAACCTTCCTCTGTAGCTGAGGATAAAAGCCTTAAGATACTATGTGTTCTCGACTTTGTTATATGGAATGGAAAGCTGGACACTATAAGTGGATAGTACAAAAGAAGTTGGAATCATTTGAGATGTGGGTCATAAAAGGATTTTGAAAATACCATCTACCCAACGAGTTACAAATGCAGAAGCGTTAAGAAGGCTACAAAAGGATTGCGAGATCATAAAGCACATCAAAACAATAAAGCTGGAATATCTAGATCACATTACCAGGGGTAAAAAATATGAGATATTAAGGCTCATAATGCAAGGTAAAATCAAGGATAAAAGATCCATAGGAAGACAATGAATTTCTTGGATAAAAAACCTAAAAGAGTGGTATAATTGCAGCTTAGTAGATCTTTTCAGAGCAGCCGCTAATAAGGTACGGATAGCTGTGATGATAGCCAACCTCCGATAGGAGAAGGAACTACAAGAAGAAGAAGAAGAAGACTGAGACCTCAACTTCCTACGTATTTAATACTATTTAAGTCGTTTAAAGAAAATCCGTAGATATTTAAAATCAAAAATCTCCCCGCTGCGTAGAATTCTACTGGTAAATATGTTAAATCTCTGTGGATTAAGGCGCGCACATGAAAAACATGTTGACCAATAATTACAACAAATTTTCATTCTGTTTTCTCTTTCATTTCATTTTTTTTTTAATTAATCGTCTCATTGGTGATCTTTGCTATAAAACAAAATAATGTTCATAAACCTATTATAATTACGGGTGACTCTAATGTCCATTTTAATGAAACAGATATCAGAGCTTTAAAACTCTGTAATTTTTTTAGGTCCTACAACATTACACAAAAAGTTCAATTTAATACTCGAGGTAATAGACGTCTTGATAATGTTTTCTCAAATATTGATGGTACCACAAATCCTGTGGATCTCACTTACACATCTGACCACAGAGGTATTTAGTTTCAGATAGCCTATTAACCCACAAATTCTGCAACCAGAGTTTGTTATAGACCTATCACAGATAAAGGACTCTTCAATTTAAACCAGATTTTGCTTAATTGCAACTTTAATGTATATACAATGATAATTTGGCTATTAGTTGTAAATTTAAAATGCTAATTGATGTGTTAATAAATTCCATAAATATCTCTTTTCCAGAAAAATCGAAATTGCTGAATAGAAATAATCCGGGTAAAAAAGTAAACTGGTTTAATGACAATTTGAGAAAAATACGTGAGAAACTTCAATTTGTTATAGCAATAAAGAGAAACGATCCCATTGCTGCACCTAGAAGTACCATTATCAAACTTAGGAAAGAGTACAGGGAAGCCATCAGGCTTGCAAAAATTAATGCAAATGATAGATTTATAAAAAATTTTGGCAATTCTCAACAAGCTATGTGGAAATTTAATAATGGTTACAGACATAAAAATGTTTACACTAATAATTCTTAACTCAAGCCAGATAGTTTTAATAGCCACTTCTGCTCAACTGCTGAGAGAGTAATAAATTAAGGTTCCTCAGCTAACTCTTAATGACTATTTAAAGTGTATACCAGAGGAAAATATCTCATGTTTTAGTTTTCAGTTAGTGAGCTTTAGTGAAGATGACTTTACCAAAGTTCACTTCACTTGAAGCTATTTCAGAAATATACAATAGTAACAGCAAAGATCCTGATAGATTTAACACAAAAATTATTAAAACAATTAAAAATATAATTGTTCAACTTCTAACAACTTTAATAAACCAATCAATATCTTGTAATACTTAACCTCAAGTTTTCAATACTGCAAAGGTAGTACCTTTGTTTAAGACCCTATTGATGATTACAACTATCGACCCATTTTTTTGTTGTCCATCTTATCAAAATTTTCTGAACCAATTTTAAAAAAATCAAATTATTCTACATTTTAAATCTAGTGAACTGTTCGCCATAAACCAGTACGGATTGCGAAACAATAAAACAACAAATTTAACTATTGATTATTTCACTAGAAATATTTTGAAAGAGTTTGAAAAATATCTTGATACTATCGCATCGTTTTTAGATCTTACTAAGGGTTTCGATTGTGTCAGACATAGTGTTCTGCTTAGAAAAATTCCTTATTATAATTTTCATAGTGATAATATTCAACTAATTGATTCATATCTATCAAATCGTGATCACAATGTTCACTTCAACCAGTGCGATTCTCAGAAACAAACTCTGTTGTTTGGTGTCCCTCAAGGCTCGGTTTTGAGTACAATATTATTTCTTATCTATATTAATGATTTAGTGTACTCTTAAAATAAAACAGTTAACACTATTTTATTTGCTGATGATACTGCTTTCTATGTAAGCTATCACACTTCTAAATTCGATACCCTTAATTACCAAACATCTATAAAAAACTTATTCAATTGGTTTTTTACTAACCGTCTCTCTTTGAACAACTCTAAATCACAACGTGTTAATTTTACTTAAAGAAATAACACTCTACCACAGTTTAAGTAAACGAATCGAAGTTTCTGGGGATATATTTGGATGCAGGATTAACCTGAGAACAACATATAGGAAATCTATCGAAAAAGCTTTCCCGACAACTTTTCCTCTTCAGGAACCTTGTACAAGTAACTTCAAGGGAGACTATTTTAACAGCTTATCATAGTAATTTCCATTCTCCTTTGACATATGCTATTCTCTCCTGGGGACACTCTTGTCATATTTATAGTGTTCTCACAACAAAGAAAGTGTGTCCGTATTATCTCTTGGCTCTATTATAGAGCAGACTATAGAAACTCCTTTAGAGCCTTTAAAATTTTAACTTTACCTTGCGTATACATTATGCAGTGTCTGTTGCACATTAAACTAGCCAATACAATGCGCACATGATTTTCACAATTATCCCACCATTACCAGATTTAAAAATAATCTTATACCAGAATTTGGCTGGCATTAAGAGAACCAGAAATGGTTCAAGGTATTTAGCCATCAAATTCTACAACTTAGTGCCAGCTAGAATAAAAGCTCTTAATTTTAATCAGTTTAAGGCAAAAATTAATAGTTACCTTTTAGTGAATGCCTTTTTTACATATGAGGAGTGTTTTACTTCCAATTTTAATTTTTTTTAATTGTCAACAGTATAAGTTAAAACACTGTGTCTATATTTAAATATGTAAATATTAACTATATTGACATATATTTTTTTATCTTTGACTTTTGTATTCATTTCTTACCACTAAACCATGTATATATTTATCGATCTATATATCTATCTTTGCATTGTTTTACTTTACGAACAAAAAAAGTTCTCTTGTAGATTCGTAACCACTTCTTTTATTGCCCCTTCCACATACTCTTTTAATTTTTGTTTTTATTGTTAATGTAGTATTATTTATATTGTAGATAATATCGAACGTCAGCAATCCTACTTATCGTGCACAAATGTACATATGTACATGTTTTATAAAAACATATTAACTATTTTTTTAATACCTGCTGAAATAAAGAACCAACCTAACATTTCTTATCAATCCCTTGAGGCCGCGTCCATGTAAATCAGATAATTAGAATGAACCATGCATGTATTTACATTACATACAAGTCATTTACCGTAATTATCATAAAAAATAAGTTAATAATTAGAAAATCATGTCTCATATCATACTACAACACGTACCATTCACCTAGGCACAAAATGCTTGACGAAAGTCAGTGTAGGCACGAACTGAAGTGGTACCCCCTATTCCAGTACTCTGTAATAGGGGCACTGTTTTCTTGTGCAGATTATAATCATTTATTGATTTATTTTCCAGTGAAACCAAGTAATGATACGCTGATATCGAACTTCGTCCATTACGCTAATAAGGAAGGGATTGATACATGGGTATTAGTAACAATTCTTATCGGTAAGTTATCTCTACTTCTATTTTAAGGAATTAAAACTAGCGTTATCAATTTGTTTACAATAGTTTTATGTTGAATGGAACGCCTATTTTACGCTTGCTTAAGTACGGGCTCTTTAATTATATTTTTCATGTAACTAAGATATAACTAGGGGTACGGAATTTTAGCAAATAAAAAACATGAATTTCGCATTTACTTTTTTTATAATTACAAAATTTTGCATTTATTTGCTTTATTTCTAACTACAAGTAAAACAACAAAAAAACATTAAATTAAAAGCTAACATTGTTGAAATTTCGACATTCGACTCTTTAAGAGGTTTTCTTTGATCTGTCACTACCATGGACGTATAAATAAAGATGGACTGTGCATGTCCTGTACTCTGTTCGCCTAAATTTGAAGTCGAAAAATTTATAGGCGCGGGGAAAGAGGCCAGGTGATAGACTGTGATATTTCCCGTTTACTCAGCGGCGTACCTTCCACTAATTGAAAGGTAATTGAAACAGTTTTTTCATTTGAATAAATAATGACTATTGGTTTGATTGCTTTTATTTTTCGTATCGTAAACATATAAAATATTTCGAATCAATGAGAAACAACGAACAATGAATAATTTTAATTCTCAGTGTACAGAAATAAATATAT
Source organism: Diabrotica balteata (assembly GCA_918026665.1). Lineage (NCBI taxonomy): Eukaryota > Metazoa > Arthropoda > Insecta > Coleoptera > Chrysomelidae > Diabrotica > Diabrotica balteata. The sequence goes on from OU898284.1 coordinate 44,618,800, forward strand.
TTATAAAAATTGATTTACACAAAAGAATAAAGATGGAGTGAATAAATCGCAAAAGTACTTTATATAATATTTTATTTAAACTTTAATAATACACAAGCAACAAAAAGTTTAAAAAATTCTTCCTCAAACATTAACCTGTTCAGGGTATTGAATATGTTCTTCTCTTATCCAGTGAGTGATACGTTGAAAAAATATAGTGAATTCTAGTTTATAACTTCCAGATTAAATTGTTAGTTGGCAATATTAGTAAATCATGTTAGACAAAGCAGTAGACAGAACAAAGATAAAAGTTCAGGAATATTTATTTAAGAAAATATTAATAAACGTAAGAAAGCATAAACTATTGTTTAACAAAACATGAACAACAAACCACATATTCAAAAATATATTAAACACATTAACGTTATGGAACGGGTAGGGTTCTAAAATAGAAATATGCTTTATTGTCATTGAAAATTGTACAATTTTATGGACACAGCTTACAAAAAGTAAAAAAAAAGAATAACAATAACAATTAAAATTTACTAAAATTACAAAAATTGTCAATATTACATAATATAAGATAGTAAAATATACAATTCATTGCAAAATCTAGCTAAATTGCAAATTGGATAATAAAACCTTAGGAAGAAATTTACGAATAAGTTTTAGTTGCTACATGTGATACCCAAATATATAATACTTTAGTTGCTTGTGGCTAAATGTACTGTAATTTCTTTTCTGGTTAAGAAACTCTTCCACTCAATAATATGGTCTTTAGATAAATGTGCTTTTGTTAATTTACATAACTTAAGGAAAGAAGTTGTAGATTTAAGTTGCAAAGGGAGTTAATTGTATAATTTTTTTGCCGATTATAATATAGATTTCTTTACTAACTCAGTAGACGGAATCGATAAATACATATCAAAGGTTGAATTTCTGATGGAGTATTTATGATTGGGTCTTGCTGGAAAAACATGTAGGTGTTTATCAATTAAGAAAACAGTTTCTAGAATATACAAAGAGGAAAGGCTGAGGCTGAGGACTATACTGAGGCCAAAAAGATACCGTATTGCTCTTTTTTGTGATTTAAAAATAACATTATATTGGATAGCTGTACTAAAATCGCAAAAAGAAGGCCATATCGAAGATGAGACTCAAACAAATAAAAATATGTTATTTTGGAAGATGCTAAATTCTGCTTCGAAACAGATCTTATTGCATAGCTGGCTGAGACTAGTTTCTTACTTAACAAATCGATATAAAGGAACCATTTAAGGTTGCTGTTTGTAAAAATACTATGAAGTTTTAAAGAAACAACGATAATGATCTGGTTGTTATTAAGAAACAAGGGTTGAAGAGCTCCTTTATAGGATAATGCTACTGTCTTATTCATGTTAAAAGAGAGTAAATTATAGTCGGACCAGGTTTTTATTTTAAGTTGATGAGAAGTTATAATTGCATGAAGAGTTAAAAATAAGAAAAAGTAGAGGACCAGTACTGAACATTGTGGTACTCCACATACAATGCTTTTGTGACTAGAGTCAGTATCATTTGCTCTAACTATTTGTTTCATATTTCTCAAGCAAGATTGGAATCAATTCAAAGCAATACCTCGAATTCCGTAGAAATTTAGTTTTTTTATTAAAATGTCGTGAATTCATCGAGCAAAAAGACAAAAGAGGGAATCTAATCCTTATGAAAAGGAGACCAAAAAAGTGGCCTCTGATGGCGGACATATTCGGAAATGCAAATACGCCAAACTTAAATTTTCCGACACTTATTAACAGTAGCTATATAATATTTTTCAGAATGTGTATTAGTAGACGAGAAAGTTTTAATTAATTATTAACGGTAATAGTCTAAAATGCGACACAATTATTAAAATACTTCAATATAAATAAGATTTCATGTGACATTTGGGAGAAACAACAACATAAACCCAACTAAATTTGATGTCAAACAAGGAGAGAGACTCTCTTTCCTTCTTTAATGTGGCCTCTAAAGATCGCACTTCCTGTCTAACAATATTTTTGCCCCCACTACCTTTACATTCCTCTTTTGTCTTTTTGCTCGATGTGTGAATTACACAATCAAAAGATTTGGCATAGTCACAGAAAACAGTGGCAGCGTAAAGATTATTGTTTAGTGCTTGATATACCTCATGTAGTACAGAAAACATAGCATCACTGGTACATTTATTAGATAAAAAGCTGAACTGACTTCGTGATAAAATGTTGGTTTCAACAAGAAAGGACATAAGTCGGGCTTTTATAAATCTTTAATCATTTTGGATAGGATGTAATTTTTGTTTTCATTCTTCTTACAGATTGTTGTAAATACTTTATTTTACTTTTTTGACTCTTAACAGTATTTTTTAACACTCTAAAATGTTTCTTGGCCCTTTCAGGTGTTAAAAAATCGCTGCTAGACATGTCTTCAATGATTTTATTTTTAAAATATATAATTGAATTAGAACCAACAATACGAATTAACATACCCACACTCAATGCAGAATATGGATCTCATTAAAGCACTAAAGTATTAAAAAGCCTCTGGTATTGATAACATATCAGCAGAATTTTTAAATTTTGATGGACGCTTGATAGATAGCTTCGTAAAGTATGAATACCAATTGACATTTAATGGAAAAAATTAGAAATCATGTACGACTGATTATGTTATAATTTTGTATAGATCTCTGTTTAAATATCTTTCTTTTCTATTTGAGATTATTAATTTTACTAATACATGGTTCTAAAACGCTTTTCCGTTTAGTTATTGTCTCCAAAAACCTGTTATTTGTTATAAGTACAAATAAAAGAGTACAGCTGAAAAGCATAAATTCAAGCATTCAAAGAATTCAAATGAAAAATACTGCTTTTTGTAGAAATAAAAATTATTTGGAACTCTAAAGACTTGTTTTTAGCGAATTTAAAGAAAAAGTAAATTTTCTTCGTTGTTAAACCCTATTAAATTTATAGCTGTGGTCAAGAACAAATAGAAGCGTATAAATAAAGAAGAAAAGGTAATAATATACGATCTGCTCGACACCAAAATGATTTAACGTAAAGGGTGAACCGTTATGGAAAAAGGTTCTACAAAGAAGAATAATGGAGTGAAAAATTACTCTAAAAAAATTCAAAAATAAGACGTAAGAGTTTTTATCCACCTTTAGTAAAAGAGACGGCATATTAGGAATGAAAAATTAATACAAAATGATAAAAATTTGCGTCTGATATTCGGAATGTTTCTTATGGACATTATTAGAAATTTATTTTTGCGATATCATCAGTATTTTTATGAGCTTGGAACTTTTTTGACTTATTTAGGCTCTAAATGTTATATTTTATACAATTTGCACCATTTGTAATAATATTCTGATTCACATTGTTTGTAATAGTTTAATTTTTTCTCTATTTTACATAACAAATTACAATTAATTTAAAATTAGAGCATCAAATATCAGTTTTCTAGAGAACTATCTTAAACAAAAAACAAAAACCTACTTCTTTTTTTTGGGCCTATCCTCTGTGAATATTGGCAATCACGTTAGTCCATAAAACTTTGTTGACAGCTGCTCTAAATAGATGTATAGTAGTCATTCCTGCCGACTGTCTGATGTTCTTCAACCATCATGTCCTTCTGCGCCCTTGAGATCTTTTGCCTCCTATCTTGCCTTGAAAAATTAGTTGAATTAGTTAATAGTTCTCATTGCGCATCACATGCCCTAAGTATGTCATCTGTCTAATTTTCACGATATTTATTCATATGTTGGATCACAGTGTCCACAGTCCAAGATATGTAATTTTGTCGAATGTTTTCAAGGGTTCATTATTAGCTGTGAATTGGTGCTGTATTACGTCGTTTTTACTTACTACAAGAATTTTTGTCTTCTTACATTCTAATTTCATGCCTTATCTGTCACAGGCTTCCACTGCGCGGTCTATAATTGTTTGCAGATCCTCTGCATTATCGGCAATCAAAACCGTACCGGCTGCATATCTTAAATAATTTTCATCATCATCATCTTGGTGCTACAGCCCTTAGAGGGCCTCGACCTTCTCAAGCTTTCTACGCCATTCTGTTCTGTCCCTTGCTTGAATTTTCCAGTTGCCGAATCCGATCTTCTCCGCATCTTGTGTTACCCCATCCATCCACCTCAGCTTTGGTCTACCCCGTCGTCTCATTCCCACAGGTTGCGCTGTTAGAATCTTTTTTATCATGTTCGATTCAGGGGCCCGGGCTACATGTCCTGCCCACTGCAGGCGGTTTCGCTTAATTATAGTGGTAATATCTTTACCACCAAACGTATGCTTGTAGATATTCTGCAGTTCGAAGTTATATCTACGCCTCCATATTCCGTTCTCACAGACCGCTCCAAATATCTTGCGTAGCACCTTTCTTTCAAAAATGGATAGAGCGGATTCATCTGTTTTCGTTAGCGTCCATGCCTCTCATCCGTATGTAAGAACGGGGACTATCAGTGTTCTATACAGCCTTATACGAGTTTTTTGAGACAGACGTTTGTTAGCTAAGTACTTTGATAGACCATAATAACACCTGTTTGCAATTATTATTCGCCTTTTTATTTCCTCAGATGTATTATTATTGGGGTTAACCGATGTCCCTAGATATATGAACTCATTGACTGCTTCGAAGTTTTGGTCATTGATGATTAAATTTGTGTCAACATTTCCAGCTCTTGTGTTTGTGTTAGTCGCCATGAATTTGGTTTTATTTTGATTTATATGTAACCCCATTCGTTCTGCTGCTGCTACTAGCTCGGTTAGGATTTCCGCAGTTCTCGCCCTAGTTCTTGTTATAATGTCCACGTCGTCTGCATATGCTAGAATTTGGACTGATCTATTAAATATTGTTCCCCTGCTATCTAAATTAGCGTCTCGTACAACTTTTTCTAAGGCGACATTAAAAAGCTGACACGCCAGCGCATCTCCCTGCCTTAACCCCTATGTATTTGAAATGGGGTTGACGAGTCGTTTTGAATTTTTACTGCTGATAGCATCTTCGCCATTGTCACTTTTATCAAACGTATGAGTTTTTTTGGAATTCCTAACTCATTCATAGCGTTGTAAAGACTTGGTCTTAAGACACTGTCATATGCCGCTTTAAAATCGACAAAAATATGATACATATCTATGTTAAACTCTTGCGCTTTTTCGAGGATCTGTCGTAGTGTAAAGATCTGGTTAATGGTTGAACGTCCAGGCCTGAATCCTGCCTGATATTCCCCTAGAAACATTTCAGTATAAGGCTTTAATCTCTCGTCCAAATTATTTGATAATATCTTGTATGCTGTATTTGGGAGAGTTATTCCGCGGTAATTATTGCATTCCAGTTGGTTTCCCTTTTTGTGTAACGGGCAAATTAAGCCTAAGCTCCATTCTTCTGGCATTTGCTCCTCAGACCAAATTCTACAAACAATTTCTCGCATCACCTTGGTGAGCTGTTCTCCACCGTGCTTAAGTAACTCTGCTGGGATGCCATCGCTACCTGGGGACCTATGGTTCCTTAGTTTTTCTATAGATGTTTTTACTTCATCTACCGAGGGGGTTCCACGAGTTCCTCATTTCGGTATTCCAGCTCTATATTGTTAGTAGGTTCCCCTTCCAGCAAATCTCGAAAGTGCTCTATCCATCGTAAAAGGATGTCCTCTTTGTTGGTAAGTAAGTTGCCTTCCTTATCATTACAATAGTTGATTCTTGGTTTAAATTCTTTTCTAATACTATTTATTTGATGGTAGAACTTTCTTGTTTTTCCGTGACTCATATGGCTTTCGAGCCGTTCTAACATGTCATTTTCCGAGTCTCGTTTCTTTTTTCGGTGTATGCGTTTTTCCTCTCTCCTTAAGTTTTTGTATCTATCTATTGTTGTTCTAGTTTTTCGTTATTGCATGGTTCTAAATGCCTCGTTCTTCTCATCTGTTATTTTTTTGCAGTCTTGGTCGAACCAGTCGTTTCTTTCTTGGGTTCGGGATATTCCCAATGTGCTTTCGGCTGCTAATTTCAGAGCCTCCTTGTAGTTGTTCCACATTTCCGTGCTTGACTGGTCGACTGCCCAGGTGTGTTCTAGGGTTTCTTTTATATGTGACTGGAACTGTTTCTCATTGTTTTCATTTTTTAGCATATGTAAATTATATTTTACTTGTCTAGTGTCCCTTTCTTTCTTGGCATTGGAAATTCTTTGTCGTAACTTGGCCCCTACCATAAAATGATCTGAGTCAATATTTGCTCCTCTGTAACTTCTTACGTCCATTAGGTTTGTAAAGTGCCTTCTGTCAATTATAACATGGTCGATTTGATTTGTGGTGTGTCCATTTGGTGATATCCAAGTGGCTTTATGGATATTCTTGTGATTAAAACATGTACTTCCCACAATTAAATCTTTGGAAGCTGCCAGACTAATAAGCCTTAAACCAATGTCATTAGTAACGTCGTGAAGGCTATGTTTACCAATATAATCTTGGTAGCATATCTCTTTTCCTATCTGGGCGTTCATGTCTCCAATGATTATTTTAATATCGTTTTTGGCACAGTTATCATATGCTCTTTCGAGATCTTCGTAAAATAGATCTTTAATTTCTTCGTCTTTTTCCTCGGTTGGCGCATGCACGTTGATCAGGCATATGTTGAAAAATTTTCCTTTCATTCGAAGGATGCATAACCGATCATTTATGGCTTTAAAACCAATAATTAATTTTTGATTCTCTTTGATACTAGGAACGCGGTTCCGAACTCATGTCGGTTTGGGTTGCAGCTGTAATATATATCATGTTCTTTTTTCTGCAAAATGCCGGTTCCTGTCCATCTCATCTCTTGAATGGCTACAATGTCTATTCTATATTTTAGGAGTTGATCTTGCAGCAGCTTCAGTCCCGCTTCCTATACAGCGTTCTTACATTCCAAGTACTGATCTTTAAATCATTGTCCATAGTTCGGTGCGTGGGTCGTCGTCTTAAATTCAGTCCGGCTTTTCTATCTCGAGATTTCGTAAAAATAGGTTTTTATGGGATGAGGGAGTTAGCCTCATGCCCAACCCCCTTTTCGGAGGACCATTTCTCCCTTTCTCGTCAGCCCTGACCCTACCTTCCACTGGGGTTGGTTACCCAGTCTCCAGTAGGGTTGCTCAGGTTTACCGGGGTTCACCCGTGTGATCCGGATCACACTTCTCGGAGGTGAGGATAAGAATTGAGTAGGAGAGGCTAGAGGTGTTATCTGGAAGCAACACCTTATAATGCGCATCACTACTCCATTAAAACCCCCTTAAATAATTGTACCATTGATATTTATATCTTCTCTTAAACCATCAATAGCTTCCCTGAACAGCATTTTTGAGTAAGTATTGAACAACGTCGGTGAAAAAATGCAGCCCTGACGGACTCTTCGTTTTATCGTGAATTCTTGTACGGTTTCGTTGTCTACTCGTACAGTTGACTTTACTGCAAGTAAAAATTTTTAATTAGGCGTAAATCTTTGTCGTTTATATTAGATTCTTTCAATATCTGGAATAATTTTTTGATGTTGAACTTTGTCAAATGTTTTTTCAAAGTCTATAAAGCATGCGTAGACTTCACAATTTACGTCTCAAGCTCTTTGTATTAATACTTGTATGAAAAATAGGGCCTCTTGCGTTCACAGTCCGCTTCTACACCTAAACTGAACATTGCTAATGTTTTCTTCAAGGTTTCTATATATGCGATAGTGAATAACAGAAAATAGGACTTTGAGCGTATGGCTTATTAACCTTATAATTCAGTAATCAGAGCATCGGTGACATTTGCTCTTTTGGGGAGAGGGATGAAGATGGCAACTAGCCAATCTGTAGGAAATTCTGCAGTTTTATACATTTTGTTCAGTAGACTCATTAGGAGTTTGAGTTGGCTGTTTTCAAATAGTTTCAATATTTTAGCTAGTATGTTATTAGGTCCAGATGCTGTGTTGGTTTTTAGTCTTTTGATTTCATATCTTACTTCCCTGAGCGTTATTTCTGGGACTGAACATCCAGAAACACTGACTGCTGTCTCTTGCTCTTCCTTGAATATGTCTTTCATGTATTGCCTCCATATATCAAGTATTGCCTCCCTATATCAAGTATTGCCTCCATCTATCAAGTATTGCCTCCATGTCTCATTTTCGTAGAGCAGATTGTTGTGCTCGTCTAGTATTAAGTTATGACGTCATGATCCGTTTCCTCCCGTTAAGTTTTTGATCTTTTTATGTAGGGGAAAAGTGTCATGCTTCTGTTCTAGGGATTCTATTTCTATGCATTGATCTTGTAGCCATGATTCTTTTGCCTCTTGAATCTATTTTTTAATGATTTTGTTTATTTCTTTGTATCTTTCCTCATTCTTATTTCTGTGTTTTCTTCGTTCTTCCATTAGCTCTAATATTTCTTGTCCCATCTTGACAAGAAATATTAGAGTGTTTATATTGTTTTCTGGTTTAAGTTTAATATTTACCATTAAATTACAGATATTTTTGATTTTATTCCACATATCATCCACACTTATGTTTTCTTGATTAATATCTGAGATTACCATGCTGTTTATTTTGTTGTTGATCTCCTCTTTGACTTCGTCTCTTGTGGTTTTTTCTTTCAATTTCTGGATGTCCGGACGTTTTTGTGCTTTTCTTTTATGGACTTTTTCATGTGGAGTTTGAAACGTCCTAGTAAAAGATTATGGTCTAATGGAACATCTGCTTCCGGATATGTTTTTGCGTATTTTATGGAATTCTGAAATCGTTTGTTGATGATGATGTAGTCAATCTGGTTTCTAATAATTTTTTTTTGGGCAGTCAGCTGGAGATTTCCAGGTGTGGAGTCTTTGAAGTGGTAATTGGAAAAAGGTGTTCATTATTGCACTATCCGTTGCCTGGCAGAACTGAACCAGACAGTCTCTTCTATCATTTCGCATTCAAAGTGTCCCACAATATTGCCAACAACTCCTTTGCCTACTTTGGCGTTGAAATTTCCTAACAGGATATTCACTTCGTGTTTTTTGGTATGTTTTAGGGATTCTTTTAATTGTTTATTGGCGACGTGCAAGTACTTGGATGTGATACGAGAAACGATCGTGCGCGAGTAGCGGAGAAAATCTTGCATTTTTTACTGCACATTTCATAGATTTCATTAATTCATATTGTCAATTGTCATATTTCATATTCGTTTGTTTATTTACACCTTCTGTCACTGAAGAAAATGGGATTTAGGAAATGCTGTGTTATAAGTTGTAAAAATACAACAAAAAATTGTCAATTTAAATTTTATTCGTTTCCAACTTCGAAGCACAAATTACTACAAAGAGAAAAGTGGATTTATATCATAAAAAAGGATAAGTAACATAACCTAAATTATGCATTATTCTTGCGCTCGATTTTAATGTCAGTTTGAAATAAATAATAAATAAAAGTTCACTTTTAAGTGTAAATTTTAGTTTCATAATACTCACTTGAGTTCATTTTAACCCAAAAATTAAGTTTAATAATTAAATTTTATTTTTTTGAAGTTTTCAAAAATGCATCAAGTTAAAGTTTTTTCTGAAGATGCATTAAGATATATTCGCTGTCCAATTGTTTACAGGGAAATAATTAATTGTTCAAACCAATATGATGATATCATGGGCTTAACCTGCTAATTTATGCATAATTTATGTATTAGCATTATTTATGGTAATTTATTTTTCTTAATTCTTCCACATAATTCTTCCATTTTTTTTGACATTTGCCACTACTAAAGCTTTTCCCTTTGACTCAGTGCTTGGTTGAACAGTTATTTGGTGATTTACTTTCTCAAATCCAATTTTTATTATTGCATCCATATTAACAGTAATGCTGTAATTGAATATTATATTTATTTGTATTTATACTACATACAACGTTTACCTTTTAATAACATACCGACTGTCCGACATAACCTTAATCTTACTTTTTCTTCTTATTCTTTTTTGGGGCTACGTCCTTGACAGTTATCCGGTTACCTCGATCTAACATGAAAGACCAGTAAATTTTGCTGATTTACGACACCAGGTGTCGCTGTTCCAAACTTGCACAGTCCCAATAGAATATTTCTATTTCCTGCTCTGAGCTTTCCAAAGTTGAAGCAAATGCTTGAATAATGTTTACGTTTACTGGTTTAACATTAATTTTGAGTAATGCAGCTCTATCTGATATTCCTATACAACTAAGTACACATTTGTCAACTTCTTATTTACTGTTATAGCCACTCCGTTTTTTTTTCTTGCTGTAGTATCTCCACAGTAGTATATTGTGTGGTTTTCTATTTCGCACTGCTTCACTGCATCCAAGTATGTGAATGTTGAGTCTTCGCAATTCTTTAATTAGGTTTATCGCTTTTCTGGCCTGGAATAAACGTCATTCATTCCATGTACCAATCTTCTTATCATGCTTCAATCCAAATCTTTGTGGCAATCGGGAGATTCTTAGCACCCTCTCCCTACTTAAGGGGTGCCCAGAACTAAGGGCCGTTTTTATATTGACTCGACTTGAAGTAGATCTATCTCATACCGGGATCGTACAAAAGTATCTAGCCGTTAGCACAAAAAAGATTATTGACATAATGAAAGAGGCAAAATATTTTGCAAAAGACTTAATATATTGATAATTGAAAAGAAGAAGCATTGGACATAAATAAATAGAAGAAAGTAGTTAAGGAATATATGAAAAGACTATAAGAAATATTAAATGTATGTAAACAGTAATTGTAATGGAAAATATAAAATTTTCAGCCCAGGCCTTCATGTAATCTTGGACTTTATAAATAGAATTGTATTTATACTGCTTCAATAAAAAAATATGTTTCTATACCATATTATGAGTAATATCATATTTCTTTTTTGCAGCTGTTTCTGTGGTTATTCTTGGAATATGCTTCTGCTGTATAAGAAGATGCTTCCGGAAGCGAAGAGCAAAGGATGGCAAAAAGGGCATGAAAGGAGTAGACTTAAAATCTGTGCAGTTATTGGGATCGTCGTACAAAGAAAAGGTGAGGATTACAATTATTAGGTATTTATTAATATCTTTTACATATCTTAACATAATTGTCAACTAATGTTGATAAAATTACTTTATATGAATGTTTTCTCCGTAGGTACAACCAGATATGGACGAATTGACAGAAAACGCAGAAGAACCAGATGAAGGTGAAAAACCTGAGGTTCAGAAACTAGGCAAGCTGCAGTATAAGGTATGCTATTTAAACCTCTATATGATTTTTTTTTATTTTAATATATCTCAAATTATTTGATACAATGATAAACGAATAAATATTTTTCTTTAAGTGCCATTATCTCAATTGTAATAAGCAAACCTGCCTATTGCAAAAAATATCCGACATACCTGTGTTTAACTTAGTTGACAAATGATGGCATAGCAAAAATTCTCCAACTTTAGCTATACCATTTCCTAATATAACTTTCTAATTAGAAATCGATATTTCCAATTTAATTTCGATATTCTTTATTCCCAAACCTAGTTAATTTCCCTTCTTTTGATGATAACAACGCCATTCAACTTCAGAAACAACTTGCTAAATCTGATAAACCACATAGGATTTTACAAGATGGAAAAAAAGACGTTATAGCACCAATAACAACAGAAAAATGGGAAGAATATTTCAAAAATTTACTAACAGAACAAAGGCCAGAATTTGCTAACATGGAAGACAACACGATAGGTATACGTATAAATTCACCATTACAAATCAGTAAATCAGAGATGGAACAAATAACCGAATCCCTGAAAAATGGAAAATCTCCTGGTCCCGGTGACATCCCTGCAGAATTAGTGAAAGCCGGTACAGACAAACTCTTTCAAGACTGCTTGAATGGGGCCAAATTACCAAAAGAATGGAAATGATCTATCATGTCATCATCATTATCATCATCCAGCCTCTATTTATCACGTCCACTGCTGGACCTAGGCCTCCCTTAAACTCCTCCATTCCTCACGATTTTGTGCTCTTTGTTGCCAATTTTTAGTGATAAGCCTGATGTCGTCGGCCCAACGTGTAGGTGGTCTTCCTCTACTGCGTTTGTCTGCTCTTGGCCTCCAATTTGTAATTTTGCTCGTCCATCGTTAATCGTGCATTCTCGCTACATGGCCTGCCCAACTCCATTTTAGTTCCGCTATGCGTTCCACAACATCAGTAATACTCGTTCTTCTTCGCAGATCTTCGTTTCTTATTCGGTCCCTCAACGTCACTTCCAGCATAGACCGTTCCATTCGTCTCTGTGTCACTCTCAGTTTCGAAGCCGTGGTCTTGTTTAAAGTCATAGTTTCCGCCCCATAGGTCATGACCGGTAATACGCATTGGTCAAACACTTTTCTTTTGAGGCTGATTGGTATGTTGGCCCTAAGTGTGTCTAGCAGTTTTCCAAAGGCTGCCCATGTTAAAGTAATTCGTCTTTGGATCTCACATGTTTGGTTATCCCTGCTGATTCTTATTTCATGACCCAAATACGTATATTTCTCCACCAGTTCTACCACTTTATCTTGAATAGTCAAATGGTTATTGGGGACCAAATTTGTCATAAACTTAGTTTTGGTCAAGTTCATTCTCAGGCCCACCTTCGAACATGCAAAATCCAATTCGTTTATCATATCTGTAGCTTCTCCTAAATTATCTGTGATAAGGACAATGTCATCTGCGAAACGGAGATGGTTAAGCTTTTCGCCGTCTATCGTTACTCCTCTGTGGTCCCAATTGATCATCTTAAAGGCATATTCTAATGCCGTTATGAATAATTTCGGCGACAATGTATCTCCTTGCCTTATTCCACGATTTATTTTTATTGGTCGGGTTTTATTGTCTATTTTAACAGTCATAGTGGCATTTTTGTAAATATTATAAATAAGCTCACTATACCTATGGTCAATCCTGCTGTCATTTATTGCTTCTATAAGGCTCTCTAATTCAATCGTGTCGAACGCTTTATGAAAATCTATGAAAGTGAGAACAAGAGGTTTGTTATATTCTATAGATTTTTCAATAAGTGTTTTTACTGTGTGGAGGTGATCATTGGTACCATAATTTGAGCGGAATCCTGCCTGCTCTCTCGGTTGGTAGAAATCTAATTTTTTCTCCAATCTTGATGTCACTACCCTAGTGAAGAGCTTGTATATGTGGTTCAACAGGCTAATAGGTCTATAATTTTCTAGGTCCATTCTATCTCCTTTTTTATGCAAAATGATGGTTGTAGCATTGTTCCACTCTTTGGGCACCTCTCTTTGCTGCAAACATAGATTGAATAGTTTCCTTAATTTATTTAATAGCAAATCTCCTCCATTTACGATAGCTTCTATTACGATTCCATCCTCTCCTGGGGCTTTGTTATTTTTCATTTTTCTTAATGCTTGTCGAATCTCATCTAGCTTTATCTCTGGCATTAATTCGGAACCTTGATTCTTGATCTTCTTTGAAATGGCTGTTTGTATTCCTGTTTTATCTTCTCGGCTACTTCTATATAAGTCCTCGTAAAACTCTTCGACGACCTGTATTAACTCGTCTCTACGTGATATTATTTCATTTTGCTTGTTTCTTAATTTATGAATTTCGCAGTTCCCATTCGTTAGCTTTCTACGTAGAACTTTTAGGCTGTTATTTTCCTCTATAGTGCGTTTAATATAATCGGTATTAAATTTCCTTAAATCTCTTCTAATTGCTTTCGAAACAGTTTTGTTCATTTTTCTTAAAGTGTTGCTATCTAAATTCTTATCGCTTCTCATTTGTCTTCTTTGATCCAAGAGCGTTTCAGTATATGGACTTATTTTACTATCTGATTTTCTTTTAGGACAGTGCACTCGGTGACTTTCTTGTACGGCGTTTATGATGCAGTTATTCAAGTCGTTAATATCGTTAGCGGAGGTTTCCTGCAATAGAAGCTTATTATTGATATGTGTCTAATATTGGTTGACATCTAATGGGGGTGTCCAGATACCATGAAATTTATTTTTAATCATTATATTCCTTTCTCTTTTTATATTGATTTGAACTTTCGCTCGTATCATCCTGTGGTCGCTGTTTGTGGTGAACTTGTTGAGTACTGTTACATCTTTAATTATTTGTTTTTGATCACTTATGATGTAGTCGATTTCGTTTCTTGTTCTACCGTTTGGACTTTCCCAAATCCATCTTCTGTGCATATTTTTGTGAAAGAACCTGTTCATGTTGAATAAGTTATTCTGGAGTAGGAATCCTAGTAGTTTTTCTCCTCGATCATTTCTTCCTGGGGAACCGAATTGTCCTAAAGATGTTTCTAGATCTGCTTCTTTTACCCCTTTTTTTGCGTTGAAATCGCCACATAAAATTGTGAATTGAGTACGAGAATCATCAAGCGCAGTGGATACATCGTCATAAAACATTTCAATTTCTTCGTCTGTATGGTCTGTTGTTGGAGCGTATACTTGGATAATTTTGAGTTGATACCTACTGTTTAGCTTCAGAATAAGATATGCCACTCTAGATGTAATACTTTTGATGTTTATTATCTTGTTCGCGTGATTTTTATGGACAAAGAAACCGATGCCTCCAACTGATGTAGTTTCAGGACCAATCTGATAGAATATATGCCCTGATTTGAGTGTTTTTCAAAGTTTCACCTCTCATTCTAACTTCGCTAATACCTATGACATCCCATTTTATTTTATTCTATCATGTCAACTATCCACAAAAAAGGCAGCAAGGATCACTGTGAAAATTACAGAGGAATTGCGGTAAACAGCACAATAAGTAGGATGTATGGGAAACTTATTAAGAACAAAATAGAAAATGACTATAGAGATTACGAAGCAGAAGAGCAAGCTGGTTTTAGAGCTGGGCGATCCACAGTAGACCACCTGTACTCTATTACGCAAGTTAATGAAAAAAAAACAGCCTTCAATAAAGAAGTTCACCTCGTGTACGTAGACTTACAAAAAGCATATGACAGTGTACCCCTAAGTCAACTATGGTCAGCCCTACAGCAAACCAACATTAAGCATGGTCTTATCAAAGCAGTCCAAAGTGTGTATAATGGAACGACTGCAAAAATTAAAACTGAATCAAGGATATCTGAAGGATTTAAGGTCACGAAAGAACTAAAGCAGGGTTGCTGTATTTCACCTACCCTTTTCAAAATTTATCTGGAACAAGCACTCAAGCTGATTGCCCAGGATCATGACGACTTGAGTTACATGACTCGAAAGCTAATAGAAGAATATAACAAATGGAGTCTCGAAGTCAACATTAAGAAAAGTGAAGCCATGTGTATTGGAAAGACAAAACAATCCATTATATTAGACGATGGGGTAGAAATTAGAAACTGTGATAAATACAAGTACTTGGGTATGAAGATAACTCAAGATGGAACACTTGATACTGCTATAAAAGACAGAAACATACAGGGTAGAAAAGCCATATCCGTGATGAATGGCATTCTGTGGGACCAAACAATATCTAAAACAAACAAACAACTCATATACAAACACCATACTTAAAAGTGTAAGGGCAGTGAAGTTTGGTCAATGAAACAAAGAACAGAGAAACTGTTACTAACAACAGAAATGGACCTCTGGAGAAGAGCAGCAGGCAAATCAAGAAGAGATCGGATACCAAATGAGAGAATACTAGAAATGATGGGAGTCAAGCATACAATAGTTGATGACATAAAAACAAAACAGTTAATATGGTACGGCCACGTACAGAGAATGCCAAATGACAGGATTCCAAAACAGATTTTGACGTGGACACCACAAGGGAGAAGGAAAAGAGGAAGACCGAGAAGAAGCTGGGGAGGGAATTGAAAAAGAACTAGAGGAAAGAGAAATCCCTTTAGACCTGTGGTTGAATAGAGAAGAATGGCGGTTAGGAGTCGGAAGGCGTCGGAGAACGCTGTAAACCGATATTAGTAGTGAACAAAATCCATTTTAGGATTTGGTTGTGCGCTACATATCCAAAACAATTAAGAACACATTATGCTTAAATTAAACCAACAATGTTCCATTTATTCCACAAAACTGTTTGCAATATATCAAGCTCTGGAGTGGACTATTCAAAAAAAAATGTGTGATCAACAAATAGTAATCCTGTCGCATTCAAAATCGGCTTTGTCTTCCTAAATTATTCGTATAAACATTAATACAAAAACAGTATTATCGTCAAAATTTTAGAAAATCAACTAAAGCTACTTAAAAGACATAATTCAGTCTTTTTCAAAAAAACATGCTTGTATCTCGGTGTTGGAGAACTATAATCTCCAAACAAATAATTATATCCAAACAAATAATTCTATTTTGTAACAAATAAATATTTTCACGCAAGTTACCTAAATAAATCCAGTCTGCATAGAGTTGCTTCTGGGAATGTTAGTCTCCGCCCATGGCACCTACTTGACCCTAGACCGGCTATTCAAAATGCATAAAAAAAATATTTTTCAGTGAATTAGCGACTTTTGTAGGGCTCACACCTATCTTTCAAGTTCGGAGAGTCTTTCTCCACGTTGCAAGTTACGCAATAAGCCGGGAAGCCGTAAAATGTGAATAGTGTTATGGCGTTTTCGGGAAAGTGCGTAAATTGTAATTTTCAAAGTTCTTACGATAAGTTATACACTCACAGTTTATAAGTTCTATTTCTTGCCCTTTTTTCAATTACAGTTTCTCGCTAAACAAGCAATTGTTTTATTTCACTCTATATCAATTCAACAGGCCAGATCAAAGCACCTGTAAAAGTCCATTTAAGTTTCTTTACTGAGCTGTCGAAGGCTAGCGGACTAATTGGACTTACAGCAAGTACAAAACCGCTAAAAGAGACACTGTTGGCATACGAGACTCTACATGGAAGGGATGTTGAAAACCGGTATCCCTCCACTCGGGTAACACCAAAGCAAATTATTTTACAAAAGAAGCGGCTTTAGAAGGATTAGAAATTAGTTGGCTAAATAGAAGTGATTTAGTCTCGCTGCGTAAACAATAATTAAAAGAAAACTGGAAAATTGAATGGAATGCTTTCTGTAACAGAAGTTACAACCTTTATACAAAAATTCACCCTGTTTTACCTACTGCGCTTTTTGATGAAAAAAGTGATCCCACTAGTAGAGTATATTCAATGTTGTTAGATGCCTTAGTAATCAGGCTTCTGTGAAAGCCTCTCTCCATAGATTTAGTTTAAGTGAAACAAAATTTTACGATTGTAATGGTTTCACTGATGATATCAATCATTGGATGTTCGGGTACATATATTAAGATGGTGTTATTAAGTATCTATTGAAAAATCTAATAAAAGACTCTTCCTCAGTATCTATCTTCTATCTTTATGTTATATATATATATATATATATATATATATATATATATATATATATATATATATATATATATATATATATATCGTCGTAATATTAGGCTTAACCAAATTTTTTGGGAATATTTAAAAAGGACTAAAAGAAAAATTTAAAATGGAATGTGTAATGTGAATGTATAAATCTAGCTTTGTTTCCACTGTCTGTCTTTATGTTATATATTTACCTCCTAGTCGTTGCCTGTCTTGTGTAGTAATAAAGTCACTATAAAAGGCACATTAGACTAAAAAGTATCCATATATTATGTAATCCCTTATTGGTTTTAAATGTTTACTTTAAAATGGTTAGGGCCCTGAATGTAACGAATGAAAGTATGGTTTCTTGTCAATCTACCTATTCTTGTGATACTGGTGTTTACATTATATTTTTAATTTACCCCTAGCCGCAGTTCTATTTTGTTAACAAATACAGTAGATCAATACATCATTCACAAATTAAAGTACTCAAATACATTATCGTGGTTGAATGGATCAATTTATCCAAAGCCATTTTTAACACTAAATCAAAGAAAAGTACCATCATCATCATGACTACACTAACTTACTCTCTCTCTTCAATCCTGACCCCCCAGGGGTAGTGTAGTGGTCGACGTGATGTCGTGTATTGTCCGTCTCCAGAGATCTCTGTCTCTGGTCATTTCTTTTAATCCATGCATAGGTCTTTGGCATATTCCTGTAAATTGATCTATCCATCTTGTTGGGGATCTTCCTCGTGATCTTCGGCCTTCTACCTTTCCTTGTATTATGAGTCTTTCCATGTTTTCTGTGTTTGCTCTCATAACATGCCCACTACACTACACTACACTAACTTACTACACTAACACTAAATAATCGACTATGTAATCCAACGTCAAACTTCTCAACTGAAAACAACTGACGTGAGGGTATACCGTGGATCAGAATGTGGATCCGACCATCGTGTACTTATGGCCAACGTGATAGTTAACTATCGCAAAAACAATAACACTCAGGTTCAGAATATAGAAAAGAGACAAGAAGTAATATCTCATAAATATAACCTAGGAAGCTTAAAAGAAGATTCAACGAAATTTTTTTACAAATTACGAGTGGCCACAAAATTACAAAATGTGGATTGGGCAAATATATCAGCGGAAGAATTACACCAGCAACTTAAAAAATGCATTCATGAGGCTGCAAGTGAAGCTTTGGGTTGTAAAGACAAACATGAAACAAAAAATCAAGAATGGTGGTCGGAGAATATGCAAACTTTGGTCAACAAGAAGAAAACTGCTTATCAGAAATGGATGTCAACGAGAAAGGATGAAGATTACAAGATATATCAAAAATTAAATCGAGATGTAAAGAGAAAAGTAGTAAAAAGTAAAAATGGATCGAAAATGTGCAGAGGTAGATAGGTATATGGGTGGAACAAGAGTTGGGCAAGCTTGGAAGGTAATAAGGTCTCTCCGAAGGGAAGGAAAGGAAAAATCTAACTTACAGTTAATATATCTGAAAAAGTGGAAACACCATTATGAGGTCTTACTGACAGAGGATAGATGTAAATTCCACGAGATCGAAATGGAAGAAATATCACACAAGTTAAATAACAAACGAAGAGTTAAACGATGCCCTCAAAAGATTGAAAAACGGTAAAGCAGCAGGACCTGGAGACATCCCAATTGAGTTGATAAACTATAAACCAAAAATATTACATGAGATGTTGGTTCAACTATTTAACAAATGCTTAAAAGGACAAAATATCCCTGATGAATTGTACGGTTGTACGGTCGAATAATAAAAAAAGAATAGAATCAGAATACGAAGAGATAGAAGAACAAAATGGATTTCGTCCAGGAAGATCGTGCACTGATGGTATATTCGTTCTGCAGCAGGTAATCGAAAAACGTAAGGCAAGGGATCTATCTACCCACCTATTGTTTGTAGATTTAGAGAACGCATACGATACGGTACCTTTGAAAAACATTTCAAACATTGACGAAAGTAGGTTTTAGTAGAGAGTATGTGGATACTATCGCAAATATATACAAAAATGCAAAAAGTGTCGTTAAATAAGGAAACTTTATTACTGAATCATTTCCAATAACAAAGGGGCTTAAACAAGGATGTCTATCTCCGACCTTATTTAAAATATATATTCAATCATCGCTAGAGCAGTGGAGGAAATAAGTATCCGGAATGGAATAGACATAGACAAATACATGGACTACATGTTTAGAAAACTAAAGAAAGAATATGAAAAATGGGGTCTCAATATGAATATGTCAAAGACAGAGTATCTTAAAATAGGAGATGATAAATAAGATCCAGAATTAGAAATTAGAAACACAAAAACATGCAAGGAATATAAATATCTCGGATCTATAATATCTAAAGAAGGCACTACGAAAAGAGACATCGAAAACATAACGCAGCAGGGAAAAAAAGCGGTTAACATTATAAACTCTATACTGTGGTCTAAAGATATTAAACAAAAAACGAAAATATGACTTATGGGGCAGAAGTTTGGCAGATCACGAAAAAAGATTGAAAAAGAATAGAAGTAGTAGAAATGGATTTTCTAAGGAGAACATGTGGTGTATCCAAAAAAGATCATATCAGGAATAAAGATATTAGAGGGAGGACAAATACCCTATATTCCAGTGTAGACATAATTGAAAAGAGAGAACTAGTGTGATATGGCCACGCGAAGCGAATGAATAAAAACATATGGCCAAAGAGAGCTTTAAATTACATACCACAACAAAGAAGAAGGGGAAATCCTTCAGTTACCTGGGAAGAAAATGTACGATACATAATGAGAGATAGAGCCATCAAAGAAGACGAATGGATGGGTAGAAAACGATGGCGGTTGAAATGCGAGAGGAGGCAGAGGCTGTAGGAACCTTCTTATATATATATATATATATATATATATATATATATATATATATATAAGTCAACTACTTCATAAGTTTATAGAAGACGTTTCGCTTTATACTTCTAAAGCTTCATCAGTTCTAACTCAATATGTAGTATTAAAGATGTTATTGTATATGTATTTAAGTTTACTCATAAATTTAGAAGTAACTTAAAAAAAATTAAACAGAAACATGCAAAAAATAATATTCGCAGAAACGAAGATTTACAAAAATTTTAAACGTACATTTGGCTTCATTTAGAGATGGTTCTCCAATGCAGACAAACAAAACACTATATATATATATATATATATATATATATATATATATATATATATATATATTATATATATATATATAACTTACTATCGAAAAGATCCCATATACCAATTCTTATCTTATATTAATTCACTGTATAGTTATATTGAATTTACAATAATAGAAGCAAAAAAGAATTAATCCATACATTTTTAAATTTATCAGACTTAAAAATAAACATGAGTTCTCCGTATTACATAAACCTACCCATACTGATACGAGGAGACCATAGAACCGGTCAGTCTAGACAGTTTTATAAGGATCTAAAAACAATGAAGGGCAACAAGATCAACACCACAAGATTTATAAAAGACAATTCAGGACATTTGCTAACAGACAACGACGAGATAAGCCGCCAATGGAGAAAGTATTTTGAGCAACTATTAAGTACAGAAAAACCCACAACGACAGTACTAGTTAGCTGAACCTGAAATACCAGGGCTCACACTAGCTGAAGTAAAGTCCGCAATTTCGTCCATAAAAAAACATAAAGCCCCAGGCCCAGACAACATATAGGTGGAACTACTAAAAAGGGGAAGAAAAGCTCCACCTTAAGATATATCATCTTATAAGAGAAGTCTGGAAAAGAGAAGAAATACCGAAACACTGGCATGAAAGCCATATAGTACCTATCCACAAGAAGGGAGACAAATAAATATGCCGGAATATCGTTAATCAATACAACGATCTAAATTATATCCATATTACTGTCTAGAAGATTAACTCCATACGCAGAGGAAATAATAGGTGACTATCAAAGTGGATTCAGACCGGGAAGGTCGACCATAGACCAGATAGTAAAAAAACTGGGAATTTAACCGCAATGTATACCAAATTTTTGTGGGCTTTAAACAAGCTTACGATTATGTTAGCTGAGAAGCATTGTGGGAGACCATGGTAGAATTGGGAGTACTTGGAAAGCTGGTACGATTAGCACAGGAAAGCGAAGAGGACGCTTCCAGACGGATCAAAATTAGCAGCACCACGTCGGAGGAATTCTTCATTGACACCGGGCTTAGACAAGGAGATCCTCTCGCCCCCCTGCTATTTAATTTTGTACTGGAACATGCGGTAAGAAAAGCCCAACCACAACTGACAAACTAATTTGCCGCCCAAGAATCAAAAATACTATTGGCGTTTGCGGATGACGTGGACGTAATGGGACAATCCACCAGAGATGCAAAAGAAGTTTTCACCCTATTCAAAAACGGAACCAAAAAAGTTGGTCTGCAGGTCAACGAGGACAACACCAAGGACATGGGGGTTACAAAGAACCCAAGGCCAAGGATAAGACAAAACGTAACAATCAACTTTGAAGTCGTCAAAGAATTCAAGTACCTGGGAGCGATCATAACATCTGAAAATAAATATGAAAAGGACGTTGCAGCGAGGATCATTGCAGGAAACAGGGCATATTACTCATTAATGACCGTACGTAAATCAAAAATACTCTCTCAATACCAGCAAAAATAAGAGTATATAAGACAAATATTTCGTCCCACAATAACGTGTGGAAGCGAGACATGGACTTTAAACCAGCGGGAAACGACAAAATTACTGGTACTGGAAAGAAAGATACTGCGAACTATCTATGGGTCTTGCAGAGAAGAGACAACAGGAGAATGGAGAAGATACAATGATGAACTCCAGACAGTATATAAAGATGAAAACCTAGTACGCTACGTTAAAGCAAACCGAATAAGATGAGAGGGCCTCGTGCTAAGATCGACTAACGAAAGACTCCTGAACATAAGGTCAGTTGTTTTCCCAAGAAAGAGATAGAAGGACGCAGTAGCCAGTGATCTACGCAAAATGGGAATACAGCAATGGGAAATAGCAACAGAGATAAAACTAATGTACTTTCTGCTTGATTAAATATACAGGCAAGAAATCAATAAAAGTAGACAAACATATAAAAAATGAACAATACCAGCTTTCAGAACAAAAATAAACGCAAATATATTAAGAACAACAAGAGCCAAAAGAAAAGCAAGTACACGGTGGTGTTTACAAATTTACATGTGATGACTGACCAAAAATTAAAATCGGTCAAACTGGTAGAACCTTTAACAAATTCATTAGCAGAACACAATTTTCTATATTTATTAATGGTTTTTTTTACATACAAGTAATGACGTCAAACATTATCAATGGCCAGATAGGGGAAAGGTATAGGAATATGTTTCATTGTTTAATCATTAACGATTTGAAATGCAACCTTTAATATTTTTTATGTTACAACACATTAAAAATATTGACAATATTTCTCTCATTTTAATCGGGTTACATGTATTTAATATTAACATTTTATATTTTAGTTGGACTATGACTTCAATCAAAACAGCTTTGCTGTCACTGTCATTCAAGCCGAAGAATTACCGGCACTTGATATGGGCGGGACTTCTGATCCTTACGTCAAAGTTTATCTTCTTCCTGACAAGAAGAAAAAGTTTGAAACAAAGGTTCATAGGAAAACGTTAAATCCCGTTTTCAATGAAACGTTCGTATTTAAGGTAAGTTTTTGTTTTTTCTGTATATGATAAAAAAGTGTTTTAAAGATTATAAGTGTTTTTGTTTAACATTTTTACTTATATTAAATTAAGTAAGTTTTTCTGTATTAAAACCTTTCTGGATTGAGGTACGCAACTCATTTGACAAATATTCTGTCTTTTCTGAGTCAGAAAAAGTTCAAGATTTTGTTTAATTCAAGATATCTTGGAGTAATACCATCACATGAAATTTCTCAGTCTCCGCTTTTTTCTTATCTAGTTTTTCTTATCAACTGTTCTACACCGGTTATATGCTGCGGGTAATTGGTATATGTTCCATTAATTATTACTATTATATTAGATTTTTCTCGAGGTAACTTTTATTATAAAAATTTTATCCGGAGCTTGTATTATAATCCATTCCCCAGAGGCGTTGTTAGTTGGCCATTAGGTAGACCTGTACTCCTATTGTACTATATATTTAAATTTATTTGCAGTTTTCTAACACTTATTTTAATTTATTTACATGAACACTAAAACCACAATTAATTTATAGAATTTATTACTTACCGCTACAGTTTTATATTGTCGAATAACTCCTACAATTTACTTTCTCTTATTTATATTGTCATATTTCCGCTTTTATCTTCGGAAATTTGTCACTCCGTCTTACTTCAAATATTGGAATTGTTTCGAAAGGTTCCTCGTGACTTCAGAACTTAGGAGTCTCGACGGCAGTAGATTCTTTAAACAGTCTAGTGGAATTTTCGATTATATTCAATGAGCAAATCTAGAATTATTCATAGTTACGGGTCCCATGTACAGTTCTCAGTTTAGCTGACTGGTTATCCTTATTACCTCCTTACCTAGGAGTATGTCCTATTTCGTTTTAAGCCTTTTTCTTTTCCGCGCAGATTAATCTCTCCTACACCTGTCTTAACATTAGTATACTCACTACCACCTTCTTTCTTATATTCACTTTACGTGTTCAGTTCGAACAAATAAATGTTCATTCAGAAAAGAGCAGTCTAAATGGCTTTGTCAATTGCATGCAGGAGATAGTACTCAGTGCAAGGTTTATTCAACAGAGGGCAACTAAATAGATGTATTAAATATTGTACCTCGAATTACGATGCAATAACCCCGTATAAAAAAAACATTGGATGACTAAAGAGACTCTCAATATTGTAAAAGAAAGACGAAAACTTGGAAACGGCACGTCAAATTCAAAACAAAAAGAAGTAGAGATATGCACAAAAATACAAATTTAAAACAATTGTGCAGACGTGACAAAAATAATTGTATTAAAAACATATGCGTACAACTAGAGAAACAAGCTAACCGCC
Source organism: Diabrotica balteata (assembly GCA_918026665.1). Lineage (NCBI taxonomy): Eukaryota > Metazoa > Arthropoda > Insecta > Coleoptera > Chrysomelidae > Diabrotica > Diabrotica balteata. The sequence goes on from OU898284.1 coordinate 44,643,181, forward strand.
AAAAATCTAGAGAACTTTTTTTAAAATTCAAGTATCTAGCAAGAGAATTAAAACCGCAAACACAAATCATCAAAGATAATAGTGGAAATACCATAACAAACCCAGACGGTATCGTAGAGGTGTGGAAACAATATTGCGAAATACTATTCTCTAACCACGACCTAAACAATAATACAGAGAAAAGAAGTTAGCCAAAGAACCTCAAATATTCAAATCAGAAATTGACGCGGCAATTAAAAAGCTAAAATTCAGAAAAGCAGAAGGAGAAGATGGAATAACAGCTAAAACGCTCAAAGAAATGAAAAGTTAGGGACGGAGGTAATGCTTAGAATTTGCAATGAGATCTAGAATACCGGAAAGTAGCCAAATGACTGGGATAAACTCACGTTTATTCCCATATATAAACAAAGGTTTACCGACGGATTGCAGTAATTACTGTATAGTAGCATTGATATCACACACGAGAAAAATACTTCTAAACGTCATCAATGAAAGACTAAAATCAATTGTCTTACCACAATATCCCCAAGAACAATGCGAATTCGTCCCAGGTACAGGAACAAGAGAACATATTCTTAATATTCGTCAAATTATTGAAAAATCTCGAGAGTTTAACATAGAAACATATTTATGCTTTGTTGACTATTCCAAGGCCTTCAATGTCGTAAAATGGGATAAAATGTGGCATATACTTAAAGAAATGGGTAGGCCAGAACATCTAATATATTTATTACAAAAAATATATGTTAATATTACTGCTAATTTAAGAGGTAATATGGTTTTGAAAAACTTTAAATTAAAATTTGGAGTTAATTAATCTTCAAATTAAAATTGAGGAGGAGGAAGAACCCCGTGTATCAGCAGTATCAGAGTCCAATAATCTAAACGATCGGCAATTTTAACACAAATCGCAGACAGGTCGTCAAGATCATCAATTAATTTTATATAAATTAAAAAATATATATCAAAAGTAATACAACAAGTCTTTGGGAGCGTCAACACGTAAGTCACGCCACATTCACACAGGGTATCGAAGTCAGCAAGCATCAGTCCCCCTTTCTCCATGTTCGTTTTATACTTGAACAATCCGACTTGTACCAGACATAGGTTTATCTCGAGGATTCAGATAGCGAGGAATAACTTTTTTCCAATTGTTAAGACGAAGTTTTTCTGTTATATCTTGCTTCTAGTCAGGAAGGTTTTCCTCGATTTGAGTCTTCGTAGTGTAAGCTGGTAATCGTGTAATGAATGCTACGACTCTACAGTTTGTCTGTTTCGTTACAAATCTCTAGCTACAAAATTAAGGATATTAGGTAGAGTGATAGCTACGATAGGGTAGATCTTATGTCTCAGTGTGAGTTTGAAACAGTTACTAATGATCCTTGCTGACTTATTGATAATTTTGATTTTTAGTATGTTTTTATTGTACTTAAGGCTGTTAAGGATTAAGGCTATGGGAAGTAAAAATTCTGTAGGCTTAATTCCAGATACTCACAGGCGTTACTCACATTATGAGTTAAGCGGCTGTGATACTGCGACAACAGCAGCGTCTGACCCAGAGTGGGCGGCTGCAAACAGCGTCTGTTCCCAGAGTGGGCGGCTGAAACACACTTACCAATCCGTCTGGCCAGCGTGGTGAGTTCACGGCCAATCTACCCCCTCTTATGATAGATACACGTAAGAATTGGCCCTCAGTCCCCAGCAGCTCCGGAGTCACCTTCCAAGGCAATGGTAGGATCGAGGAAAGAGCAGAGGGTGCTAAAAATCCCTGGGTTTTAGAAGATTGCCAGAAAAAACGAAAACAAGCAACGAAACTGGATATTGCGACTTATAATGTCAGATCACTGATGAGAGACGAAAAGCTAGCCGAACTGGAAGAATAAGTAAAAAAGATGAAATGGGATATATTAGGATTAAGTGAGATAAAAAGAAAAGGGGAAGCCTGTATGAAGTTGGAATCCGGGAATGTACTATACTATAAAGGAACTGAAGAAGAATCATTAGCTAGTGTCGGTTTTCTTATTTCTAATCAGCATGTCCATAAGATTCGACAATATATTGGAATTTCAGTAAGGATTGCGGCTCTAATAATGGACATAAATAAAAATATAAGTTTAAAGATCATACAAATTTACGCCTCTACATCATTACATACGGATGAAGAAGTGGATATATTCTACGAATCATTGACACAAACAGTGAACAAATACATAAGCACCTACACAATCATTATAAGCGACTTCAATGCCAAATTAGGGAGAAAACTAGAAGAATCAGAAAATAAAATCGGCAACTTTGGATATGGAACACGAAACGAAAGAGGAGAAACATTAATGAACTATATGGAAACGAACGGTCTATATGCCGATGAATACCTTTTTCAATAAAAAACCACAGAGAAAATGGACGTGGGTCGCGCCCAATGATTTAACAAAAAATGGGATTGATTACATCCTATTCAAAGAAAAGAGCATAGTACAAGACGTTACGGTCATAAACATGATTTCCGTAGGAAGTGATCACAGAATTGTTAGAGCCAAAATCAAAATTAACTTCACAACAGACAGACAAAAATTTAAACCATCTAAAAAAGAGATAGATACAGAACTTCTTAAAGAACGCAAAGAACAATACATAAACCAGCTAAAAAGAAGTGACATATCACAGCTAAGGGTCTGCAACTAGACTAATTAAATGATAAAATAACAACAGAACTACTAGAAGCATGCCTGAAGATTGCTAATAAACAAAAGCGAAAACAACAAAAAATTAGCGCTAAATCACAAGATATGCTAAAAAAACGACGACAACTAGTGAATGATAACAAAAGAAATACAGTGGAGTATACCGAACTGAATAAAACCATAAGAAAACAGATAAAGGAAGATTTAAAGAAATACCAAGAAGACCGCATTAGGAAAATCATAGAGAAGAACAAAAGTTTAAAAACAATGAAGACAAATATAGGAAAAAGAAAACTAATCATGCTTAAAGCTGAGAACAATGAAGAAAGAGATCTAGGAGAAATAGTAAAAATCACAGAAAGATATTACACAGACCTATACAGTTCTAAAAATGACCCACCACTATTATCTAAACAGAATCTCACGAGGAAAATACAAAATGTTGGCTCAGAGGTATTACCAGAAATAACTGAAGATGAAATCGAAAAATCCATAAACGACATGAAAAGAAATAAAGCGGCCGGTGAGGATAAAATACTGGCGGAACTGCTGAAAAAAGGAGGAGACACGATAAAAAAAATGCTAAAAATACTGTTCAACAAATGTCTGTTTGAAGGTAAAATACCCAAACAATGGAGAAATGCCAACACAATCTTAATACATAAGAAAGGAGACCGAACAGACCTAAACAACTACCGTCCTATTTCCCTTTTGTCACAACTATATAAAACCTTCACAAGAATAATAAACAACCGACTAACCTATAAACTTGATAACTACCAACCAGTGGAACAGGCCGGATTCAGAAAATGATACAGCACAATCAACCATCTACATACGCTTAAAATCTTAATTGAGAAAACCAATGAATACAACCTTCTGCTGTACTTAGCATTCGTAGATTATGAAAAGGCTTTCGACAGCATTGAACACTGGGCGGTTGAAGAAGCTCTGGTCAATAGTAGAATAGATTCAAGATACCGACAATTGATACATGATATTTACCAAAATGCAACCATGACCGTAATTCTGGACGACAAATTAATAACAGATAATATAAAAGTTAAACGAGGAGTCCGACAAGGCGATATAATTTCACGTAAACTGTTTACCTTGACCCTCGAAGACATAATAAAATCAACAGATTGGGAAAACAGAGGAATATGTATTAACGGAAAATACCTAAATCACCTTAGATATGCGGATGATATACTCCTGATCTCCTCGGAACGACAAGAACTGGAATTAATGCTGAATGAACTTCATGAAAAATCACTTCAAAAAGGCCTAAAAATTAACTTCAACAAAACAAAAGTAATGACAAACACGGAAGACCAAGAGGCAATAAAAATAAAAACAGAAAAAATAGAACAGGTAAATGAGAATATCTATCTAGGACAAGCAATCAGAGCTAATAGAGAAAATCAAACAGCCGAAACATCGAGACGAGTAAGAATGGGATGGGCAGCGTTCGGCAAACTTTCTTACGTTCTAAAAAATCAAACAATCCCTCTATACTTACGAAGCAAGGTATATAACTCCTGTATCATACCGGTGCTCACCTACGGAGCACAGACATGGACATTTACACAGGCCAATTTGGATAGGATAAGGAAGGCACAAAGAGCGATGGAGAGACAAATGTTGGGTGTATCACTTAGAGATAGAAAACGTAACCAGTGGATCAGAACCAGAACAAAGACAGTAGACGCGATAGAACAAGCAGCAAAACTGAAATGGAAATGGGCTGGACACAATGAACGTCTCCAAGACGGACAATGGAACAATGCCATCGCAAAGTGGCGTCCATACAATGCAAAGAGATCAAGAGGCAGACCACAGATGAGGTGGAAAGATGACATCAGGAAACAAGGAGGTCCCACATGGCAGAGAACAGCTCAAGATAGGGAAAGATGGAGAGAACTGGGGGAGACCTATATCCAACAATGGAAGGATAGAGAATAGGTTCAAAAAAAAAGGCTGTTAAGATATTGTACTTAAGTTAGTGTTGGCTTTACGTTGGAAAAAGTTTTTGCTTGTGCAACAATAGCTGTAACGTCTACATATATGAAATTCATAATATCTATTGGTATGTGTTTGTTTTTTTCTGTAAATAATATACAGTATATGTGCCCTAAGCGAGTTCGTTCTTCTGTGATCTCCATATATTATTCTTACCATGTAGAGATACGATAAAGCTTCTATTCTGCAATAAGACGTTGATAAGACAAGCGAGTTTATTGTCTATTGTAATGTCATATAGTTTTTGGAGAAGTCTTCTGTGATTTACAGTGTCATAGGCAGCAGTGAGATCTACAAATATCGTCCTGCATATGAGGTGTCTTTGGTACCTGTCTTCGATGTGTTGGGTAAGATTTAGTATTTGTAATGTATATGATCTTCTCGGTCCTAGAGTTTTTCGTCTATTCTAAATATTCTAATCTTTAATAGATTATATGCTCAAGTATTTTGAAAAGCTGACAAACCAAAGATATTTTCCGATAGTTTTTGGGGCCGTTGGGATCTTTACCAAATTTAAGCAAAGCAACGACTATAGCTTGTCTCAAATTCTTGAATAGCTGCATAGTTTAAACATACTTGAATATTATCTAAATGAGCTATTGTAGTGTTTTTGGTCTAAACTGAATCAGATCGCCAATGTTTGGAGCCTTATTATTTTTCATATTCTGAATGGCGGATCTAAGATCTACCATCTTAGCTTAGATCCGCCATCTTAATCAATCAACCATATATGTTATTTTAACTTTTTGTAGAATCTGCCCTACTCCGATGCCATGAATAAGACCCTAGTCTTTGCCATCTTTGACTTCGACCGATTTTCTAAACACGACCAGATAGGAGAGGTGAAAGTACCCCTTTGCACAGTGGATTTGGCACAAACGATCGAGGAATGGCGAGAACTGCAGAGCGTCGAAGGAGAGGGTGGTCAGGTGATATCTTTTTATTTTTACTTTAACTTTATTTTAGAATTTAGTCCGGTCCTTGCTTCAATCGGATATGTAGGGGTCCGTACTGACCAATTGGAATGTTCCAACTCTTACATTCAAATTATCCAAAATTTATTACGAGCATATTACATTGTAAACTCTTACTGCAATACAATAACCTTTGAACAGTGAAGGAAATGTTAAATTATAATTGTCGAAATAAGGTTAAAGTTTACCTAAAAAATCGTAATGACTCAAATAAAAAAATATAAGCATACACAGCAAATTGAAACAGAATTGATACAAATCAAACGTTTAACCAAATTTATTACTACTTTTAACAAATTCATTTAACAATCCAACAGTGTCATAGAACAGTAAATAAAATTAAGAAAAGTTTGAAAGAAAAGATTTTGTGTACCTCAGTATTTATTGATATTCAGTAGGCTTTTGATAAAGTCTGGCACAATGGTTTGCTATATAAATTAAAATGTATACTGCCTAGTGATATGTACTTATTCTGAAATCCTATATTAACGAACTTTTATTCCAAGTAAAAATCAATAATGATTTCTCAACCTATCACTTAATCCAATCCGGAGTTCCTTAGGGAAGTGTCCTCGGTCTCTTCTTGTACCTAATATTTACTGCTGACATACCTATTATAGGTGACGTTGCAGTGGCGACCGATAGTTCAGCCGTTTTAGTTTCAAACAAAGACCCAGACATAGCATCTGAAAAGCTGCAAAATTACTTGCATACATTAGAGAATTGGTTGACATAATGGAAAATTAAAGTCAATAACGAAAAATCAGCATAAATCATATTTACAAAAAGAAGACGTACTTATGGACGTTGTGTAATATCTTGGGTTGTATTTAGACTGAAAGCTGACCTGGAAGCAACACGTTAACGCCAAAAAAACTCAGTTCAATATAAAATAAAAACAAATGCATTGGTTACTTGGCAGAAAGTCATAACTGTCATTGTAGAATAAAATACTGCTTTAGAAAGTCATACTAAAACCAATATGGACTTACGGCGTAGAACTCTGAGGTTCTAGCAAGCCCTCAAACAAAAAAATTTCGCAGACTTTTCAATAAAAAACACTGCGTATGAAAGCTAACGCCCCTTGGTATGTGAGCAATGCAATCACAATAGCCTAGGAGCACCAACCGTAAGGCTAGACGCATACACATCGAATTTGGACGGTCGATAAAAGTTCGACCGAACTTTTGTCGATGATGCCTTGCGCGCACACTACACGATATTTATTCGATGACGTTTTTAAATCCACAAAGGTTTGTTAGGTGGAGTACACAAAATCACAATGAGCAACACAGAACCACGTAGCAACACGGAGCGACGTACCTTGAGCAGTGTCAAAAAACGCAACTGGTCCTCTGGTCGGTCGATAAATATCGATGTGTGTGCGACCGGTCATTTGATACTATACGCCTTGGAACGACGGCAACGACCACGGCAGCCGTGAATGCAGTGACATTCATCGATCGCCACACGACTATCACACGACATCGATGCCGTGCCGTTTGGCGATCGATGTGTGTGCCCGCTCACATTTGTTTCTTCTTGCCACCAAAGGAATTTGTTCGATCGAACTTTTATCGACCGTCCAAATTCGATGTGTGTGCGCTTAGCATAAAAGATGCCATATCACTTTACGCCAACAAGGCCCTAATTTTTAATTCCACGCACCATAGCCCAATTATCAGTGAATTATCAGTGAATTATATCAGTCATCAGTGGGGGCACGAAGACTCAAGAGGACTTGGCTAGAAGACCTGGTTACATAAGTGAAAATGGAGAACTGTCGCGGACGGTAAAGAAATCAAGGCAATTTTGTTATCACATTTACTATTTACTCAATGTACTGTTTATAAATATATTTAATTTTTTTAAATTATATGTTCGAAATGCCATCCATCGGTTCGTGCCATAACTTTTTGAAGTAAATACTTTTAAAAAAGCAAAAATAAGTAAAAATAATAACACAAAAAGTTATCTCATAAACACTGAAACTTTTTTTCAAATGTTAATTCAAACAAGTGATAGTGGCATGATTACTATAATATTTATTGACGTAAATGTTTTGATTTTGTGAATTGTCATCAGTTGTCCATTGTAATTTTTATTTTTGAATACTAATATGGCTAATAGGAGTTTGGGCAGAGAACTGCGTTTTTGGGTTTAGCAGCCAAAGCGAACACACCTGCAGACAACGACATAGACGAAAATAAATTCGCATATCGGACCTTTTCACGGTGTCAAGTCAAATAATAAATACAAGTGATTAAAGTAAAATATAGATAATAAGTGTTTATAAAAAAAGAACTTTCGATTCGTCTACTTTGAAAAAAAAAACGTAAGTAATTTAATTAAAATAGTGAAAGTAGCATTGATAAGGAAATTCGATTTCGGCAAAGTGAGAAAAAGATAAGAAATATTTATCGGTTGGTTTTTAAGATCATTAGTCAGATAATTAAGTAAACAATACAACAGGAAATCGTAAGTAAGCAGAATTTTAGTGTTAATAGTAATAATAGTAGCTTTGATACAAACAATATAAACATATAGTCAGGGCCGGCTTCTGAGTTTTAGGAATAAAAGTGTTGGAGTATTGGACGCAGCCAGCGCGGGTGTGGGCGGAAATTTAAATTGAGTAGAGTTTTCGCCCAACTGCACACGTGACGCATTGACCAATAACCCTAGCACAGAAAATTACTATAAATAAAGAACAATGAATTCAGATGAGGAGTTAACTGGCGAAGGAAAAAGGAGGAGAGAAGATGATGAATATTACTCCAGGAGATCAAAGAAAACACTGAGAACCCCACAAAAAAAGAAGAAGAAAACACAAGTGGAATCGACCAAATAATGAAAATGATGAAAGAATTAGCAATGGATGTAAAAGACATAAAAAAGAACAATATAGATCACGAGACGAAATTACGCAACTAAAGAGGGAAATTACTGAACTAAAAGATCAACAAAGCGACTACAAAGATGAAATAAGAAAGTTGCGAGAAACAAACGAAAAAGCTGTTAAACAAATAGGCCAATTAGAGAAGGAAATTACTGCAGCAAACGAAAAAAATAGAGAAACTGGAGAGAGAAAAAAAGAGGAAAAATGTAGTAATACAAGGACTAAACATTGACACAAATGATCAAAAACTATTGCGAGAGGCCGTAGAGAACTTTCTATAAAAAGAACTACAAGTGTCAGTAGATGTAAATGGAGCGAGAAAAATAGGAGAAAATAGTGCCTTAGTGGAACTTAACAGCGTGAAGAACAAAATTGAAGTAATGAAAAATAAAAATAAACTAAAAAACAAAACAGGCGAGCGAATCTACATAAATGATGATATGTCAAAGGAGGAAAGAATTATCCAGAAAGAAATTAGAAGTAAGGCTATGGCAGAGAGACATAATGGAAAAAAATGTAAAAATAGTATTCCAGAAGCTAATCATAGATGGAGAGATATGGACATGGAATAACAGACAACGACAATTAGTAAAAGATAAAAATGTAAAACCAAAAAACTAACAGCAAAATTTAAACAGGCTGAAATAAAGAAGACGACTTGGCAAGCTAAAGGTACAAGAGATAAACAAAATGTAAAAAGCATTACTAGAAACAAAGTAATAAACGAATGCATATTAGTAGGGACATAGAATGTAAGAGGAACGTACGAGGAAGGAAAACTAAAACACATAATCGACGAATGCAAAAAATACAAGTTCGAAATAGTAGCACTATAAGAAACAAAACAATTAGGGCAAAACTCAATGGAAATAAACTACTATTTATTTTTCAACAGCGGGAGAGAAAATAGAATGTTAGGCACGGGCTTTGTGGTAAATAAAAAGCTGAAAGATCTAATCGTTGACTTCAAACCAATTTCAGAGAGAATATGTGTATTTAGAATAAGAGAAAAACACCAAAAATAACATTTATAAATATACATACAACGACTGAAGACAAGAGTATAGAAATAAAGGAAGACTTTTATAATCAAATTGATACAGTATTCGAATATATCCCCAGATACGATGTAAAAATAGTGCTAGGTGATAGTAATGCAAAAATAGGAAAAGGAGAAATATATTATGTACCCACCATAGGAAAATACAGCTTGCATGAAACAACGAATGAAAATGACCACTTCCTAATTGATTTCTCGAAAGAAAGAAATATGATCATTATGAGCACGTACTTCCAACACAAAAGAATACACCAAGGAACGTGGAGATCACCGGATGGGAAAACCATAAACCAACTTGATTATGTGCTTGTCGAAAAAATATGCAAAAATGTATAAAGAACATAAGAACATACAGAGGTCCAGATGCAGATTTAGATCACTTTATAGTTGGAATACAAACGAAACAAATTATTCTAGTGCTTAGAAACCAGCGGAAGAAAAAGTATAAAGCAACTAAACCTGTGAGACTACTGACATAAGAAAGAATAGTCAGTAGAGGATTAGATAATATTGTAGAAAGTGGGGATATTGAACAAACATGGATGCAATTAAAAGTATGTATGACCAAAGCAGCTCAGGCCAGTAATAGAAATATAAAACACGAAAACAAAGAATGGTTCAACGATGAATGTAAAATGGAACTAGATGAACGAAATAAATTAAGAATGAAAATGATGCAAGAAAAACCAACAGAGATAGAGAGAAAATACAATGAACAAAGGAAAAGAGCCAAAAGAATAATAAGATCAAAGAAAAGAAAATACAATGAAGATAAATTAAAATGTATAGAACAGAGCTATAAAAATAGAGAAATTAAAAACATATCAAGGGGTGAAAATGAGAAAAAGGGGTACCAAGGAAAACCTGTACACTACAAAAACAAAAGTAGAAGAAATTTAGTAAGTAACGAAGAAATATTGAGCAGATGGAAGGAATACTTTGAAGAACTTTTAAATGAAATTCCCACAACAGAATATGAAGAGGAAGAAGAAGTGAAGGAAAATGTCGATCAAGAACGAATAGAAGAAAGACTGCCTAACAAAAAAGAAATAAAAGAAATAATAGAGAAACTAAAGAATAATAAGAGCCCAGGAAGAGATAAAGTAAGCAGATGAAAAAACATATAAGTTCAAAGAAGTAGAAATATTCCACTATTTAGGAGCGACATTCACGAGAAGACCAAATGTGAAGGAAGAAATCCAAGCGAGAATTATGGCCAGTAACCGTTGTATTTTTGCACTAAACAATTTATTAAGAAGGAAGAACATATCTAGAAGGACTAAGATAAGAATATATAAGACAGTAATAAGACCTATTGTATTATATGCCAGTGAAACATGGACAATGAACAAATCCGAGCAAGTGTTGCTGCAAGACTGGGAAAGAAAAGTCCTCAGGAAAATATGTGGAGGTAAATTATGGAATGGTATATGGATAAAAAGACCAAATATGGAATTAGAGGAGATGTATGGAGAACCGAATATCGTAGGGATCATAAAGTCACAAAGACTGAGATGGTTGGGACACATCCAAAGGATGGGAAACACGAGACTGCCAAAAAGAATTCTAATGGGAGGAATAGGAGGGGAACGGAAGAAAGGCAGACCGAAAACCAGGTGGAAGAAGGATGTTGAAAAAGACATACAAAAACTTAAAATACCAAACTGGAAAAATAAAGCAACAAACAGAAAAGAATGGAAAAGAATATTAAACCAAGCCATAGGCCTTCTACGCCTGGAGAGCTAAATTATATAATATGGCTCACCTAAATGAAATACAACGCATAGAAATATTAATTCTTAGCGGAAGCGGAGATAAAAAAAGAACACAGAACGAGGTATACAATTTATTCAACGCAAAATATCTAGACAGACTTATCAGCCAATCAACAGTAAGTAAAATAGTTCGAAAACTTGGAGAAACTGGGCACGTTAAACATATTCCAAACGCTGTGCGTCCTAAAATTGAAGACAATGTGAAACTTGATATTTTATTAAATGTACATGACAATCCTCACAGTAGTCCAACACAAATGGGTGAATATGCTGGAGTTTCCCAACGATCGGTATTACGTATTTTGAAAAAAAAAACCATCCCTACAAAATTGAACTATATTGGGAATTAAACGACGACGATCCCGATAGCCGGGTTCAATTTTCTGAAATTATGCAGGATTTTTGTATCCGCAATTCACATTTCATCAATCAAATCCTTTTTTCCGATAAAGCCACATTTTTGTACATAGTGTCGTGAGTCTTTAAAACTACAGATATTGGAGTCAAGAAAACCCACATTGGATGGCTAAGTCACACACGCAATATCCTCAGAAAGTAAATGTATGGGCAGTGATCATTAATGACAGAATTATTGGCCCTTTTTTCTTTGAAGAAAATCTAACAGAAAAACTTTTTTGAAAAATCAACTTATACCTGTCCTTGCTAACATGTATCCAAATGCCAATAATCCAAATTTACCTAGTGAAAATATCTGGTTTCAACAAGATGGAGCCCCTTCGCATTACGCACGTGAATTACGTCAATTTTTAAATCATTGCTTTCCCAGGAAGTGGATCGGAAGACGAGATTTTATAGAGTGGCCAGCAAGGCCGCCAGATCTAACATTCTAGACTTTTTTCTATAGGGTTACGTAAAATCAAAAGTGTATGTCAATAGACCCCAAAGCTTAGAACTTAGGACTTGAAAAATAGAATTAGGCATGAAATAAGTCTAATTACTCCAGAAGTCATCCGCAAAGTACTTGATGAATGAGTCCGTAGATTCGCATAGTGCCAAGAAACCGATGGATGACATTTCGAACATTTAATTTAAAATAATTATTATGCGTAATTTGGTTACTTTAAAGTACATTATTAAATAAATCATTAGTTGTAATTTAGTTGAATTTAATTAAAAAAAAATTGTTTTTGTACCCTTAAAAAAATACTTTAGTTGTCGTTAAATAAAGAATTAAATTGTCCTTCAAATGAGGTGTCGCAATACAGAGGGTCCCAAAAGTCTGGAAACGGCTAATTATCTCGTAAAATGCTAATCATAATTGTACAAAATTTGAGGTACACCTATTTTGGGATACGATGATTCCATATTTGATGTTTACAATGTTGCCAGATTTGCCGTTTTTCTTCTATTATTAGTAATTTTGGTTTTTCAAATACATCACCCTGTATATTCAGTCATTATTGGAATCTCCTATTCAATACAAGTTCAACGATATGTAACACTTATAATTTTATGTAATCTGGAAGGTCATAAATACATAAAACCAAAATCTGGCAACGCCTAAATTGTTTCAATAAATCTTTTAATACTTACTATTTTCAAATACATTAAAACGTAACAATTGATAGTTTAGAATATTTTTTAACATAGTAGTTACGTTATTAAGTATTCAAAATGTGCTCAATTTGTGAGTTGACAGCACCTTAATCGATGGTAGAAGGCGTCTACCACATTTCTCCATGATTGTCTAGAAATTATTCGAGATTCATTGATAATTCGTTGCCTTAGCTCTGCAAGACTTGCTGGTTAAGTTTTGTAAACTGAATTTTTTAAGTATCCCTAACAAAAATAATCTTTAGGATTGAAATCGGGTGAACGTATTCAATTCTACCTTGTCTACCAATTTATCGTCCAGGAAATATCTCATCTAAATATCGCCGAACATTTACACCAACTATCGGACGTTAACATTAAAAAAAAAATGACCCAATTGAATAAGTAACTACTATATCTGACCATAAATTTAATTTTTGTGGGGTTTGAGTATGGTTTTCACGAATTCAGTCTTCAGTGTGAATTTACGTCACACCAGTACCTTAAATTGTGTCGATTTACACTTCCACACAGTGTAAAAGTTGCTTCATCGGAAAAACATATTCTGTTAACGAAATTTTAATAATTTTCAATTTTATCCATCATTACCTCAGTAAACTCTAATCAAAGACCAAAGTCATCTTCACTTAATTCTTGCAATAAGTTAATTTTGTATGATTTAAATTTATTTTTACGTAATAAACGTAAGACTGAAGAATGACCTACATCATGTACTTGTGCAACCCTGCCTGGGGATGTATGTGGATCTTTAACAAAACTTTGCTTATATCTGAAGTTTTGCTGTCATTGATAACTCGTTTCGGTCAACCTTATCGGTATCTATCTTTTACTTCTCCAGATTCCTTAAATCGCCTTACAGTTTTTTGTACCGTCTTCTTATGAATAGGAGAACGGTTTAGAGAACGGCATTTTAGAGAAGCAATTTAAATTGCAGAACTTTTTGAACCACAACTATTGTCAATTTTACTTCATAATTTAAATGGTGAACAAATGTCAAAATCACAGCATTCTCCGTTTAAATATTTAAATTAATTAAAATCTACATATTTTGCACTGTTTTATGTATTTAAGATCTTGCAGACTACAATAAAATCAAGTGAACATATCGTTGAACTCGTATTGAATAGCTGAACTCGTGTGAAATTCACACTGAATGCGTGAAAACCATACTCAAAGACCACAAAAATTAAATGTATGGTCAGTTATAGTAGGTACTTATTTAATTGGGCCATTTTTTATCGAAAAAAATTTAACGTCAGATAGTTGGTGTAAATGTTCGGCGTTATTTAGATGAGATATTTCCCGAACGATAAATTGATAGACAAGGTAGAATTGAATGGCCTCCACGTTCACCCGATCTCAATCCTAAAGATTATTTTTATTAGAGATACTTGAAAAATTCAGTTTACAAAACTTAACCGGCAAGTCTTGCATAGCTAAGGCAATGAATTATCGATGAATCTCGAATAATTTCTAGACAATCATGGAGAAATGTGGTAGACGCATTCTACCATCGATTAGAGTGCTGTCAACTCACAAATAAAGCACATTTTGAACACTTAATAACGTAACTATTATGTTAAAAATATTCTAAACTATCAATTGTTACGTTTTAATGTATTCGAAAATAGTTAGTATTAAAAAATGTATTGAAACAATTTAGGCGTTGCCAGACTTCTATTTTATGTATTTAAGACCTTCCAGACTACATAAAATCATAAGTGTTACATATGGTTGAATTCGTATTTGATAGGAGATTCTAATAATGACTGAATATACAGGATGAAGTATTTGAAAAACCAAAGTTACTAGTAATATAAGAGAAAATGAAAATCTAGCAACATTGCAAATACCAAATATGGAATCTCCGTATTCCAAAATAGGCGTATCTCAAATTTTGTATAATTATGTCTAGTAATTTACGAGATAATTAGCCGTTTCCAGACTTTTGGGCCCCTCTGTATACCGATTTTTATTTAAAAATATTAACGATTACGTCACTACACCCACACCGGTGACGTCATCCCTACTCCAAGTACGGTATAAGATGGGTATTTTATAACAAAAATCGATCTACTTCGGGATTTCCCTCAAAATTCGACGGTTCTCGAAATAATGATAATATTCCATAATTTAGACGTTAACTATAATTAAATATTCGATAATTATAAATTATAAGAAAATTATACATGCTACATGATCATAATTTCCTTGTCTCTATGTTTTAGGTTAATTATTATAATTTCAGTTCCAGCTCCTTTACGTGAATTTTAACCTCGCCTTCGCGCCCTTATGGCTCTCACATTCCCCTCACATTCGGTCACCCGTGAATACAAGTATTCTAAATTTTTGACTGTTAAATTACTGATAAATGGGTAGCTGAGATGCTAATCCAAAGTTGTAGTCGATTTTTGTATAGCTGCCCTCCGGTTGTATGCTCAGAAATTGTTGTAGTATCAGTATGAAGAAAACAGTCCCACATTGACGATGGATCAGAGTGATTCAGATAAATAGATTGTCAGTTTAACTGGGATAAAACTTAATATACAATAAAGAAATCAGTAGTGGTATACGTCACAAAATTATTTTTGCAAACCGGTGTTAAACAAAACTGAAGTGAGTGATCAGAAAGACCCACAGGAGAGGACACTTCAAGTGTAGAAATTAATTGATCGTCATTTGTGAAAAAAGTCTAAAATTGAAGGAATATTATTGGCTCTAAACCTTGTAGATTCAGTTATCCGTTGTAATAAATTTGAGTTCATAATAAAGAAATAATGAAGTTCAATATGGGTATTGTGTGTAATAAAATTTATTTATGAATTGTATTATTGTATTACTTAAATTAAAAGTAAATGCACATTGAGTTATTAATAATAATAACAAATTTCTTGTCAAGTACAAAAATCTAGAAATAAAAATCAGGAGACAATGGAGAATGGAAAGTACCCAAACAGCAGATATTATTCTATCTACTGGTGTTATTACCAAAAACCTTCTAGCGAACATGAAACAGCTGGGTCTAAATGAACATCATTCTTGAAGTTGACACTAGACAAATTTCTAATATTGTATGACAAACTGTTTATAATGCAAACAATTTAATACGAAAATGAACGTCTAAAAAAACATGTATGTTTAGGTAAAGTGAAGGTATTCTAGTATCTAAAATTAAGATTATGAACGTCGGTCCTATAAGTTATTCAGTTGTACAGGTATGGTGGAACTCTCTCTTGAATGATTTTATGGTAAAAACATAAAGCATGAAGTTTCCGATGATTTTTCATATTTAGTCACTTGACTGGGGTAAAGACATGACTTATCCTTTGAAATTTTCTGATGCTAAAAATCAAACGCAAACAAGAATTTTGAATTTTTGTATTATCCATGAATAAAATTCAGTGAGACGCGAATTATGAATGTTCTTGGGAAAAACACTTTTTTAAAAACTGAACTTCACAAATAAAACTTTTATTTTCGACTTACAAAGATTTTAGTAGCAACAACAATAATTTAAATCAGACTAAATTATAAATCAAACTAAACTACAAATCAGACTGAAAATATTGATTTTTTCATAGTGTTTTTATAATTTAATAATTGCTGATCTTGCAGTCCAATACGTCGCAATTCAGTCCAGAATGATCGAGCGGTAGTCCCGTGTAGAATCCACGTGGTAGAATTTACTGGATGGTAGCGGTCATTGTACTGTAACTACTCCATCCCCTGAAGAAGTTTTGTGAGGGACGAACAGAACTGTTGGGTTGGCCTCTTCTGAGGGTTCGTCGCTAGAGTTGGGTTCTTTGTTATTTGTTTTATACCTGTAACATATATAGAGGCAGATTATTGTAATAAAGATATATAAAGGAGTCATCCAAAAATGATTATGGCTATGGTTCCATAATTTCGGGTTAATTGTCTCTAGATGTTCCTCTTCTTTAGAGAGTTCGTGTAGTTTGTCTAAGGGGATGT
Organism: Diabrotica balteata; assembly: GCA_918026665.1. Classification (NCBI taxonomy): domain Eukaryota; kingdom Metazoa; phylum Arthropoda; class Insecta; order Coleoptera; family Chrysomelidae; genus Diabrotica; species Diabrotica balteata. The sequence continues at coordinate 44,660,139 of OU898284.1, forward strand.
GATCTATCCTTAATGGTTTGAATTTAATCGCTGTTTGAATGTCTATAGTCCTAATTTTGGGAAGCATTAGCGGTTCCTCTGGGATGGTTGTCCTTGAATTTATGTAACTCTGGATTGGGGTTTTGAATTCACATCTGGGTGGAAGATTGATTAGATAAGTTCCTTTTAGGCCCAAAATTTTTGTAGTAGAACATCGAGTTGTAATTTTGGTTGATTCGGGGAATATTCCTATATAGTGGGCATCTGATAATCTTTGTATGATGATATCTCGAGTTTGGACGGGGGTATATTGGCAAGAAGCTTCTCGGGTACTCAACTGCAGGATTTGTTTGATACAGTCGTCAGTTTTCGTTGCCTCTAGTATTGTTTCCTCTTGGCAAAGATATCTTGTGTCGATTCGGGAACATGGTTCTTCCAAATATTGAAAGGATTTTTCGTTTATGAGGAGATATGGCTCAGGAGGAATGATTGTAGTAGAATTTGCAGTAGGTATAGGAAATAAATGATAATAGGTAAAGGAATTAGGATGTAGAACAGGAAAATGAAGAATAAATATAATAGTATGGTTTGAATAATAGGCATCTACCTTGATGATGCCGTAGTACTTTAGGATGTCTTCGTCTTCGATGTACACAAGCTGGTCTGCCTTATGGTGCTCTAGCATTTTATTGATGATCCATTTTATTTCGTCTTTCTTGATCACACTGTTATGGAGAGTGTTTACACGAGAAAAGGTAATGGCTTCTTCTAGGTCATTAAGTAACTGAAGTATAATTTGAAGGGTCAAATTTAACTGGTCCAGAACATTTCTTGCTTGCAAATAATGATTAAAGTCAAAAATGAATGTATTGAGATTCGTGCTGATATTATTTACTTCTTCTGCTATTATTTCTTGGTTGTGTGTTAGTAATGTGATAGTTTCGATGAACTCTTTTATAATCTTCTTGTTCAAGCTAATGTGACGATTAAGATGATTTATAAAATTTTCCTGATTCGTCTGTAAGGTTTCTATGGCATTGTTATATTTTTCTGCGTCATCTTGATCCAGATTTCCAGAAATTGCTTTGATAATGCTTCCTAGTCCATTAATTAGCCCTCTTCTTGTTCTGCTATAGGGGTAAATTGTTGAGAATTTTTCTTGAGCTGATTTTAATTGGTATCTAAGAGCTTGGTCGAAATTTTGTAAACTGCTAAAATACGGATGGCTAAGTCCATTTTGAATTGCTGTGGTTACTGCATCGTACTGGGTTTCAATTATGTCCAATTCTTCCTTTATTGGTAGTAGTCTGAAAAAGTGTATAAAATCGTGTGTGCTAGTATGAATCTTTGCTTGTCCCAGATTGAGGGGAATTATTCCTGGATTGTCTTTCAGGTCCTTGATCTTCACTTCTTCTGCCATCATCAAGGTGATCCTGTGGGGAAGGTTCAGAATTAGTTTTTGACTTAGGTTGGTGTTTTATGTTTTTCTTGTGAACTGTTGCTTTTGATGTATTTACAGTCACTTTGTTATTCCTTTTTATATGTTTTGCGGAATATCGAGGAAGTAATTTATTTCTGGTAACTGTTTTTCGTGTATAGATTTTTGTACTGGGTTTATATGTAATAGGGTCTTGTCTTGATTTGTTTCTATTTTCTATGACTTTATTTTTATTCTCTTGTATATGCTGGTTTACTTCCTTGTATAATTCCTTTGTTATCTCTCTATGATTTTGGATATAATCGTTCAGTATTACTTTTTGTATGTCAACGTCAAAGGGATCTTTTGCGTCGATATGTCCGTTTAATATGTCAATGGGTCTTAACTTCGTTGCTGAATGTATGGAATTATTGTACCCAATTATAGCGTATAGCATTTGTTCTTTTATCGAGAGTTTTGCTTTGGTGTTCCTTAATATTCGAAGATGTTCGATTAATGTAGAATGAAATCTCTCAATCATCCCGTTTGATTGCGGATTCTCTGGTGTCGTATAGTGGATTGAGATTTTGTGAGAGTCTACAAATTCTTGTATTACTCCATTTTTAAATTCAGTACCATTATCAGCTACTATCATTGTTGGGAGTCCATGATGTGTTATAAAAATTAATAGGGCGTTGAGTACATTGATTGCATTTCCTCCATTTATTGGGTAGGCTTGTCCATACTTTGAAAATGCGTCTATTATGGTTAAAAATTTCTGTCCATCAGCCTGGAATAAATCGATGTGAACTATTTCCAGTGGTTTAGTGGGAGTTGGTGTAACCATAAATTTCGGTTTGGGAGGAAGTCTGTCGTATTTATTTTCTTGACATATATCGCAAAAGTTTATGATATCTTCTATGCCCTTCTTCATATTAGGCCAGTAATATCGTTTTCTTATTTGACTTTCTGTTTCAGCTATTCCTCTATGGTTCGTTTTTCCTTCATGATAGTTTTTTATAATTTCTTTTTGCTGTTCTTCTAGGTTCACATCTTCCAATAAAAGATTACATTTTACTAAGTCGTATGCGTTGTTTTTAAAAGTTTTCCTAATAATTTCGCAAATCTCTGCAAAAATTTCTTCTTCTGTTTCAAATAAAATTGCATATTTCTTTTTCGGGTTGAGGTGTTCCTTAAAAATTTTTATGGTATCAGCTTTTAACTGATCTTTCGATAGCTGGATATGATAACGTCTTTTATTCGGAAAGGTTTGTATAATTGCTGGAGGTCGTGGATTGTAGTTGACAATTTTGACTATAATTTGGTTACTATAGAAGTTAAGTGGTTTTTCCGAAATAGGTATACCAAGAATTGGGTTTTCTACTGCTGTATGTATTGTTTCATTTCCGTCTTCGTCCATGTTTTGATTTTCGTTTTCAACAGTGTCGTCTGAGATGTTTTGATCTTCGTTTTCAACAGTATCTTCTGGGATGTTTTCTGGAATTAATTCTGTTGCTTTTTCTTCTACAATCTCGTCGATTATTCGATCTGCATCTGGATTATTAGTCGTTGACCATCCATCGTCTTCCATGTCTACTAAATCATCAAAGACTTCCTTAATTTGTAAATCGATGTCCTTAGTTTCCTTTGTGTGTATTTCGATTCGAGACAGTGCGTCCGCATTTGTATTAGCTTTGCCTTTTTTGTAAATTACTTCGTAGTCAAATTCTTCTAATTTTAATCTCCAACGTACTAGTTTGGAGTTGGGTTCCTTTAGGGAAAATAGATATTGCAAAGGGCGGTGATCTGAGAGTATTTTAAATTTTCTTCCAAATAGGTAGGGTCGGAAATATTTAGTTGCCCACACCATTGCTAACATTTCCTTTTCTATTGTGGAGTATTTGGTTTCGGTTTCATTTAGTGTTCTGGAAGCAAAGGCAATTGGTTTATCACTGCCAACTGGTCCTTGGGAAAGTACTGCACCAATAGCGAAGTTGCTGGCATCTGTTGTGAGGTTAAACGGTTTGGAAAAATCTGGATATTGCAATAACGGTTCATTCATTAATAATTTCCTGCACGTTTCAAAACATTCTACGAATTCGGGTGTATGTTCGATTTTTGCATCCTTTTTCAAGCATCTTGTTAGAGGTTTTGTGATTTTTGCGAAGTCTCGAATAAACTTTCTGTAGTATCCTAGTAGTCCAAGAAATCCTCTTATTTCTTTTGCTGTTTTCGGTATTGGATATTTTTCTATTGCTTCAATTTTTGCCGGATTCGGTTTTATGCCTTCTTGTGTGACTACGTGTCCCAGAAAATTAACTTGCTTTTTTAAGAATTCGCATTTGTCGACTTTGATTTTTAGTCGGGCTTCTCTTAATCGTTGAAATACTTTTGAGAGATTTACTATGTGTTCCTGTAGTGATGTTGAATAAACTATTACGTCATCCATATAGACGAGGCATATTTCTCCTTGAAGTCCTTTCAATACGTTGTCCATCATACGTTGGAACGTGGACGGAGCGTTCTTAAGTCCAAATGGCATTCTTAAATATTCGTAGTGTCCATTTTCAACATTAAATGCTGTTTTGGGAATGTCTTCTTCAGCCATCTCGATTTGGTGAAATCCGCTCGCTAAGTCGAGGGTCGTAAAATACTGACATCTTCCCAATTTGTCCAAAATATCGCTAATGTGAGGAATTCTGTATCGGTCATCAATTGTCTTCTCGTTGACCTTTCTATAATCTACCACTATCCTCCACTTTATTTTACCGGATGAATCTGGTTTCTTTGCCACGACCCAAATAGGCGAAGACCATGGCGATTGACTTGGTCGAATTATCCCTTGCTCCAACATTGAGGAGATTTGTTTCTTTACTTCTTCTTTGTGTACATACGGATACCGGTACGATTTCGTATATACAGGCTCTTCATCCTTAGTTCTGATGTGATGTTTAACTTCGTTAGTAAAGCTGAGAGGAGTGTCTGGTTGGTGAAATATATCAGAGAATTTTCGGCATAGGTGACGAACTTGTTCCTCTTCTTCTTCATTAAGATGTTCGGTTTTAATTAAGTCGTCGATATCTTGTCTATAGTCTGGTCCGGAGGTTGTTTCCATGGAATATATATGGAAATCTTGAATGTCTATTTTGTTGCTTTCGAGTGGTTCCATAAGAGAAAGATGAATGGGGTCTGATGTGAAGTTGGCAATTTCGGTCCAGGCGAGGTGGTTCTCGGCGTTAGTAAGGGCTTCTCGTACTACGACGCCTTGCACTTTTTGGGTTGGAATAATGATGGTTCCGTGTTCTTCTTTGACAGGAATTTTGACTTGGCTAATAGAATTTGGTTCCAAATGAATGGAATAAAATTGTGTTTTATTTGTTTCGTAATATTTAATTGGGATTGTAGAATCTTTTGTAACTAGAAGCGACTTGGGAAAGTTTAATTGGGCTTCGAAGAGTTTTAGATTATCGAGGCCAATAAGACCATCAAAAGTTTTGTGAAACTTAAAGAGATAAAATTTCATTTTGCTGTCAGAATTAAATTCTGAAAATGAAGGAATTTCGGCACAATATTTTTGGGAATAATTTTGGAAAATTGATGTGACGACAAAGGGTTCATGTTTTATGTAACTTGGAAAATATGAAGAAGCTATTTCTGGATTGAGAAATGACTTTGTGGATCCTGTATCGATTAAAAGCCGTAAACAAGGTTTAGAAATTTCAATGTAGGGTAGCTCCTTCTTATCGGGAAATGAATGGAGTTCAATTACGTTCCGATTGCTTCTGGTGGGTCCTCTCGAAAATTTACGTTTTCTTCATATTCGGTTGGTTGGTTTTCGTATGTATCTTGTAGAAAATTGTCATATTCAGGTTCGTAGTAATCATTGTAGTTGGAATTATCTTCTTGCTCATCTCCATGGCATTGTATATTGTAAAGTTCTTCTACGGTGAATTTTGGCTGTGCTCGGTAATTTGGTGTGAAATTTTGACGGCCTCTGGTTGTGGTTTCTGATATTCCACTCATAGGTGTTGGTCTAGGCTGCTTTGACTGTCCATTTTTGGGTGCCCATACATTCGACTGGTTCTGGGTCCTGAACGTTGGAGGGTTCGAATTTTGTCTAAATTGGTTGAAGTTTTGTTGCCGGTGTGGTTGCTGGAACTGATTCTGCGGATAGAATTGTCTCGTTGGTTGCTGCCATTGCGGAGCTGCAAAATTTGGCTGTTGATACAATGGTTTCTGGATAGGTACAGGCATTTGTTGTCTCTGAGGTCGGCGTTCTTGATAATTATCGCTTCTTCCTGATGTTGAAGGTTGAGTTAATTGATTTTTTTGAAGGTAACGAACGTTATTTTCTTCCTGTACATATTGTATTGCCGTGGCTAAACTTCCTGGTCTCATTGCTCTGATAACAGAGCCCATTGGTTCTCGTAGGCCTGCTAAGAATGTTGTAAGAGCTTGTTGACGGAAAAATTCTTGTTTGCTCCTCTTAATATCGGCATTTATGGTATGTAATTCTAGGTAATTATTAATACAGCTTAAAAGTCCCATGATCTTTTCGTAAAAATGCAAAATAGATTCTGTTGAGCCTTGTCTTAAATTTACTAGGTCCCTTGTAAGCGAATTTTCGTCTCTCTGGTCTCCAAAATTTTGAATTAATGCGTTTTTTATTTCGTCCCAACTTTCACATCCATATACTGATATAACTTCTTTTGCTCTACCTGTTAATTTACTCATAATACCATGAAGCAAAAATTTGTTTTGGATGTTCGCTGCATTAAGTCTATCATAATAATGGTTGAGAAGTATTGTAGAAACTTTGATAAATTCATGTAATTCATTTGGATTTCCGTCAAAATTTGGAAGAATGCATAAATTTTTAACGTCAAATTGTGGAACTGCCATATTTTAAAATATTCAATATAGTATATAGTCAATAATCAAATCAGTATAGTAATTTTCAATACAGAATATGTATATAAATATATCAATCTTAATCTACTTATTTTCTATCTATTAAATCTCTGTGTTTATTAATATATTATTTATTAAGCTATTCAAATTTGTCTTTAAATTTTAAAGTTTCTGAATCTGGCTCTAAAGTCAATCTAAGGACTTAGAGGAGATATTTTTAAATTATTATCTTTCTGTTAATATATTCAAATCTTTGTTTAATTTATCTTCTAATCTAACTCTGATTCAATCTAAGGACTCAGAGGAGTCTGATTTTATAAAAATTCTTTCAAAATTTAATCTTCTTAATTCTAATTAGTAATAAAAATCGCTTACAGGATAAAGACGATGCCGATGTGCATTTCTTTCCTCCTGAAGGCTTCTAACTTCTAATTCCCTCGGGTGAACTCTGCAGGCGGTTTCCCTGGGGCTGGTTCTTGGAACAGTGGACAAACACTTAAAAGTGACGAGGATCTATAAAGACTCTTCCACTTCCGTACTGACTCTGCGCCAATTATGAATGTTCTTGGGAAAAACACTTTTTTAAAAACTGAACTTCACAAATAAAACTTTTATTTTCGACTTACAAAGATTTTAGTAGCAACAACAATAATTTAAATCAGACTAAATTATAAATCAAACTAAACTACAAATCAGACTGAAAATATTGATTTTTTCATAGTGTTTTTATAATTTAATAATTGCTGATCTTGCAGTCCAATACGTCGCAATTCAGTCCAGAATGATCGAGCGGTAGTCCCGTGTAGAATCCACGTGGTAGAATTTACTGGATGGTAGCGGTCATTGTACTGTAACTCGCGCATTGTACAGCAGGTCACAATAATTTAATTTTGATAAAACCAGAGCATTACATAATAATTACATGCTTACCATACTTAATAAATTACGGCTTTGGTACAGTAATTTTAAAACGGCGTAAGCTCTTGGTAAAAAAACAAACACTTACGTGATATGTAAACCTTATATTATCTTCGGCAAACCCAACCCCTAGGCTTTTAATCTTTTTGCTAAAAATTAAATGTTTATTTCGAATGGCATAATTTTCTAAAAATATTTTTACCTATGGAGATTCCTCCCAAATATGATGCCCTGAGTTTTTTATGTATTCCATTTTAAACAATAATTTTGAGAAAAAATCTGCAGATGAAAAAGGTCATGATTTATTGCATTTACCGCTTGATCACACTCATTTCGATAAAATGACATATAGAGTTGGGTATCGTCTGCGTAATAATGCTGTGAACAGGACAAAAACACAGAGGGAAAATTAGATGTGTATATAGAGAACAAAATTGGACATAATATAGATCCTTGAGGCACGCCAGTATTAAGATCTAGAAATGAAGAAATATTTTGATTAAGTTTTACTGTTTGACATCTATTAGAAAGATAGAATTAATAATAACTTAAATAGGTTAGTTAATAAGATATATTTAATGTTATTGTGAAAATTATATTATAACCTAACAAAGTCAAGTTAATTGTTTGAAAAAAATTAATGTATGATCTTACATTTGAGTAAATATGGTTGTATAGTGAATAACAATTATGATAACTAGAAATTACGAACAACTGGGTTTTTTATGTATTGCAATTATTAGAATTAGTTGTTGATGTTAATAAGGTCGCTGTTGTTCCGTTCACATACAAAACAAATAAGCAAGATATATTATTATGTACTTAAATTATAGAAAACCAAAAGGTAATTTGAATGTTGGAAGTGGGACTCCTAAACCGACCAATTGGCAAGTATGGGCTCTTACGTCTTACACCCAGTTCTGACCATTGGATGCTTGCACAGGTTACAAATAATTCTTTTGCACTTTATGCCTCAATTACGTTGGATTCTTCTGTTAAGTTTGTGTATGGTTTCAATCGAGACGAATAATTTTGTTTCGAAATAGACGAGTAGTGAAAATTTGTATAATATTTTTATACTTTATATATTTCTATTTTTCAGCTTTTTTTAAGTAAAGTATATTAATGTATACGTAGATAAGTGATTTGATATCTGGCAAGTGTTTGAATACGATAATAAAAAGTTTAATGTATAAAAATTTATTTGTAACAGGATATTTCTGAACCAAAATTATTCGTATTCTCTTTAGTGATGATGTACTTTCTTAAGTAAAATCGTATGTAAAATTGTATAGCTACGCATAGGAATTCTTCTGTGTTACTTGTTCTCTACTCTTCTTTATATTTAGTAAGCGTTACACGAAAACAAGTGCATATAAATAATGTAAGAATAAAACACTGAAAACTTTGTTTCCAAAATTTCCACAAAATTTACTATACAACCTTATCACTACAGCTGTTTCGACTGATTGCCTTTCTCAAGTGATCTATTTTTGTCATGCGTTTACACATTATAGTATTTTTGTCTTTAATGAAATAGGTTGTGGAGGAGAGAACTGTTTGTCTTAAATTGGTCATTCAGAACTATATCTGTGTTTTTTAATTTGTTGATTTCTATAGATTCTAACAAAGATAGCTTAAGGCCTTTATTTTATATGTGAAGAATTTTAAATTCGTCATTAAAAGAATGAATATGATCTAGAAAGTGAAGTGGACATGTAGAATCTGTTTTTCTATTATTGAAAGCCCTCTTATGTTCTGCTATTCGTTTATTAAAATGTCTACCAATTTGACCTATGTAAGTTTTTTTGCAGTCGCCACATTAATGTTTGTATATATCAGTGTGTAAGTGCTTTTTATTTTGACCCTTGTTGTTTTTAATATATTTGCCCAAGGTTTTTATTTGTTCTGAAAGCTGGTGTTATTCCTTTCTTTTTTATGTGTTCGGCTATTTTTGTTAATATTTTTCCTGTATAAGTAATTGAGCAGAAGGTACTGGGTTTTTTCTCTGGTGGTGAAAATACTAATTACAGTACTTTCTTGTGTAGTTTTTTATTTAAAATTTTATTAATTGTTTGTTCGTTATATGTTTTGTTTACTACTATTTACTTAATGATATTTAATTATGTCTCCAAGTTGTATTTTGATACGGGAATTTCTGTTAATATATGTAACATACTATGATAGACTGTCAGTTTATATTGTGTGGGATGGGATGATAATTTGTGTATAGTCGTGTCACTTTTAATAGATTTATGAAATATGGAAGTCATGTTTGTTTTTAAGTCTGATCATTTTTTAATCTAAAAAAATTATGGATTGGTAACGAAATAATAAATAAGACTTACTCACAATCATTTTAATTTAACTATCAGACGACCGGTTTCGCTTTCTACAATATTCAAAGCATCTTCAGGTCTCGATACAAAGTTAAATAAATGCTGAAATAATAATAAACCCAAATTAGGGTGTTGTTTAATAAAGATAAACGAAGTAGATGTTATAAAATTACAATAATTATGCCAATATTACATGTCTGTGGTTTTTCAAAATGAATAAAAAGGTATAAAAAGTTTTAACAGACAAGGTAAGACCCACAAATTGTTATAAAATAGTCTATTAGATTGTAATAGATTAATAAATGAGCAAATAAATAAAACATTACTTACATGCCGGTACTCTATTAATTGATGGATGGTAGAACATGGTTAAAACTATCATGTATTGTTGAATGGAGAACTTAAGTCTGTTATTGTAGTTGTTTGACAATAAACGGGAAGTTCTTGAAGAGATAGATTTGATCCAATGAAGTAGAGATAGGTGTAATGTGAATGTTTGTTAGATGAAAGTGATTTTATATACCATACCAACAAACAATCACATTACACCTATCTCTACTTTATTGGATCAAATCTATCTCCTCAAGAACTTCCCGTTTATTGTCAAAGAACTACAATAGCAGCCTTAAGTTCTCCATTCAACAATACATGATAGTTTCAACCATGTTCTACCATCCATCAATTAATAGAGTATCGGCATGTAAGTAATGTTTTATTTATTTGCTCATTTATTAATTTATTACAATCTAATAGACTATTTTGTAACACTTTGTGGGTCTTACCCTGTCTGTTAAAAATTTGTATACCTTTTTATTCATTTTGAAAAACAACAGACATGTAATATTGGCATAAATATTGTAATTTTATAATATCGACTTTGTTTATCTTTATTACATAACACCCTAATATGGGTTTATTATTATTTCAGCATTTATTTAGCATTGTATCGAGACCTAAAGCTGCTTTGTATATTGTAGAAAGCGAAATCGATCGTCTGATAGTTAAATTAAATTGATTGTAAGTCTTATTTAATATTTCTTTACCTATTTGAAATGGACTCAAACAAGCAACACATTTATGATTTAGGGACTGATTTGTTCTGTTTCTATTATAAATTTAATATGACTATGAAGTGAATTAATATACGATAAAAATTGATCAAGTTTCCTGTTAGTTCCTATGAAATATACCAGTACGTCTTCTACGTATGCAAAATCTATTACAGATGTGTGTAGTGAAAATAAAAACTCCTGTTACAAAGAGAATAAAACAGCCATTTGAATTAAAAATAAATCTATAAAAAACAACATAGTGTTTACAAAAGCAGACAAAGGTAACACTACTATTGCTATAGATAAAATAGAATATAATAGCAAAACAATAGAATTTTTAAATAATCAAAATATTGAAACGTTACATAAAGATCCGACAGAAAAGTATCAAAAACAAATTAAGATGGCGTTAGAAAATTCAAAATCAATAGTAAATCCAACAGAACAGAAATACCTCAATATTATGAACCCACAGCCTCCTAAATTATACTCTTTCATTAAACTAAACAACCCGGATCACCCAATAAGATCTGTAGTTTTTTTTATACAGCCTCGTCATATAAACTTTCAAAAATACTGTTAGAGGTTATTTTTCTTCTTCTTAGAGTGCCATATCCCTACGGAACGTCGGCGACTACCATGCTTATAATATTGTAATACTGATCTCGGTCTTGCGCTACGTGTAGCAATTGGTCCGCTGTCAAACCTGTCCACTGCCGCAAATTCCTCAATCAAGAGAGTTTCTTCCGTCCTATCCATTTCTTTTCTTCGATTTTACCTTTGAAAATTAGCCAAACGAACTCATATCTTGGTCCTTCAATTATATGTCCAAGATATTCTAGTTTACGCCTCTTAATAATATTTAATAGAGTTCGTTGATGTCCCAGTCTTCGAAGAACTTCTTCGTTTCTGGTTCTGCTAGTCCATGGAATTTTTAGTATCCTTCGATACAACCACATCTCAAACGCCTCGATTTTATTCATGATATCGGCGTTTAAAGTCCAAGTTTCACATCCATACAAAAGTACAGACCACACGTAACATCTTGTAAACTTTTCACGGATTTCTAAATTTAATGAGTTATTGGATAATAGAGGCTTGAATTTTTTAAATGAGTTTCTTGCCTGTTCAATTCTACATCGAATTTCAGAGGATGGATCTAGATTTTGGGTAATCCAACATCCAAGGTATTTGAATCTCTGAACTCTCTGCAGCGGTTGTTGGTTTAATATCAGTTGGGTTACGCCGATATCCACTTTACTGGTCACCATGTATTTAGTTTTATCGATATTTATCGACAGTCCCCAATTTGTGCATTCCATGCCAACTCTATTTTCGCACTAAATTTTCACCTAAATTTACCATAAAAAAATACAATAGAACTAGTTAATAAAATACAACATTTTTAATTACCTAACAACTCCAGATTATTTTTATTTGATGTAAAAAAATTTTTCCTAGTATTCCTTCTACAGAAACTTTTATTCTAGACCAAAACTAGACTAACCTTTTAGACAAAAATGGTACAAATCCAATCATTACATCTGAAATTTTACATCTTCTTGAAATTTACATAAAACACTTTTATTTACATACAACAAATAATTTGAATTTAATGATCAAATATATACAAATAACAGTGCAGGACTTATAATGGGCAATCCTTTAAGCCAACTGCTAGCTTAGTTATTTTTATGGATCATCTAGAGACAAAGATTTCAAAACATCCCATATTCAAAACAGTTTTTTTATTTTTGGAGATACGTAGACGACGTACTGGTATGTTTTACATTAATTAACAGGCAACTCGGCCAATTTTTATCGTATATTAATTCACTTCATAGTCATATTGAACCTACAATTGACACAGAACAAAATCAATCCATAAATTTTTTAGATTTAAAAATTATCACACTTAAACAAACATGACTTCTCCATATTTCATAAACCTACCCATACTGACACCACTATACACAATTCATCATCCCATCCCACACAACATAAACTGGCAGCCTGTCATAGTATTTTACATAGATTAAGAGAAATATCGATGTCAAAATATAACTTTGAAATTAAATTAAAGATTATTAAGCAACTAGCAGTAACCAATGGATACAACAAACAAACAATTAATAAAATTTTAAATCAAAAACTACACAAGAAAGCCCTGAAATTAGTATTTCGACCGCCAGTGACAAAAACCCAGTACCTTCTGCTCAATTACTTAAACAGGAAAAATATCAACAAAAATAGCCAAACACATAAAAAAGAAAGGAATAACACTAACTTTCAGAACAAAGAACAACTTGGGCAAATATATTGAAAACAACAAGTCAAAATAAAAAGCACTTACACACTGGTATATACAAACCTTAATGTGGCGACTGCAAAAAAACTTACATAGGTCAAATTGGTAAACATTTTAATAAACGAATAGCAGAACATAAAAGGGCTTTTAATAATAGAAAAACAGATTCTAAATGCGCACTTCACCTTCTAGATCATAATCATTCTTTTAATGACGAATTTAAAATTCTTCACATTCAAAATAAAATCCTTAAGATATCTTTGTTAGACTCTATGGAAATCAACAAATTAAAAAACACATATATAAATTTGAATGACCAACTTGAGACAAACAGTTTTCTCCCCTCCTCAACCTATTTTATTAAAGACTATAAAGTGTAAACGTATGCCAAAAATAGATCACTTGAGAAAGGCATTCAGTCAAAATAGCTGTAGTGATAACAGTTTAAAATAAATTTTGTGGAAGTTTGAAAACAAAGTTTTCTGTGTTTTATTGTTACATAAAATGAATATCCTTTAAGTAACGGTCGAATCCATCAATTATTGGCATATAAATAAGTTGGCCGCCTTTGAATTTTGGTGCTACAGATAAATCCTAAAAATATCATGGATTCAAAATCTGTCAAACGTGGAAGTAATGGAAAGATGAGAAATGAAGCGGAAATAATATTACTATCAGAAAATAAAAATCTAAGTACCTAGCAAACATGATGAGATGACGAAATAATCATTATAACAACTTATTATGCAAGGCATAGGCGAGGAAAACAAACTGTGGAAAAACAAAGAATCTCCTGATTGAAGAACTTAAAGGAATGGTTTGAATGCAATAGTGAAGCACTATTTAAAGCGGCAGTAGATGAGCAAGGGAGATTTCGCCTCATGTAGGAAAAACAATATAATTTGTGAACTAATTTGATTAAATTGTGAATTACTGGCGTCAACTAGCAGATAATTATTAAACCACAACAGTCAGTAGTTAGACCGGGGCGAATCTATTTTGAAGTGGATATGTGAGGTGAAATTCGGAGATTTGTAGAAAAAGTTACGTGATAACTTTCATGGTTGCGTAGTTCTATCTATTATTCAGTTTGATTTTCTTTGTTAACTTTCATTATCTGTCCCAGGTACATGTATTCGCTTACTGTTTTTAGATTTATCTGGTTCAACGTTATTTCTCTAATGTTCGGTGTATTTGTCATTATTTTTGTTTTTTCAAAGTTCATCTTATTACCTACTTTTTCCGAAGCTTGAAATAGTTGCGTCATCTTGGTCTCTAGTTCTTCGAAACTTGTAACGAATATTACGATGTTATCAACGTATCTCAAGTGACTCAGTTAATGTTTTTAATTCCGTTTTTCAGTCGAAGTGTGAATAGCTTTGGTGAGATAACATCTTTGTGGCGACCTCCTCTATTGATTGGTATAGTTTTGGTTTTCGCATCTATTTGTATTTTTGTTGTAGCTTTCTTATAAATATTATGTATCAGCATTCTGTATCGAGTTTGGAAAAGCAGTTGGAAAGCACAGAATGGCTAAAAAATCAAAATGAAACTCGAAAGGTCTACAGAAATCTAAACAAAATGCACAGAGTTTAAGCCAAGAATAAGTAGCTGTAAGGATGTAGAAGGAAACATCCTAAATTATACAGCCTCAATCCTAAACAGATGGGTTGAATTTTTCGATGCAAAATGAAGTAGATAACACCCTAGCAAATCGAAATGATTGGAATCCTTTCAACCCAAACGAAAGACCACCTACCATCGAAAACGTTGCCCAAGCCATTAAAAAGCTTAAAAATAATAAATCACCAGAAGTTGATCAAATTTGCAGTGAGCTCTGCAAGAATGGTGGCGATGCCCTACTACAGACACTGCATAAGCTTTTACTTCTTGTTTGGCATAATGAGACCATGCCTTGTGAATGGTCTCAAGGCGTGATATGCCCGTTACATAAAAAAGGTGACCAGCTCCAGTGTGACAACTATAGAGGTATGACCCTGTTAACAACTGTTTACAAAATACTAGCAAATATTCTCTATGAAAGGTTGCCAGTTTACACAGTGGGCATAATTGGTAAATATCAAGTTGGATTCACTCCAGAAAAATCAACAATTGACCAGATTCATTCAATAAGACAGATTCTCGAGAAAACGTTAGAATTCAATATTGAAACCCATCACCTATTCGTCGACTTCAAGGCCGCATACGACAGTGTCAAGAGAACAGTGCTATACCAATCAATGCATGAGTTTGGTATACCAGAGAAACTTATCCGACTAACAAAAATGACAACGTCTAACTTAGAAACCACTGTTAGAATACAGGGAGAGAGTTCTAGATCCTTTGAGATAAAGGATGGACTCAGACAAGGAGATGCTCTGCCTTGCCTCCTATTTAATATTGCCTTAGAAAAGGCAGTCCGAGATATACGAATTAGGGATGGCGGTACTATTTACAATAGATCGATACAAGTCTTAGCATATGCTGATGACATTGACATAGTAGGGCGTAGCAAGCCGAGATGTTGAGCAATATCTCCTAGAATTGGAAACAGCGGCGAAACAGGTCGGTCTAGTCCAACTAGTCTAGTCGACTAGCAAAACCAAGTACATGTTGGTTACAAAGGATACGATAGCAAATGAGAAACGAGAAACAGTCTTTGGAAGTCATACCTTTGGACGTGTTGACAACTTCACATACCTTGGGTCGCTATTGACTGCTACCAATAAAACAAGCGAAGAAATCAAAAGACGAATAAATCTTACAAATAGGGTATACTATGGACTCCAAAAGCATTTCCACTCGAGAAACGTTCAAAGAAAAACTAAAATTATTATATACAAAACATTGCTGAGGCCGGTCCTCACATATGGAGCAGAAACATGGACTCTAACACAGAAAGATGAAAGACTGTTGGGAATATTTGAGCGTAAAATACTCCGCAAAATATTTGGAGCTGTAAACGACCAAGGGCAGTGGCGCAGAAGATATAATTTTGAATTGTATCAGCTCTTTGATGAGCCAGATGTCATAACGTTCATTAAAACACAGCGACTTAGATGGGCTGGACACATAATACGAATGACAGAAAATACCATCGCTAAAAAGCTAACCACAGGAACACCTGTAGGAAAAAGAAGCAAAGGCCAACCGCGAATTAGGTGGTTAGATGGAGTAGAAATCGACTTACGAATATTAAAAATCAGAAGATGGCAACATGTTGCCAAAAACCGAACAGAATGGCGACGAATCTTAGAGCAGGCCAAGATCCACAGAGGATTGTCGAGCCAAAGATGATGACAATTCTGTATCGGGAGTCTATACTGCAGTTGTTTATAGCTCTCTCTATTGTCCAAAGTTCCATGGAGTCGAATGCCTTTTCATAATCAACGAAGCCAATGTATAAGTTCAGGTGATATTCATTGGCTTTCTTGATTAACGTTCTGACTGTAAGAAGCCGATCCACTGTACTGTAACCATTTCGGAATCCTGCCTGCTCTACTGGTTGATAGCTATCGAGCTTCGACGTTAGTTGTTAACCTGTTTAGTTATTTCTCTCATAAACAGTTTGTACATTTGGGACAGCAGGTGCTGGCATATAGTTCTTCAGATCTCTTGTGTCTCCTTTTTTGAAGAGAAGTATTGTCAAACCTTAATTTCAATCACCGGAGACATCTCCTCTGTAAAGACATTCGTTGAAAAAATTTTTCAATTCTTCGAGAATAATTTTACTCTCAAAAAGAGGTTAGTCTTCGTAAGTGGGTATATTTATTTAAAAAACCCTTAAAAGGGGCTACATCAAAAAAACAAAGGTTTTCGGACTAAACAGTCCATCATCAGGTTTAAATTTTAAAATTGCTAGGTTAAAATGCCTGAGCCACCAAAATACATGGGTAAAAACCCTTTAAATTACATATAGTTGTAAAAGATTATACATCTTGTTAAAAAACTGTGATGTTCAGTATTAAATTAAATATGACTTCAGGTAACATACATTGCTGAAGTGAGTTCCAGAGCCGGAGAGTAAACCTCTACACACGGAGAACAGCTGGAAACTCAGCTGAGTTTCTTGCTGTTTAGCGTAGCATGTTAACCTAGTAATTTTAAAATTTAAACCTGATGATAGACTGTTTAGTCCGAAAACGTTTGTTTTTTTTATGTAACCCCTTTTAAGGGTTTTTTAAATAAATATACCCACTTACGAAGACTAACCTCTTTTTTGTGATACGTGGTATACAGCCAGCTACAGGAATTGTTTTCCTTGTGGATTAATTTTACTCTCCTCCTTCAACATTTACACAAGTATTTCATCTGGGATCAAAGGCTTATTGTTCTTTAGTTGTGCTATCTTCTTCTTTCAGTGCCCTGTCCAATTATCGAACGTTGGCGATCATATTGGCAATAATAACCTTATTCACGGCGGCTCTAAATAAATTAAAGGTGGTTTCTTGATACCATTCTCGGAGATTTCGTAGCCAGGATGTTCTTCGTTGGCCTGGGCCTCTCCTTCCGTCGATCTTACCCTTATTATGAGGTGTAGAAGGTTATACCTCTCTGGATGTCTCATTACATTACATTGGTTGTGTCATAAATTGTTTTATTTCAAAGGATTCTGTGTTAGGGAATATTTCTGAGTTGACATTCGTTATCTTTCTCTTAAGAACTTCCTTTGCAGCGTTATATGGGTTCTTATTTGAGGAATATAATTCACGGTAAAATGTTTGACTAACTTTTAAGTTTTCGTTATTTTCTCTTATTTCTTTTCCATCTTTATGCTTCAATGAGATTATTGTAGGCTTTCCTAAGTTTGATTTTAAGCATTTCAGGTCTCGGTTTTTTTCTATTATTTTTTCTACCTTGTTTTCATTGTAGATCCTTAAATTTTCCTTTACTCCTTTCTTTATTTGTTTATTCAATTCTTTGAAACCATGGGTATTTCGCTTTTCTTCACTTAAAAATGTGCGTCTCGTTTTCATAAACCGTTTTGTTCCATAACATATTATGTGTTCTCTAGTTTTCGTTTTATTTGCAATCGTCAGTCCTGCTTTCAAGAGTTTTTGTTGCATTTCTTTATAAATTGTGTTCATGTCAGAATATTCTTGTTGATAATATTCTACAAATTGTTTTGTTAAAACTTTTCTTTACTCATTTTCCTTCTGTCGCATTTTAATTTTATTCTCTCTGATTACAATAATTATGTAGCCTGTTTCTACTGGTTTTCGTCTGTTTAATAAGAATCCTTATAGTCTAGGCGGGATCTGTTTTGGATTGGAAATTTTCGAGGGAAGCTATTTTTTTGCTGGAATCCCTTCAGGATATGCCCAGTATCGATAATCACGATATGCGCCAGTCGCAAACCCTGTGCTAAATTTTTTATTTAACAAAATCTGAAAACAATTGAAAATTTCTAATTTTTTTGCTCCTATTTTCATTTATAATTCGAAAAATATTGATCTTAGAGAAAAAATTATAAGTAGTTAAAAGTTTCGTTATTAAATTTTACACAATATTTTGTTAGCTAGAAATTGAAAATTTTAATGGTTATTGTTGAAAAAATAGCAATAATTGGAAAAAAAAGTACAAAAAAATGAAGTTAATCCTTTAAATATTTTCGACTTTCTAAACTTAACGTACAAGTTCCATATTCCGCCTAGAAATTTTTTTTAATATGCTTAAAACGTGTGCTAAATTTTGTTAAGATCGGTCGGATAGGTTTTGCATAATAATTTTGCAATCCAGCCTACTGGAAAAAAATCGCAAATTTTCAAATTCATAGTAGGCCCTAAATAAGGCCTTCAGATAGTTGCAATTTTTTTTACATATAAAGGAAGTCTCACACTTTCAAACGCTTTTTGTAAAATTTAAATCGGTTTACTAGGAAAGCCTATAAATTATTTTAAAATTATAAACATTTTTTAGGCTTATAAACAAATTAAATAACTTTACGAGCTTTAAACATATCAATTTCAAAATATATACACTTAAAGGACATTAAAAGACGCTTCTTTTAAGAAACAAAAAGATACATTCGGCTTACTGGTTGCCGAGATATTGAAGGTCAAAGTTGGTATACATTTACCGTGTAACCATAAGTGATAGACGGCTCGTTTTTAAACAAATACCCTCGTCTTGCCAAATACTTTTTATATGAAAAGTTTTACGTAATGCGCTTCATGGCAACATCCATAAAAAAGACAAATAAAAAACCGTTTTCGCGTAAAATGTCGCTCGGAATCCATGAGAGGTAGTGGTGAGGGACATTCACTTCAAATGTGAATCAGCGAGTATCAAGTAGGGGACCATCACTTTGTTTAATTTCGGGTTTTGAAATATAAACAAAAGTAAAGTGCTCCAAAATCTGTAAGGGCTTGTAAAGTAAATTGTTACTTTTACTAAACAAATATGTATTTATAAATTGTTAATAAATAATTTGAATTGTTAAAACGAAGGAATTTTTTTTTGTAAAAATCAAACATTTTAAAATAATTAACATTAAAAATAATTTATTTCTGCAGTTTTATCATAATAATGACATTATTTGATTTGAGAATATATTTTGATTCGAAAGTGACGTGTATATTGTATATTGACGAGTTATTATACTGCTGTGTAATGCTCGAAATTGTTTTTTTTTTGAGCTTGCAATTTATACATTGAAGTAAAAAATTGTTACTTTTAGTAAACAAATATCTATTTATAAATTGTTAATAAATAATTTAAATTGTTAAAACAAAGGCGAATGAAACAAAAATTTTCTTTTCATAAATAATCTTTATTTATGAAAAGAAAACTCATGTTTTCTTGAAAATGACTCAATCTTTAATAATTTTTTTTAAGTCTTTTTCTTTTTCTGGAAGGACAAGAATCTTCAGGTTTTATTTCTTCCTCAAAACCCTCATTTTCCATTTCAATATCTTCATCCTCGATCTGTAAATTTAATGTTTCTTCTCCTTCATCTGTAGCTATATCTTGTGCCTCCAAAAAATCTAAGGAATCCATCGACTCCATATCCATATCTCGTTCAACTTCTTCCAATATCTTATTGTGATCAATATTTTTACATGTTTGACCATTGCAGTGAAGACAATAGTCAGAACATTTGAGACCATGTTTGATACAACTGCATGTTTTTGTACAAAGTTTTTTACATTTGCAACTAATATTTCTGAATAATGAGTCAGGTAGTAATACTTGCTCAGTTTGTATTGGCTCAAGACCATTTTTAGTTAGTTCCCACCCCCACTCAGTAGCATTCAGGTTATTTCCAAGCCACTGCTGTACTTGGAAATATACACGAAGCGAGTGTTGCTCAGCTGCAGATTGTGTAGGTGGCAGCATGGACAATTGAAAATTTTTATTTTTGCAACCTTTTTTAAAGCACAAGTAGCGAATTTTATTCAATGTAAAATCGCACTTTGAGTGGTCCATATACAATGCCGATATAATTTTGCATCCGCTGCGTTTAATTTCTTCCTTAGTTGCACTTTTTTCATTTAAAATGGTTGCTTCTTGCCATATATAATTATTTGTTGAAACCAATTTAACAATTTTGCTTTTTCCTTGATAAAAAATGCAGAGGTTGCATCACAACCAGAAAATGCGTATAAAAAGCCTACTAAATTTTTTAACGAAGATTTCGTAGATTCATTTATTTTAAGTGCATTATTGAAAGAGTTGTAGTAATAAATTTCTTCCGATTTTTTTCCTTTGCTAGGTGTCCAGAAAAAAATATTTTTATTTTCAGTTACTTTTTGTAAAAATATTACCAGAACATTAATATCCTCTGCAATTATAAAAACTGGCTTGTTATCTGAGGCTAATATATACTTGATACTCGCCGATTCACATTTGAAGTGAATGTCCCTCATCACCACCTCTCATGCATTCCGAGCGACATATTACGCGAAAACGGTTTTTTATTTGTCTTTTTTATGGATATTGCCATAAAGCGCATTACGTAAAACTTTTCATATAAAAAGTATTTGACAAGACGAGGGTATTTGTTTAAAAACGAGACCTTTATCACTTATGGTTACACGGCAAATGTATGCCAACTTTGACCTTCAATATCTCGGCAACCAGTAAGCCAAATGTATCTTTTTGTTTTTTAAAAGAAGCGTCTTTTAATGTTATTTAAGTGTATACATTTTGAAATTGATATGTTTAAAGCTCGTAAAGTTATTTAATTTGTTTATAAACCTAAAAAATGTTTATAACTTTAAAAAAATTTATAGGCTTTCCTAGTAAACCGATTTGAATTTTACAAAAAGCGTTTGAAAGTGTGAGACTTCCTTTATATGTAAAAAAAATTGCAAATATCTGAGGGCCTTATTTAGGGCCTACTATGAATTTGAAAATTTGCGATTTTTTTTCCAGTAGGCTGGATTGCAAAATTATTATGCAAAACCTATCCGACCGATCTTAACAAAATTTAGCACACGTTTTAAACATATTAAAAAGTTTTTCTAGGCGGAATATGGAACTTGTAAGTCAAGTTTAGAAAGTCGAAAACATTTAAAGGATTAACTTCATTTTTTTGTACTTTTTTTTCCAATTATTGCTATTTTTTCAACAATAACCATTAAATTTTCAATTTCTAGCTAACAAAATATTGTGTAAAATTTAATAACGAAACTTTTAACCACTTATAATTTTTTCTCTAAGATCAATATTTTTCGAATTATAAATGAAAATAGGAGCAAAAAAATGAGAAATTTTCAATTGTTTTCAGATTTTGTTAAATAAAAAATTTAGCACAGGGTTTGCGACTGGCGCATATCGTGATTGTCGATACTGGGCATATCCTGAAGGGATTCCAGCAAAAAAAATAGCTTCCCTCGAAAATTTCCATTATGGTCTGAATTTCTACAGATGCCGCCTAGTATATTACTCTTAAAAGGCGATGATCGCTGCCAGTTGTAAATCGATTGACACAAGAAGTAATTGATCTCGTTTTTCGTCTTGTTATCGCGAGATATCCTCGTCCATTTTCGGTTTACTGATTTCTTTAAGTGTGTGTTCATGACATATAAATTTTGTTGTTCTAAGAAGTTATATATTTTTTCTCCTCTTTTATATCGTATGCTATAACCATGCATCCCTATTTTGTTTTCCCCATATGAGACGAAATCCCCCACTATCCATCAAAGTCCATCTACTAACGGTGGTCATCAGGGTCGGCATAGCCATGGTGACTTCCAACCTTCGATAGAAGATAAAACTTGAAGAAGAAGAAGAAAAAGAAGAAAAAACCTTAAATAATAACAAATCTCTTTTATTTAAGACTAAATTTAACAATGTACAAGTAAGAACAAA
The DNA here is from genome assembly GCA_918026665.1 of Diabrotica balteata. Lineage (NCBI taxonomy): Eukaryota > Metazoa > Arthropoda > Insecta > Coleoptera > Chrysomelidae > Diabrotica > Diabrotica balteata. The sequence continues at coordinate 44,682,378 of OU898284.1, forward strand.
GTATGGTGTCAAAACTGTTGAATATTTTTCTCTACAATTGGCAATTCGTCCTTATTAATGCAATTAAATTTTTGTTTATAAAATGCAGTAATTTTTTTCAGTTAACATCGGTTAGTAAAAGAAATATGAATGGCTCATTGGCTGTATGATAACAGTCTGTATCACTAAAGAGATGAAACCTACGTCAGTTAAAATTGTTTTGAAGAATTCAACCAAAAGTAGATTGAGTTCATTTAAAAAAATTTGCTTATTTTTCTTATAAATATTTACTATCTCAGTAGTTTGCGTTTTAAATACTGATTTCACACTTAATATAATACTTAGCTGTGTATGGTTATTTGGTAAAAATAGGTTTTGAAGTAACTTATTGGTTATAAGAATTAAGAAAATTCATTTTTACATACTTCATATTGCATACTTGATTTAAAGGGAAACTGCCAATAATTTTTTATTTTTATGATATCCAAAGTCTATTGACTTTGTTATTTATCTCCTGGTCTCTTTTTAATTACTAAAGGTGGTAATATAAGTTCTGGTATACCGCTTTCCTTCATAATTTCAACATTTTTTTGATATTTTAAATCAAATTTGTTTTGTCGTTTATTGATTTCAAGTGAGGTTTAATATTAGTATTATATCTTCTTTATCTAGGCTATTGTTTTCTTGTTTAACGCTGCCGAAGGCTTTGTTGCTGACTATGAGACAGTTGTAAATATTTGGAATGATTTCTAAGCATCTTTGAATAAGATCTCCTTGTCACTGGTCTTGAAATAATTCTCCTATCTATTTTTTCTATCAGCAAATTCTTTAAATTCCATAAAAATAATAAATTCTGTCTAGCAGTATACAGACTCCAGGAGAGTCGTCAAGATTTTACATTGCTGAACCAGTTTTTAACAGGTAGCGACCACAGAATGGTAAAAGCGTCCTTCAAAATAGACATTGGGAAAGGAGGATACAATATTAAAAGATAAAGGTGTTGATAGTCAAGACATACGATTCATAGAAAAGTTATACTGGCGTCAAACAGCGACAGCTTGCAAAAACGAAAAATCAACAGAAATATGTAAAATACAAAGAGGTGTCAGACAGGGTTGCATACTTTTCCCACTGTTATTTAATTTATATTCAGATAGAATATTTAAAGAAGCGCTGCATAATTTGGAATGGGGCGTGAAAGTTAATGGAATTCAGATAAATACAATCAGATATGCAGACGATACAGTTATTTTAAGTAATGACATGAATAGAGTACAATGCCTTTTAAATGCTATTAATACAGTGGGAAGAGAGTTTGGCCTAAACATAAACTGTTCAAAAACAAAACACATGGTGTTTAGCCGTTTAGCACATCAAGATGCACGATTATATGTTGATGGTCATATAATTCAAAGAGTGTCCAGTTTTAATTATCTTAGATCTTTTAATCATCTAGAATCGAGATAGCCCGCACGACATTTTTAAAAATGAGGTCATTCTTCTGTAATGATAACTTGCAACTTCAACTTCGAAAGCGCATGGTTAAATGCTACATTTGGTCAGTCCTCTTATACGGTGTCGAAGCATGGACATTAAAAATATCCACCATTAATCGTCTCTAGGCCTTTGAAATGTGGCTGCACAGACGTATACTAAAAACTCCATGGACAGCTATGCTGACAAATGTGGCAGTCCTTGAGAGAGCAAATGCTGCCCGCGATCTGCTTGATAACATCAAATGTAGAAAGATGGCCTATTTTGGACACGTAGTAAGGGGAGACCGATATAATATTCTTCAACTTATTATGATGGGTAAAATCGAAGGACGCAGAGGAATTGATAGAAAGCAGGCCTCTTGGTTAAAGAATATCATAGAGTGGACAGGAATAAAGAAAGCTGAGCAACTATTTAGAATAGCTCGAGACAGAGACAGTTTCGCCATGTTAATCGCCAACGTCAAGGGGACTTGATAGGGCACGTTAAGAAGAAGAAAGGGGGATACCGCATGATCAAAAAAAAGTCTGCACCTATCTGGACAGATCCTAATAACATAAATGCATTTGAACAGCATTTTCGAACGCAATAAAAATAAATACCCAAATATTAACACCCTAAATGACATTTTAATTAAAGCTATAGAGAAAAGTTTTGAAGCGTTTGAAACATATGCAGGGTTACGGCAGGGAGACGCGCTGGCGTGCCTTCTCTTTAATATAGCGTTAGAAAAGACTATAAGAGATGCCGAGTTACACAATAGGGGAACAATCTTTAATAAATCAACGCAGATTATGGCTTACGCTGACGATCTGGATCTGATCGCACGTACTACACGAGGACTTAAAGAGATGACTTCCACCTTCTTAACAGCCGCACAAAATATGGGCCTTAAAATAAACGAGGAAAAAACCAAAATGTTAGCATCTATTCCAAATAACAGAGATAGAGCTAGAAACGCCGAACAAAACTTCAGTATAGACCAATATAATTTTGAGGTAATAAATAAGTTTACATATTTGGGTTCTCTAATAACAAACGATAATGACACATCTGAAGAAGTTAAACGGAGGGTACTGCTAGCAAACAAATGTTATTTTGGACTAAGCAAGCAGCTAAAAACAGAAATTTAAGCCAGAAAACCAAACTAATAATATATCGAACACTCATCCTACCAGTTCTGACATATGGGTCAGAAACATGGACCATCTCCAAAACAGACGCAAATCTTCTGCTCGTCTTTGAAAGGAAGATACTAAGAAGAATAATGGGCGCATTCTGTGAGAATGGTATTTGGAGAAGGCGATATAATTTCGAATTGTACGAGGACTATAAAAAAATAGTAAATGGTAGAGATGTAATATCCTTCAAAATAGGTAGGCTTAGATGGGCTGGACATGTGTCAAGAGCAAATGAAAATTACCCACCCAGACGAACTCTATTATTGGTCTCAGTGGGAAATAGGAGTAGAGGCAGACCACGACTGAGATGGAGGGACGGTGTGGACGAGGACGCAAGGAAAATCGGCGCGGCAAATTGGCAACGGTTGACGATGAACAGAAACGACTGGCGAAATAGACTGGGGAAGGTCAAGGCTCAACTAGAGCTGTAGCACCACTGATGATGATGATATAGAAAAGTCAAAAGATATACTGCCAAAAGACATCATATAACGAAAGAATAAGTCCTTAAACACAATCATTAATAGAAAAGTTTTAAAGTACAAAAGAGAAAATTGACAAATGGCAAAAAAGAAATAATGAAATTAGAAGATAAAGATGAAAAAACCATAACCAACCGAGATGAATTACTGAGAATAGTAGAAGATTTCTATACAGAATTATCAACAAGTTAACGAAACTATGATGAACAACTAACAAAAAAATATGAAAATTTAGGAAAAAGATTAGTCAACCAGAGATCGGAATTGATGCCTGATATATCAACAGACAAAATAAGCAACCCTCTAAAGAAGATGAAAAAAAAAATAAAGCTCTGGAAAAAGATAGTATTGTTATAGAGGCAGCAAAGATTGGTGAAGATAGATTTTTAAAGAATATGAAGGATTTGTTCAAGTTATGTCCGCACCAAAGTGAAACACCTACAAGATGGCAGAGTGTACTTACCATTTTATTGCACAAAGTGGGAAATCTAACAGACCTAGAGAATTACTGACCCATAATCCTCTTCAAGTTATTTACAGAAGTAATAACAAATGGACTGGTAATAAAATTAGATTTTTACCAACTTAGGCAGGTTTTAGGAAAAACTTTTATACCACCACTAATTGCATTACTTCAAACTGATTGGGAATAGATACTTACAATAAGAACATACAAACTGCATAAAAATCAAGAATGAATTAGACAAAAAGACGTGGTAGTATCTCCTAAACTCTTTAGGGCAGTTCTGGAACATGCTTTCAAAAAATTTGAGTGAGAAGCTAAAGGAATCAGTATCGACGGCGAAATGCTCTCCCATGTACAATCTACGGACGACATTGTTCTGATAACAGATAACTTTAAACAGATTGGAACTATACTTGCTAAGTAAGAAGCCGCCTATCAAGAAGTTGGTTTGAACATAAATTTTGGAGAACAATACATGACAAATCTGATACCAAGCGAAAATCCAAAAGTCGATTGCAACAAAATAGGATTAGTTTATAAATATAAATGCTTCGGTCATGAAATCCAAATTGCCAGAGACTACCAAACTGTGAAGCTTTATCAGATATCTTCAAGAGCAACATGCCAAATTGAGTGTGCTTGCAAATATGACTAACGGTGCTGGAATACTTTTCTTAACAAAGGCTACAGCAACCAAATTCAGAGTAGCCCAAATAAGAATGGAAAGACGACATCCAAAAAATCGCTGAGAATTTACTGTAGGATGCCTAAGACAAAACTGGAAGAAATTAGGAGAAACCTATGTTCAAGTCACTTTCTCGCTGGTCCTAAATCTTTTTTCTCTAGTTTGCAATTTCTATCTTGGATATATCCTCTAGTTGTTCGTCTTTTTATCTTATTTTTTCCTTTTGGTCTGGTTATTACTGATTTCCAGCTTGTCATCTTCCAAATTAGTGCATCTTCATCCCTTCTTTGTATATGTCCATATCATCTAGTCTTTGTGCTTTATTAAATTTTACTATGTCTTATCCTTTAGTTATATTTCATATTTTACAGTTCATTGGTCCTCTATATTCTCCTTGTTCTGTCTTTACTGGGCCGTATATTCTTTTCATAATTTTTCTTTCAATTATTCTTAGTTTCTATTTATCTTTTTTCATAAAACACATTACTTTCGCTCCGTATGCTATCACCGGTCTAATTTCTGCTCTATATATTTGTATCTTTGTGTTTTTTCTCAGGTTTTTGCCTTAAAGTCAGCCATTATTATTAAGATGAGATTTTTGGGGATATTTTCGCAGTTTCTTCTAGGATGTCATAAAATGCTACTTTATCTCCTTAGGTTGCTTCTTCTGTAGGGGCGTAGCAGTTAATTATCGATATGTTTGCTTGTTTCTTCCCTATTCTGATATAGGATATCCTATCATAAAATGATGTCCAATTTTTCCCCTGTCTATTTTCTCCGGAATAGTGCAAATAAATTTTTTTTTTCTCGCTTTTCCTTGATTTTTCTTAGTATTTCCTGTTGTTTGTAACTAGAGCTATAATTTCTGGTTTATATTTTTTTATTTTTAAGTCTATTTCTTGCAACTTACGCATTGATAGCATGGTTTTGAGATCCAGGATATGATTTTAATGGGCTTTATTGTTTTCCTTCTATTGCGTTTCTTTTTTATTTCCGTGTGTCTTGTTTTGTAATTTTCATTAACTTTTTTTATTGCCAGGTCTGTTATCTTGGTCGTCATAATTATAGGTATGGTCTCTACATTCCATATTAGTTTTTTGAGCTTCATGCGTCATTCCTCGATGGTTTGTGGTCTTTCGGTCAGTTTACCATTATCTTTGTCTCATTTCAATTCTTTTCCGTTAACATTTAGCTTTATGTACCCTATTTTTATTGTATTGCCCTTATATTTTTCTTCTTTTACTATTTTCCTAATTCTTGTCTGTATCTCCCTGATATATGTTTTAAGTTTACTTTTATTCTTTGGTGTAAACTTTTATCTGTAATATTTTTTGTTTCTGCGAGGAATACTTTATCACCAATTTTGGTGCCTTCGCTCAGTTTAATCTTTGCCTGATCATTTGTTTCAATGAATTCTTCTAATTTGTGTTTAATTCTCTTTCTCTTACCCCTCTACCGTTTCCTATTTAGTCATCTTCTCGTAGCCTTTCTCTTTTCAAATACCTAGTCTTCTTTATACCCATCTCTGCTTCTCTTTTTCCAATTCTCTTCACCGCTAATTTCATAATATATTATTGCCGTTAAAATTTCCTATATGTTCCGCTTTGCTTTAGAATAAGATGGTTTTCACGTGCATTCTGTTGTTAATGAGTAGTAAGAAATAAATTTTTAGCGTTATTGGCATAAGGCAAACTTTTTTGCAGTCTTTGCATTCTTCTGAACAACCTTTAAAATATTTAGATTTTTGTCTTTAATTAACTTTTGTAACTATCTTGGTTCTCGGTCTGAACCAAATGGGATGTCTTAGTTTACACCATTATTCTTTCACAACTAACCTCCTTAATAAGTTGTTCATCTACGTCATTTATTGTACTAGTGTGTTGGTTTTCCTTACTTCAGTTATTTCTTTCACTTTTCGATGTACGTTAAAGCCATCGTATTTTCTCTTGTATAGTTCCTCCTCCTCAATCTTTTAGCCCTTGTCAGGGCGTAGTGACACCCTAAATATTGTTAGTCTGCTGTCTCCATTGACTGCGATCTTGTGCCATATGGACGGCTTCATGTAGGGATTTTCCCACCAAGCTCTTCATTTGGTCTACCCATCGTATTGGAGATCTTCCTCTTGGTCTTCGGCCTTCTACCTTTCCTTTTACTACCAATAGTTCCATGGTGCCCGTTCTTCTAGCTAAGTGGCCGAAGTAAGTTAGGTATGCTTGGTTTACTTTTTTTAGTAGCCTGTCTTTTATATGAAACTCTTTCAGAATTGACAGGTTGGTTCTATGTTCTGTCCAGGACACGCGTAGAATTCTTCTATATACCCACATTTTAAAGGCTTCGATCTTACTCCTATCGATTTTTTTTGAGAGTCCATGTTTCAGCTGCATATGTAGCAATGGGAAAAATAAGGGCATTTTGAAGTGTCTTTGTATAATTCTGAGCAGTAATTTTTCCAGGTCTCTGCGATGCTTTCTATGTCAGTTTTTACTTCTCCATTAGAGTCTTGAATGGCTTGAAGTTGTGGCTTGAACTCTCGGGCTAAATATTTAACTTTTTTAAATAGTTCGTGACTTTCATGGCGGTTTGCATGTTGCTCCAGTTCTTGACACACGTTATTTATATGGTTGTTTTTATCTCTGATGCACATACATTTTATTTTCCTGTTTATCTCCGCTATTTCTTGAGTGTTGCTTCCTGTTTTTGAGATATGTTTGTAGCATAGCTCTTCTTTTTTCCACTAACTCTAGTGCTTTCCCTGACATCCAATGTTTGTTCTTTTGGGTTTTACGCGTGGTGCACTCTTATTTCCACTGAATATATCCAGCTTTTTATTCCACTCCACGTTTTTATTTGTGTCTTCTAATACTGTGGTTTTTCTTTTGCTTATCAGTTTCATCTGGAATTCTTCTGCATTACTTACCCTTATATATTATATTTATTATACCCTTACTTATTAGTATCTACATTTTATATTCTCTTCTTCGCTCAATGAAGGATATCTTGATAATCCGTCTGTTATCCACAGGGTGTTATAGATACTACCAATGAAACTAATTTATGCATTGACAGATTTGATACCAAATTATTTTCTTCCCATATTCATATACATAATACAAATAATAGGTAACAAAATTGGCTTGGCATATGAGCCGTTCAATAGAAACCTATCTTATCATAACCATAGACACATCACATAGAAATTAAGTACAACAGGAAGATAGAAAAAGCCGACCGAAGCAAAGATGATCGAACTAAAACCTCACAAAAAAAAACACGAAAGCAGTGGACAAAATTGTATTGACGTAAACTTTTTTTCTCTTTTCCCTATAAATTTCTCTGCTCTGCTTTTGGTTATGGCTCTGTTATGGTTCGTGTGCCGCCCTCAAATATGCATGATGCTTCAAATACGATTACAATTTTCACGTAAGTATTTTTTCATCGATACATCATTTTCCGAGGGGTTGTTCTGAAAATTTTTAGTAGAAATACAAACGAATAAACTTGGCGCAGTTTGTGACAGGATGTGACAAGCAATCTATAAATTATATAAAGTTACACTTGTGTCAGGAACCACATATTTTAAAGTCGAAAATAGAAACCGCAATAAAAAAATTAAAAACGAAAATCTCAAGGAAATTACGGTGGAAGCACTTAAAGAAATGGGAGACATAGGAATTGAAGTAATTTTCAAACTATGTAATGATTTTTTTTGGGGGGGAGTGTGAGAATCTTCACCTCCCAAATCTTTGAGAAAGACCATCAGGCATGGTGTTCCTGGTGTGTACCGCGTGCCGAGACCGCCTATTGACTAAACTTACCTCCTCTTCCTCCAGCCGGCGGGTCTGAAACCGTCGACCTTACTCATAGCTCCCCTAACACCCCCAGCGCGAATTCCATGGATTGGTCAGCTTCACGGACGCCTTTCCCGCCCAGGCCCCGCACTGCGAAGCGACTGAGGACGGAAAAGAGGGCAGTCGGGATGCTTCCCAACCCAAGATGGAACCAACCCTAAGATGTCAGTCGGCAGTTACGAATAACTCCAGTCGTTCATACCTTTATCTATTTACTCTTTCTCATCCACCCATTTATCTATACTTAGTCTTATTCAACTCCAGTCATTCCTTACTTTCATCTAGACACACCTACTCACCCACCCATTCATTCTAACATTTAGATGGGGCAGTCTGTGTAGGTCGGATGTAAAAGGTCCTTCCCTGCTGACTGTCCCCAGACGAAACATGACATAGTTTAGAGTAATAGAGAAAGAAAAAAGGAAATAGAAAGAGAGAAAGAGGAGGAATGACAAATTGAAAAATAGAAAAGAAGCCAAAGAAAGAGGAAAGAAAAGATAAAGATCATTAACAGGAAAAGGAAATTGAAAGTAAAATTGTTCAGCAAACAATAGCGTATAAATAAAATCAAATCAAGAATAAAACAACGTTAAAGTAAATAAATATATAAAACTATGGTAAAATAAATAAATAAGTAAAACCGTGTAAAAATAAAATAGGATAAATTAAAATTAGACAGTCAGTGTGGTTTGGGTGTATAGGGTCCTCTCCCCACTGGCTGCCTTTTACGACATAAAACACGTTAAAAGATAAATATACGGTTATCCTGTCTGCAGTCGCCTCTCTTTTTCTTCTTTATGCTTTATTGTCTGTGTGACAAAAGCAATGATCAGGTCGAAGTCATGCTTGCTGTCGATAGCTTTATCAATTAGTTCTTATAGTGTAATGAAATCTGGAACACAGGATAATGGCCAGATGATTGGTGTAAGCTCACTTCCATACCCTTTTATAAGAAAGGCTCACTAAATGACTGTAATAACTACCGCACTATAGCCTGATCTCCCATGCAAGTAAAGTGCTGCTAACTATAGTTAACGAGAGATTAAAATTAATACTTCTAGCACAGATCCCACAAGAAAAATGTAGATTTGTCCCTGGAATGGGTACACGAGAACAGATTCTCAATTTCGAGACAAATTATAGAAAAATGTAGAGAATTTAATCTAGAAACATATTTGTACAATTGAACGATCAGGATTACACATAAACATTACAGTTTGCAGATGATCAGGTGGTCATCTCAAATGACAAAGACGACATTGAATACATGCTTAGAAAACTAATTGAAGAATACCAGAAATGGGGATTAAATATTAATTTAGAAAAGACAAAATACCTCTCAATTGGAACTGAAGCAGAACAACTCGATATCAATGACAATCTAAAAATAAATCCATGTGACAAATATAAATACCTGGGCGTCATCTTCGACCGTAGTGGAAAAGATGAACGAGAAATAGAACATCGAATTGTACAAGCACGAAGAGCTATACCATGTTTGAACATGTTTGAAAGAAAAGAAAATGGAACATCTATGAGACAATGGTTTAAATCTAGCCTACTTTATGGAGCTGAGACATGGAGAATAACCGAGAAATATAAGAAAAAGGTCGAAGCCACGGAAATGGATGCCATCAGAAGATCGATGAGAATATCAAGAGCCGACAGAATACGGAATGAAGGGATAAAACAACAAATGGGTATAGAGGGCACTATAGTTGAGGATATTGAGAGAAAACAGCTCATATGGTATGGGCATGTAAGCCGAATGGGAGACGAAAGATTGCCTAAAAAAACGATGATGTGGCAACCCCCAGAGAAGAGGAAACGAGGAAGACCACCACAGAGCTGGAACCTGGGTGGTAGGAAAGCGATTAGCGCTCGAAATCTGGACGAAGATCTAACAAACTGGCGTTTGGGAGTTGGACAACGTCGTAAGACGTTATAAAACCGAATATATATATATATATATATATATATATATATATATATATATATTTGTGCTTCGTCGACTACTCGAAAGCGTTCGATAATGTAAAGTAGCATAAAATGTGGGAAATATTGAGAAAAACGGGTACCATAAAAATCTAATAGTATATCTAATATACCTACTGAAACAACTGTATATCAACAACACAGTAAACGTAAGAGTCAACAACATATATTCCGATAATTTTAAACTAAAAGCCGTTGTTCGTCAAGGATGTATTATCTCTCCTACGTTATTCGATATATATAATATATATATATATATATATTATATCTATATATATATATATATATATATATATATATATATATATATATATAGCTTATATATCGAATTAAAATTAATATACAGAAGACCAAGGTAATAATAATCAATCGAATTAGAAATATCCAGCCGGAAATACGAAACGTAGTGGGGTTTTAAATAGTAGGTCGTTTCAATTACTTTGGTTCCAAACAATGGTGAATCCAAAGAAGAGATACGTCGGCGCCTGACAATGGCCAGATCAGATCAGAAACTTGGACCATTAAAAAGTCCGACTCAGGACGCCTCTGAAATGTGGGTATATCGTAAAATGATGCGCATACTCTGGACAGCACATTGCACAAATGTCTCAATATTGACAGAACTTGACATCAATATTAGGCTTACCACAATCATCAACCAAAATATATTAAGGTACTTTGGACACATTATTAGACAAATGGAAGGCATGAAGAGGTTGGTGGTTGAAGGCAAGGTAGATGGTAAAAGAACCTATGGAAGATCGCCACTCCGATGGTCAGACCAAATAAAATGCGCTACCGGTTACTCTCTCTCTCTCTCTCTGAAGCAGCACACCGCGCCCAAAAGAGAGAAGAATGGATTGCAACCATTTGTTAAATACCATAACATCACCACATCTTTAGGATAAAGGATAGAGGAGGAGGAGGACTAAAGGCTTTGGTGCCATAAAACGAGTAATTATAGTTTTTAGCAAGATTATTAACAGCACCGTTACCAGCAATTTATTTAAACATAACAAAGTTATTTTATTGTGCTTAAAGGACTGTTTGCAGTTCCAAGCTATTACGAACTTACAAGTTGTGGCCTGTCTGTCAAATGAAATAAATATTGTTGCTATAATGAGACATTTACTGAGTATTTTTTTCTAGGTTTTTCTAATACTGAGATATAGTTACATACTGCTCCAAATACAACAGACTTTGCACCAAGTGATTTTTTATTATGTACTTAACAAGAATAAAATATCCTTATAAATAAAAATTTTACTGACCTAAATGTAGAGGAGTACCAGTTTCTGGAGTTATTTCAAAATCTCCGTCGACTGTTTTAAAAAAAATGTGGTTTTCTTTTACTTAGAAATTTTCAGAACAGTTCCCGTACATCAAAAGTTACTTATACATTTTTTTTTAGATTTTTACAAATAGCATATTTAAAAGAGGATTTTTATGTTTGTAGAATTAAAAGATTTTAACACTTTTTAATCAGTAATACACATTAGATTTTATTGAAACTTACACTTACTTTCTGTTGATTTTTACTTCTTCTAGAATGGCGGTTTTTGAAATGGGCATCCAATATATAGTATATATAGTATATTTCTTTGTTTTTAATAAAATTGTACATTGTTATTCAGTGGTTATGGCTTTTACTATTATACTGTTATATTGTTGGTCTTTACGTCTACAAAGAACTTCATAGTGTCCTGGAAGTTAAAGTACATCCTTGCATGACTTCTGATTTTTTTCAATCCTAATCTATCTTATTATAATATAAACTCTGACGACTACCTTATAAGAACAAAACTTAGGGCTCGTATATCAAACGCTAAGAAGGGTCAGAGCACAAAATTTACGAAATATAATACTGATGTGCTAAAATCTTAAGGCGCTAGGGATAACAACAAGAAAATGTTAAATGAAGAGCTGATAAGAATCGACGACAATTTAAGTATAGAAGCACACTGGACCAAATGCAAGTAAGTTTTCCATACAGCGGGCTTTTTAAAACCTAATTAGGCTAAAATAAACAAAGATTGGTTTGACGAAGAATGTCCATTAACTAACAGAAAAATTAAGCATATAAGAGACTTCAGCAAGATCCAAGCTGGAAGACTATGAAAATCTTAGACGAGAAGAAAAAAGGACGTTTAGAAGGAAAAAGGAAGAGATACGAAAATGCTCTAAACGAGATTGTTAACCACCACACTAGAAAAGACTCACGAAAATTTCACCAGAAGATAAACAGCTGTAGAAAAAAATTCAAACCCAGAATACCAGCACGTAAAGACAAAGATGGTTTCATAATTAGTGATAAAGAACAGATACTAAACAGGTAGGCGAATCATTTTAAAAAGCTGCTTAGCGACAGTCGAGAAGAAGATTAAATAGAAATCACAAAAAAAAAAGAGGTTAATCTTGGTATATTTAAAAACCCTTAAAAGGGCTATATTAAAAACACGAACGTTTTCGGAATGACAATTCCATCATCAGGTTTAAAAAACACCTAAAATAAGTATAAACCATTTAGTTAAAGAGGTTAAAAAATTAAAAATGGTTATACTTACTTAGGTTGACATGCCTGAGCCATCAAAATATTTGGGTAAAAACCCATTAAAATAATTGTAGTTATAAAAGATTGTACATAATATTGTTTTAAATATATTGTGATGGTAGATTTTAAGTTAGATTTCCAGTTAGAGTTCCAATGTCCGGAGAGAAAACCTCTTCAGACGGACTACAGCTGGTAACTGATTGACAAGATACCTATGAACGGTGTCGAAAACAAAATGTCAATGTAACATGAAACTATATTAGTTATACATAGTATTACTACAGCCAAAAGATTCAAAAACATTTTTTGATGATGTTAAATAATAATAACAGCATCCAGGTATTGGAATTTAAAAACTTTTTTTATTTATTTAATTTTAGATATAAAAGATGTGAAATTACCGGAAGAGTGTGGTCTGAAAAGTGTAATTTGTGTAAGATTAGCTTAGATATATGAAAATTTCCTTTTATGTTTATCACATCTAGGACAAGGTAAAACTGAATAGTATATATTTGAAGCTAATATAAGACCTCGTATTTAAATGACATTGTTCTATCTATGTGATCTATATATCTATCTTTCTATCTATCTATCTATCTAACAATTTATCAGAATTCATTATTTCCCCCATTACAAAAAAATCCTAATTAACCATCGCTCCCTTTCTCTTGGTCAACAACTTAATAGCACAATCACACATCAAATTTCAGGTTTTATAAACCGAATTTAATACAACCAAAATAGATTTTAGTCAGGGTGCCAGATGCTTTCAGCATGAAGGACCTCTTTTATCTCTAATTGTTGATTAACTCTGTCTCTCCTATAACCCTCCCCTTTTTTTTAGTCATTTCCTTTACCTTTATTCTTATCAAGTCTTTGAGGAGCTCAGCCTTTTCAATTTTAAATTTAATACCATAGGTTATAACTTTAATTTCTTCTTATTAGACTTACTTTCAATAACTTTTCACCATACAAGCAGTCTTAAACAATGTCATTTAAATACAAGGTCTTATATTAGCTTCAAATATATACTATTCAATTTTACCTTGTCCTAGATGTGATAAACATAAAAGGACATTTTCATATATCTAAGCTAATCTAACACAAATTACACTTTTCAGACCACACTCCATACGACAAAGAGTAACATAGGTTGCCTAATGCACACGTCATTCTCTTTAACATGACCTTTCACACCATCGGTAATTTCACATTTTTTATATCCAAAAATAAATAAATAAAAAAAAAGTTTGTAAATTCCAATACCTGGATTGCTGTTATTATTTTTTATCATCATCAAAAAAATGTTTTGAATCTTTTGGCTACAATAATACTATGTATAACTAACAAAGTTTCATATTACATTGACATTTTGTTTTCGACACCGTTCATAGGTATCTTGTCAATCAGTTACCAGCTGTAGTCCGTCTGAAGAGGTTTATTCTCCGGACACTGGAACTCATTAAACCATGGGTGTATGTTACCTGAAGCCAAATCTAACTTAAAATAAACCATCACATATTTAAAAACAACATTATGTACAATCTTTTATAACTACAATTATTGTAAAAAGTTTTTACCCAAATATTTAAGTGACTCGGGCATGTCAACCTAGTAAGTATAACCATTTTTGCTTTTTTAATCTTAGTCAAAATTTTAACCACGTTTGCTTCAACTAAATTGTTTATACTTATTTTAGGTGTTTTTTAAACCTGATGATGGAATTGTCATTCCGAAGACGTTCGTGTTTTTAATGTAGCCCTTTTAAGGGTTTCTAAATATATCAAGTTACAAAGATTAACCTCTTTTTTGTGATACGTGGTATACAGCCAGCTGCAGGAATTATTGTACTAGTGGATTTTAAATAGAAATTACTTTACCTGAAATGGATAAAGATTCTCAAGATCCGTCCCCCACCGAAGAACAAATTATAGAAACCATTTCAAAACTGAAAAATAACAAAGCCCCTGATTTGGACAATCTTTCTGTTGAACTCTTTAAAAATGGTAGTAACAACCTTTTTAAACACATGCATAAATTAGTAACCGAAATCTGGTAACGGAAGAAAACGCCCGCAGACTGGAAATTAGGTGTAATGCATCACCCTACTTAACGTGGCATATAAAGTATTGTCCAACGTATTGTACAGAAGAGTGGGTCCACCTCGCCTGTCAGCATAAATGATCTTAAGCGAATCCATCGCTTCTACTAGTCTGACACCATTTGAAGGTGGCACGTTGCTTGAAGTATCGCGTTGCTCCACTTTCCCCGTAGTTCCTGTGCTACTAAACGAACACCCGTCCGTTATCTTCACTACAGTGTGGAAAGGTGAAAGAAGGTAGGAATAAAGTCCCAACCTCACACCTTGATAGGTAGTTGCCGAGGAGCCTACTCCTCTACCACTCTTGTCCAAATAATGGTTACGTGCCGTGCCGCAATCTTACATCCTCAATACAAAGATGACGTGTAAAGTTTTTGATTATGTTGAATGAGGGTAGAGTGGTCTCACGAGAGTTTGTCATGACACCTCAAACGACGCAACGGCTGTTAACCTCTCATTGTGAATCTGCTTAGACTAGAATACACTGGTGTCTGTCTGCTCAACATATGGTAAATCAGTACGGCAAGAGATAAGTCCTTGCAATTTGGTGATACTCCTATATAAATTTCTACTGAAAGAGCTAAAAAAGATTAAATTGGGGCGTCGAAAGAACAGATAGGAGTAGGAGAATATCGAAAATGACAGATTGGCGTCCTATGCGAAGGAGAAAAAGAGGCTCACCCAGGACGTCTTTAAGGAATGAAGTAGTCTGGATTCTGACCACTCTCTGGTATTAGGACACCTTTTCCAAATATAGAGCAAAGGTTGAGTCAAAGTTTCATATTTTCTGTAATGCAGAAAGCCTGTTTCATTTTCTTGTCTTAATATTTTTCTTCCTATTCTTACAGCACAAGAATTTTTTTTAAGTTGCTTTTCATTTCGTTTCAAAAGAAATTCTAAATTATTAATTAAACTATAATATTGTGATTTTGAAAATTAAATATCATGCAAAGGTACTAACGTTGACTCACCTAAACAAATACTAACCTAATGATCCTCTTTTCAAAAAAAAAACTTAACAAAATCATTAAGTTGGAAATACGACTCCAAAAATAACCGGTTTTAGCACAATAATACAAAAATTTTGGTAATAATATTAATCTGACTTTTATACAATTACAATCAATATATTTAATTCGAAAAAAATGGATATCTCTTTCTTTTTTCTTAATGGTGTATTAACATAGCTTCCAATACACTTTTACAAATTAAACAGCCATTAAGAAAAGGAAATAGATATCTTTTTGAATGATATACCTTCTGTTAAAAAAAAACACTAAAAATTCGTACAAAATGTTCAAATATAAACTGATAAATGCAGGTAAAGAAATTTGTACAGAAAAACTTAATTACAATAATATTTGACACATTAGAAACAAACTATATATCAGAATAATTAGAAAAATACTTTTCTACGTCTCAATAACATTTTTAAATTATAAATATTGTACATATTTATATAATTATTTCGGCAACGATTTTTAGATTCGAAAAGCACTTTTAACATCATAAATAGTAGTGTAAACAAATATCGAGTGAAAATTGAAAAAAGGTTAAACATACTATCCAATAATATGTAAAAAGCACTGTACAAGAATAATAAGTTGATAAAAAAACATTGAACACTTTACGGATGAAAGTTTTAAAGAAGCACTAAAGATTTACTCAAAAAGATAAATTATGGTCTACTACTCGAATAGTTTTTCAGATTCTTCTATATATTGTATATACTCCAGTACTGAAGGTGTTTCAAAAAGAATAAAAAAAACTAAATCTGATAGCCAAATCCCACACCCAGAAAAGGGTCTGCCTCGTGGAATATGGGGGAGGTAAAAATTCGCTTAGTACACACAGAATGCACATCGGAACGTATAACATAAGAACGATGAGTACAGAAGATAACCTAGAAGAGTTGCAAGAAGAACTTAAGACCATCAAATGGGACATAGTAGGCCTATGCAAGCCAAGGCTTAAAGGCGAAGAATCGACTCTACTAAAATCAGGGCACACTTTGTACCAATACAATTCAGGAAATAACCAAGGTATAGGAGGCGTAGGCTTTTTAGTACATAAGGGAATTGAAAACATGGTAACCAAATTCCAAGCGATTTCTAATAGAGTTATCTATATGGTAATAAAACTAAATCGTAGATACAGCATTCAAATAATCCACTGTTATGCACCAACTTCTTCTGCAGATGATGAAGAGGTAGAACAACTTTATGAAGATATTACAAGAGCCAGAAACCTAGAAAAAACACATTACGTAATAATTACGAAAGATTTCAACGCCAAAATAGGAAAGAACGAAAATAACAACGACAACGAATATATTGGAAATTTTGGACTGGGAAGTAGAAATCACAGGGGAGATATGCTCGTAAATTTCCTCAGCAAAGAAAAACTATTCTGCTTAAATACCTTCTACAAGAAAAAGATGCAGAGAAAATGGACGTGGTTAAGCCTAGATGGCAAAGTAAAAAATGAAATTGACTTTATACTCTCTAACTTCAAAAACATTGCTAAAGATCTTACTTTACTAAATTCTTTCAACACTGGTAGTGATCATCGATTAGTTAGGACGCGAATAGAAATAAATACGAAATTAGATAGAAGAAAATTATTAACACAGGTTAAATTGCCAAACATAGAAGCACTCGAAGTGAATAAAGAGGAATATCAAAGTGAACTAAAAAAGAAACTAGGACCTCTACCAGTATTCAACACGAAAGATATAAATGAAATAACACAAAAATTAACGAATGACATAACATCAACTGCAAAAAAGATCTGTGATAAAAATAAAAATCCCAGAAAAACGAAAAACTGAAACAAACAACACTTAATTTAATGGAAGAAAGAATAAGAACATCGAAAGAATTACCAGAGTATAAAGCTATCAACAATAAAGTTAGATTAAAGATCATAAGGTCAGACTTGCGTTCTTATAAAACAAACCAAATATTGCAAACCCTCGAAAACAATAGAAACATGAGAGTATTGAAATCAAATGTAACTAAAGGAAAATCAAAGATAACTAAAATCAAAAATCAACAGGGGAATACGGTGACCGACAAAACCCAAATAATTGTTGTTGTTGTTGTTTGTTTGTGTTTAAATGACTGCGGACACTAAATCCATTCGCTAATCTTACAATTTGAGGTGTAGTGTGTGTGTGTGTGTGTGTAGAGTAATTGTCTTGATACTTAGCAAAGTCGACGTCATTGTCTTTGCTAAGAGACGCTAATTGTATCCGAACGTCTGCGGTCCCTCCGGTGTGTACCGATCACACAAGGATAGAAATTATTTTCATTCATTAATTTTTTTAATAAACGAAAATTTCCACCCAGGTGGGATTCGAACTCACGACTTTAAGGTTTAAAGGCAGGCGCTCTTACCACTGAGCCACAGAGGGGGTTAACCCAAATAATCAAGGAAATACAAACGTTCTATAAGAATCTTTATACATCTACTATACAGAACCCCGAAACAGACCACAGAACAATTCTAAACGTCGGCTCGGAAACCCTCCCTAAAATAACCTCTTCGGAAATTAGACATGCCTTACAGCAAATGAAAAACAAAAAAGCTCCTGGCGAGGATCGTATAACGTCTGAAATGTTAAAAATGGGCGGCAACATCGTTGTAGAAGTTGTGGAAGTCTTACTGAATAAGTGTCTAACAGAAAAAAGAATACCCAGCCTATGGGAAAACGCCGAAATAATACTTTTACACAAGAAAGGAAAAACTACTAATATTGAAAACTACAGACCTATAAGTTTGTTGTCACACTTATACAAATTGTTAACAAGAATAATAACCAACCGCATAACACAAAAACTTGATTTATATCAACCGGTTGAACAGGCGGGATTTAGAAAAGGGTTTGGTGCTAATGATCACTTACAAACCATCAGAACACTAGTAGAAAAAACCACAGAATATAATGTACCTTTACATATGGCATTTATCGACTTTCACAAGGCTTTCGATAGTATTGAGACTTGGTCCTTTTTGTCAGCCCTGAAGGATGCTCGAATAGACTCACGGTACACTACACTCATTAAAAACATTTATGAACAGGCCACATTCCACCGATCACATCACATCCACATCAAAATCAATGAAGACGAAAAAACTGCGCCTTGATAAAGGTATTAGACAAGGTACTATTTCACCAAAGCTTTTTACCTTAGCATTGGAAAATGTATTCAAACAGCTTGACTGGGAGGAAAAAGGTCTAAACATTGATGGTGTTATCATTGTGACAGATATCAAGGAACTGGAGCAAATGTTGAAGGAATTAAACCAGCAGTGAAATAAAATAGGTCTCAAAATGAACCTTCAGAAAACAAAAATGATGAGTAATTTACAAACTAATCTTGTTATTGACAACGTCAGTCTTGAAAATGTAGACCACTATATATATATATATATATATATATATATATATATATATATATATCTTGGACATACCATTAAAATTGGCAAAGAAAATCAAATAGCCGAAATAAAAAGACGCATACAACTGTCTTGGGGAGCTTTCGGCAAATTAAGCTTTATTTTGAAGAATAAAGATACACCAATATGTCTAAAACGTAGATTTTATGACAAATGTATCTTGCCCTAAAAGAAAACCTTAGAGCAGCTCAGTACAACCCAAAGAGCAATGGAGAGGGCCATGCTAGGGAGTAGTTTGAGAGACAGGATTCGAAATAACGTCATTCGTGAAAGAACAAAAATTACTGATGTCTCAGAACGTATTGCAAGGCTCAAGTGGCAATGGGTCGGACACGTTGCCCGAGATAATCCCGAAAAATGGACACAAAGATTAACAAACTGGAGACCAAGAGAGAACAGGCGAGGAGTAGGCAGGCCGCAGAAGAGGTGGACAGACGATATCAAACAAGTCGCGGGCAAGCAGTGAATGAGAATTGCCAAAAGTAGAAATCGATGGAAGCAAATGGAAGAGGCCTATGTCCAGCAGTGGACGAACACAGGCTGAAGAAGAAGAAGAAGAAGAAATCTGATAGCATTAACGAAATAAAACACCATATTTTACCGATTAAAGCTTCGATAAAACACTAAAGACAAGTGGAAACCACAACAAAAACTTTCTTACGATCATCCAATAATTTTACTACTGTTTTAGATTTTGGCGAATGCGCCAGTGCAAATGGTGTGCCAACACACTTTATACTGTATTGCACTTATTTTGTGCACGTCATTTCCAGTTGTTTCTCAAAATATTACTATAAAAGGTTGTTTAAACACTTGTGTGTTGTAAAATATTGGTAACGTCTTAATCTTATTAAGATCAGGGCGTTAAACAACACAACACTGCTGGAAGAAACGAGGGGAGAAACTCTTCGAATATCCCTAAGGATATTCAAGTGAAAAACGCTCACCGTTCTATCCATCACAATGGTGCTCTGCCGAGTGCTCAGATCTGGGTTCGTTCCCTGTTCATTCTCTCCCCACACCAATCCCAGAAAGGTACAGGAAATAAAAAAAACTTACGAAGTCATAGTAAAGGTATATATATTTATTAAAAAATAATAAACAGAATTCATATTATTGTGAATGTGAAAAAAAAAATTAAACTGAGACTCGAAGATTTTGTCTATTGCCGGTATAAAATAAAAAAGGTCTAAAAAAATACTCTGGTTTAGTTTGTTCTGAAGGAGTCATTCAGTTCTGCAGAAGGGGTTCCGATCTTTGTGGAAGTTAGCCGCTGTCGGTGGTTGTTGGTTGAGTTTTAGGGGGGGGGTTGTTGGTCTAGATTATAGCAGTCATTTTATGGTGTTGACTTTTGACTCTCTAATTATTTCCTCTAATGTGATGTTAAATAGAATACAGGATAAGGCATCTCCCTGTCGTAGGCCCGTTCTCACATGGATTGTATCTATTAGTTCGCAAAAATCTTGATGGATGCTATCATAGGCACTCTCAAAGTCAATGAAAAGATGATGTGTGTCTATATTAAATTTACTATTATTTTCCTCAGGACTCAAGATCTGCCTCAAGACGAAGATCTGATCTATTGTAGAATTCTGCCTGCGGAAACCACATTGATATCCCCAACTATTTGTTCCGCACATGATCTCAATCGGTCATACACAATATTTGACAGTATTTTATATGCCACAGTCAGTAGCGTTATTGCCCGGTAGTTTTTGCATTGAAGCTGATCTTCCTTTTTATGTAGTGAAATAATAACTCCAGTATTCAAGTCTTCTTTGCAAACCGCAAAGATATACAAAAATGCAAGAAGTGTCGTTAAAGAAGGAAACTTTATATCTGAATCATTTCCAATAACCAAGGGGCTTAAACAAGGATGTTGTCTGTCTCCGACCCTGTTTAAAATATATATTCAATCATCGCTAGAGCAGTGAAGAAAACAAGTATCCGGAATGGGAATAGACATAGGCGGTGGTGAATGTCTAACAGCTTTATTTTTCGCAGATGATCAGGTAGTCGTAGCGAATGACGAGGAAGACATGGACTACATGTTTAGAAAACTAAAGAAAGAATATGAACAATGGGGCCTCAATATGAATATGGCAAAGACAGAGTATCTTAAAATAGGAGATGGTGAAGAAGATCCAGAGTTAGAAATTAGAAACACAAAAACATGCAATGAATATAAATATCTCGGATCTATAATATCTAAAGAAGGCACTACCAAAAGAGACATCGAAAACAGAACACAGCAGGGAAAAAAAGTGGTAAACAGTCTAAACTCTCTACTTTGGTCTAAAGATATTAGACAAGAAACGAAATTGACAATCTATCGAACCTTGGTAGAGCCTATTATGACTTATGGGGCAGAGGTTTGGCAGATAACGCAGAAGGATAGAAAAAGAATAGAAGTAGTAGAAATGGATTTTCTAAGGAGAGCGTGTGGTATATCCAAAAAAGATCACATCAGGAATGAAGATATTAGAAGGAGGACAAATACTGTATATTCCAGTGTAGATAGAATTGAAACGAGACAACTAGTGTGGTATGGTCACGTGAAACGAATGAATGAAGATAGATGGCCAAAGAAAGCTTTAAATTACATACCACAACAAAGAAGAAGAAGGGGAAGGCCTTCAGTTGCCTGGGAAGAAAATGTACGGCACATAATGAGAGATAGAGCCATCAGAGAAGACGAATGGATGGACAGAAAACGATGGCGGTCGAAATGCGAGAAACGGCAGAGGCTGTAGGAACCTCGCTTATATATATATATATATATATATATATATATATATATATATATATATATATATATATATATATATATTCAAGTCTTGTGGCAGTTGTTTATTATTCTATATGTTCACTATTAGTTCGTGTATCGCATTCAATAGGGAGTCTCCACCTAACTTTAATAATTCTGCGCTAATGTTGTCTAATCCAGGTGACTTGTTGTTTTTCAGTCTGGTAACTGCTTCCTGCATTTCAGCTACTGAAGGGGGGTTGTTTTTCTGGTATCTGTTTGATCCTGTATAATTCCATCATATAGTGGATGTTCGTTTTTTCCAAACTCTTCTTTAAAGAATTCTCTCCATTTTTGTAGTATTTCACTCTATTGAGTTACTATATCTCCTTCTCTGTCTCTACACATCATTGTTTTTGTTTTAAATTCTTCCTGATGGTTTATTTAGTTCTTCCATTTCTTGGATTATTTTTTCTATGTGTTCTCTTTTCTTTCTTCGATGTATTTTCTTCTCTTCCCTCCTTAGCATTCTATATTCCTCCTGCCGTTCATGTTCTATATCGTTGTTGTAGTCGTTGATATGCATTATTTTTCCTCTCTGTTATAGAACGACACTCTTCAATGAACCACTGGCTTTTTTTTTTGGCCCAGAGTCCCTTTGGCCGCGTCATGTATGATGTTTTTACACGCTTCCCATTATCTGTTTATATCCTCGTGCTTGTGTCTATTTTCTAGCCTTCCTTTTATATATTCTTTGTATTTTGCCTTTTTGATGTTGCCTGCTAACTTTTTTATTTCATATTTTTCAATTTTGGATCTTTTTTCTTTTTTAATGTTTGAGATTCTAGCTCTTATTCTACTTTCCACTAGGCAGTGATCCGAGTCTGCATTTGCCCCTCTTCTGCAGCATACACCTGTTTATTACACATTCTGTTTATTACACCTGAGTGATGTCTAGAGTCAATAATAACATGATCGATCATGTTTACTGTGACCACATCTGGAGATCTCCACGTTCCCTTAGGAATATTTTTTCGCTTGCAATGACTATGTTAAGGGAAGTTACTAGATTTATTAATCTGATGCCATTGTCATAGGATACCTTACGAAGGCTGTGCTTACCTATAGTTGGTAGGTATTGTTGCTCTTTTCCTATTTTTGCGTTGAGATCACCATAAATAATTTTGAGGTCATTCTTTGGGCATGAATGGTATGCAGCTTCTTGTTCTTCATAGAATTTTTCTTTGACATCGTCTTCCTTTTTCTGTAGGGGCATGCACATTTAAGATACTATAAATAAAAAATGTTCCCCTTAGTTTTAGGATGCACATTCTATAGTTCATAGCACGAAAGTCTCTTACGAGGTGTTTAACCTTTTTATTTACAATTAAGCCAGTACCTAATGCGTGGTCTTTAGCGTCGCAACTATAGAATATAATGTGGTGTCTTTTTCAATGGTGCCACTCCCGGTCCATCTCATTTCGTGCAGAGCTGTTATATATATGTCATATCTATTCAGTTCACCGAGCAGACTTTGAAGGGCTCCTGATCTGTATAGGGATCGGATGTTCCATGTCGCGATTCTTAAATCATGTACCTTTTTCTAAAGCAGTCTTTGTCGTTTGATCAGTCCGATTTTCTTTCCTTGAACATTCGCAACATGTGTGTTTCTAGGATAGGGTTGTTAGCCTTATGCCTAACCCCCTTTTTGGAGGACCATTTCTCCCTTCCTCGTCGGCCCTAACCCTGGGGTTGATTACCAAATCTTCGGTAGGGTTGCTCAGGTTTGCCAGGGTCCACCCGAAGTCACACTTCTTGGAGGTGAGGATAGGAATTAAGTAGGAGTGGCTAGAGGTGTTACCAGGAAGCAACTCCTTATATTGCGCATCACTTCTCCTTGGAACCCCGAATTTTATCGTTACTCGCTTTAAAATTTTTCAAGAACTGACTGACAATGTTTTTTAAGTGAATATGTCAAGTAGAATGGGATAACAAACTCCTGCCGAAATTTAGCTTAATTTACCACATTTTACCCTATTTTATATTATCAAAGGCATTTAAGAAATCAATAAAGTACTGGTATTTGCCTAGGTTGAAGTCTGAATGTTTCCATAGTTTGACGAAAATTAATCTTGTACCACATTCTTGGACAAATCCAAATTTTTCTTGGGAGATTTTAGCATTTTAGATTTTATTGTAAATCTTCCTATTCCTATTTTTCCATTTCTTTAAGTGGTTTAGCCATTATTTTGTCTTTTGCTTTAAATGTATCACCCTCAGTTTATTTTTCGACTGCTTAAGTAAGATTTCACGATTTTTGGTTCATTTTCGTAGCTTTCCAGATCCTTATTGGCCTCTTGATTTTTATTAGAGCAATATTTTTTCCACACAGCTATCTTACAATTTTGTTAAGGTTTTTCTAATATTTAGGAATAGAAGTAGTATAGAAGTAAAGTTTTTGGGTTCAACACTTCAAAAAAATCCGAAGCTGTCAGAAAAAATTGAAATTAGACGTGAAGTGAGACAGGGATGCGTACTGTCGCCAATTATTTTTATTGTCTACTCCGAAAATATCCTGAAAAACGCTCTTAATGGTGAAACAGCTGGAATAAAGGTGAATGGAGTTCCCAACATTACATATGCGGACGACACTATGATCTTAGCCGAAAATATTGACTATCTTCAGAGACTGGTGACCAGAATAGCGGAGTATAGAAAAGAGTACAGTCCAACAATGAACGTCAAGAAGACGAAAATTATGAGAATATCGAAAACTCAAGGAAATAACGGGAATCTTATAAAAAACGGAACTAAAGTCGAACGAGTGGACAAATATGCATTTTTTTGAACCTATTTTCTATCCTTCCATTGTTGGATATAGGTCTCCCCCAGTTCTCTCCATCTTTCCCTGTCTTGAGCTGTTCTCTGCCATGTGGGACCTCCTTGTTTCCTGATGTCATCTTTCCACCTCATCTGTGGTCTGCCTCTTGATCTCTTTGCATTGTATGGACGCCACTTTCCGATGGCATTGTTCCATCGTTCGTCTTGGAGACGTTCATTGTGTCCAGCCCATTTTCATTTCAGTTTTGCTGCTTGTTCTACCGCGTCTACTGTCTCTGTTCTGGTTCTGATCCATTGGTTACGTTTTCTATCTCTAAGTGATACACCCAACATTTGTCTCTCCATCGCTCTTTGTGCCTTCCTTATCCTATCCAAATTTGCCTGTGTAAATGTCCATGTCTGTGCTTCGTAGGTGAGCACCGGTATTATACAAGAGTTATATACCTTGCTTCGTAAGTATAGCATATATGCATATCTTCCAGATATTCGCAAATATGCATATCTGGAAACAATGATTAACTCCACAAATGATTACATTCAGGAGATCAAAATCAGAATAGAAAAGGCTAGAGCAAAATTCAACAAAATGAGAAGAGTGCTGTGTACAAGGGATTTAAAATTGGAATTAAGAGTTAGGTGGGCCAGGTGCTGTGTTTTTTTGACTTTGTTTTATGAAATGGAATCTTGGACCTTGAAGTCGACATCAATAAAAAAACTGGAATTATTTGAGCTGTGGGTGTATAGAAAAATTCTGAAAACATGTGGACAAACACGTCACAAACAAAGAGATTCTGAGAAGGATGAATAAATAACTAGAAATTTTTAATACAATTAAAACAAGAAAATTGGAATATCTGGGACATATTAAACGTGAAGAGAAATAGACCTTGCTCCAACTCAGTATGCAGGGAAAGATCCAAGGAAAGAGAAGCATAGGGAGGCGTAGAATGTCATGGCTGCGCAACCTGAGAGAGTGGTACGGATTTACATCAAATGAACTTTTCAGAGCAACCGTCTCAAAAGTCCGAATAGCAATGATGATTGCCGACCTCCGTCGCGGATATGGCACTTGAAGAAGAAGAAGATGCTTGGAGATTAAATTATTAGTCAAAAGAAAAGGCAAAAAAGTATTTTTGAAGTGTGTATATTTTTTAATAATTCCTAGCTGAGCGCTTTCGGCTTTACAAAGCCATCATCGGAGCTATGCTACAATAAAATGTTTTTATAAGTAACTAATTGGTGAAGATTTTAATTTTATACTTACGTCAATTTATAAATACCACTACAATGGAGAGATCTCATTTCCTTATTTGTTGAAATTTTGATTTTTTAATTACTTAGTTGTTAAAAATTCTTAAAAAACATACAAAAAACCGACACTGGACTTCACAGACACATTAAAAAATTTTTGTCATGGTACGGGTTTAAGAACCCGACTATTGTTTGCTGTGAGGAGGTAGACAGAATAGAACTAATGAAATCAAATGTCGGTCCCTTTAAACGATTTTTCAAAAGTGACAGTTGACAAATCTCATGTATAGGAAATAGAGATTGTTTTAAATTCTTACAAAATTATTTAATAGTTTGGAATTACTAATAGTCATCAAAGACTTTCTAAAAATTAAGTTTTTAAGCTTTTAAATTAAATCTTATGTGTTCATCACATCATACAGAATGATATTAGTTTGTAAATTGACTCAAGTCATTGATCAAGGTCAATATATGTTCAATCTGACAGTCATCCCTAAGAAACAAGGGTTCAAATCGTTCAATAATAATATAAAGAAGAGACATGGTATTAATGTTACATGATCTGATATTTAAGTGTATTGAGAATTGTATCTCTTGATGGAAATTTGTAAGAAATTTGTATAAAATTTTTTTAAAGAATATATTTTCATGTTTCAATTAAGAATAACTTGTCGAATGAATTACAAAATGTTGTAAATTTATAATAAAGTTTAGAATTTTTGTTTAAAAATATAAAATTATGAAAAAATGTAATAAGATTGCATGAGGTCACCCTTCTTCCTCTAAAGTCTCCCATAATAATTTAAAAAGAGGTTTATAATTGCAATTGAGGTTGATTTGTGTGTTTAAGCAACAATCAGGGTTTAGTTTCATTTCTTTGGATATCTCAAGATCTTCCAAGAGATTTATGAGTCTAAAGTTTTTATTAGGAATGTTGTGTAATTTTTTTTGTTAAACCTCCTTCTGAAAACAATAAAATTTTACACAACATTCCCAATTAAAACTTTAGACTCATGAATCTCTTGGAAGATCTTGAGATATCCAAAGAAATGAAACTAAACCCTGATTGTTGCTTAAACACACAAATCAACCTCAATTGCAATTATAAACCTCTTTTTAAATTATTATGGGAGACTTTAGAGGAAGAAGGGTGACCTCATGCAATCTTATTACATTTTTTCATAATTTTATATTTTTAAACAAAAATTCTAAACTTTATTATAAATTTACAACATTTTGTAATTCATTTGACAAGTTATTCTTAATTGAAAAATGAAAATATATTTTTTAAAAAATTTTTATACAAATTTCTTACAAATTTCCATCATGAGATACAATTCTCAATACACTTGAATATCAGATCATGTAACATGTAATACCATGTCTCTTCTTTATATTATTATTGAACGATTTGAACCCTTGTTTCTTAGGGATGACTGTCAGATTGAACATACATTGACCTTGATCAATGACTTGAGTCAATTTACAAACTAATATCATTCTGTATGATGTGATGAACACATAAGATTTAATTTAAAAGCTTAAAAACTTAATTTTTAGAAAGTCTTTGATGACTATTAGTAATTCCAAACTATTAAATAATTTTGTAAGAATTGTAAATATAGATTGTAAAACAATCTTTATTTCCTATACATGACATTTGTCAACTGTCACTTTTGAAAAATCGTTTAAAGGGACCGACATTTGATTTCATTAGTTCTATTCTGTCTACCTAGTCATAGCAAACAACGGTCGGGTTCTTACACCCGTACCATGACAAAAATTTTTTAATGTGTCTGTGAAGTCCAGTGTCGGTTTTTTGTATGTTTTTTAAGAATTTTTAACAACTAAGTAATTAAAAAATCAAAATTTCAACAAATAAGGAAATGAGATATCTTCATTGTAGTGGTATTTATAAATTGACGTAAGTATAAAATTAAAATCTTCACCAATTAGTTACTTATAAAAACGTTTTATTGTAGCATAGCTCCGATGATGGCTTTGCAAAGCCGAAAGCGCTCAGCTAGGAATTATTAAAAAATATACACACTTCAAAAATACTTTTTTTGACTTTTCTTTTGACTTGTCATAAGTGTGTACAAAAAACATATCGGTCTTTTAATTAAATTATTAATTTTCTCCTAAAAAAGTCTCTTGAACAGAATAACACAACATTATCACTTCATTTTTTCCATTTTTGCATTAGTATTTTTGTTTACTTTTTTTTACATAGATAGTTAATTTATGACTATTTGTTTACCAAAACGTGTTAACTAAAAAACATGTGCAATATTTTGATTTAAAAGAGTTATTGAGTAATTCTAAAGCGTTCACTTATTACCTAAAAATACAGAAATATCCAAATTACAATACCTCAACATCAATAACATATTTTAAATTTTTGCATATATGCATGATTCCGTTTTTATGCATCGCATCTGGCTGCTACTTGTTTTTCAATCGTTTTTTAAGCTAGCTCCACACTCTCGCCAAGAAACTA
The DNA here is from genome assembly GCA_918026665.1 of Diabrotica balteata. NCBI lineage: Eukaryota > Metazoa > Arthropoda > Insecta > Coleoptera > Chrysomelidae > Diabrotica > Diabrotica balteata. The sequence continues at coordinate 44,710,959 of OU898284.1, forward strand.
GAATGTCTTGGCGAGACAGCACGGAAGAGGTATCCACTCCGCATGGACTATGGAAGAAGAAAAACTTACTACATCTGCATTATAGGTTTAGTATATCGAGAATGCGTCTTGCCTCGGTGAAAAAATCATCAGGCAAACGCAACACTCGTCCTCATCTAACCCAGTCTGCTCTTAGTGAGAGTGTGGAGGTGGCGACACTGTTCTTCTTAATATTTACATCTAAGAAATTTGACTAAATGGTTATTAGGTCTGCGTGTAAACATTTAGCATGCGAGCACTACTAGTTAGCAATAAAGGCACAGTATTTTATACAGAGAAAGTCAGGTTTTTCAGAGGTATAACTATTAAGGTACGTCTTAGAATTAAATTGAAAGTAGATCAGTAATAATTTAAGAATAGCTTTCAGAATAAGAGTAGATATACACAGAATAATTGTTTTTAATATATAATAAAATTTTGATACAGTAAAATATGTAATTTATAACTTTTATGTAAAAGAAGTGTACTTCTTTTTTGTATCTTTTTTCCTACAGCTGTCCTTGTACGTCATTAGCGAATACCATACAAAATTTAGTCCAGGCTGTGAGGCCGCTCCCGTTGGGAAAATGTTTCTGATTCGGTTTCTTCGCGGATTCTGGTTCAAAAGTGTCCCCTTTAAAACAAATCTGAAGGGTGCCAGGCGAAATTTTTGGGCAGAAATTGTTTAAACAATTTTTTTTAAATATTTCCAAATTTTAAATATAGTCCAAAAATATTTTTTTTTAATCTGGAAAATGTTTTTTAGATTTTTTGGGTCAATTTAAACAAAAAAAGTCTGTTGTCATTTTTCTCTAAAGTTAATAGTTTTCGAGTTATAAGCGATTTAAAGTCTGAAAAACGCGAAAATGCGCATTTTTGAGGCTTGAAAACACATATGTAAATTATTATTTTTGAGGTTACCGAGTGTCTAAATTACAGTTTAAACACTCATCTTCAAGATTGTAAAGAGTAATCGGGGCTTATTTTAATTTAGACCGTTGTTTTTTAATTGTTAAGTATACGCGTACACTCGATTTTTCAGCCGCCGCGGCGCCGCGCGCTACCGTGCGCCTCTACCGTACTTATGCATAGTTTACATATACTTACAAATAATTATTATTTATTAAGTATATATTTATTTATATCAATTGAGTTATAATATAAATTTCGTCTAAAGTCTAATAATAGTTACATAAAATAATTGTACAAAAGATTGTTAAATAACACACTAATATCACTCAGTAAAAGTATCTTTGTTTTCACAAAAATCTAAATCATATCCACATAATGGTACACAGTTGACATGATTTTTCTTGCAGTTGCAAGCATTAGTTTTGCAAGTCTTTTTGCATTTGCACGGTTTCCCAACCCACCACTATCAGACATATAATATCCTTATTGTGTAAAATCGAGAGTTTGATAGCGGAAATATATGGCATTTCCCCAATATGTTTTAGCGAAAGCTCTTAACAAGTGTTGGTAAAGTGCGTCAGAGGTACAAGGTATATTGGCTAGATTAAATTAAATTTTTCAGTCACACTGTCTTTTCGTCGAAGAGCAGCATTTTGTATTGTTATGTAAAAATCTACTTTAGGTTTTTGCACTAACTTAATACTGTTGATGTTATTACAAAAAATACAAACTAAATTTTCTTCGGTAAGTTTTCATTTAAGAAGAGGTGCGGAAAATGACATTTTAAATCCATTCACAATTTTTTTAATAACACATTAATAATATAATACCCTTTTAATGGGCATTAAACAATAGTCTTCCTAATGATTGTTTAAGTAATAACAAATCAAGTATGAGCGAGCGATTGTTAAACAGGTAAAAATTTGAATTTTTGCGATAGTATATTGTTTTTAAACACCGCGCAATTTAAAATTAAGTTAACTAATATTAATATTTACTGCATTGTATTATTTAAATAATAATTTAAAAATATTATTTACAATTTATATAAATAAATATATACTTAATAAATAATAATTATATGTTTCAAATTTGGAAGAAAAAAAACTATATACCTACGGTTATTACATTGCGATGATTGATTTATTTAATTAGCCCAATGACAATAATTAATACCTACATAAATAAATTACGGAAAAAACTATGTTAATAAACTTCAAGCATTTGTTCGGGTTTTTTTGCGTAAGTGTATATGTAAAATATGCATAAGTACGATAGAAGCGCACTCTAGCGCGCCGCGCCGCGGCGGCTGAAAAATCGAGTGTACGCGCATATTTAACAATAAAAAACAACGGTCTAAATTAAAATAAGCCCCGATTACTCTTCACAATCTTAAAGTTGAATGTTTAAACTTCAATTTAAATACTTGGTAACCTCAAAAATAATAACTTACATATGTCTTTTCAAGCCTCAAAAATGCGTATTTTCGCGTTTTTCATACTTTAAATCACTTATAACTCGAAAACTATCAACTTTAGATAAAAATGACATGATACTTTTTTTATTTAAAATGACCCAAAACACCTAAAAAAAACGTTTTCCAGATTAAAAAAAAATATTTTTGGAATTTGTTAAAAAAAAATGTTTTAAACAATTTCTGCCCAAAAATTTCGCCCCGCACCCTTCAGATTTATTTAAAGGGGACATTTTTGAACCGGAATTTGCGAAGAAACCGAATCAGAAACATTTTCCCAACGGGAGCGGCCTCACAGCCTGGACTAATTAAATATTTGGCATCCAATAAGTTTGTGTAATTAATAAAAATATTGTCTAGCGCAAAGTTATATTAACGGCATTGTTTTAACTGGTAAAACATTTCTAAACACTTTTCGCACTTTCGATGCCGCTACTCTAAAGAGGTCAGCAGAAGTGCAGTTAAACCAAGCTCTCAAATTATTTAAACAGGAGATGCGTCTTCTTCCGCGACTCCTTTTACCCTGTATTCTTACTTGCATTATTAACTGCAACAAGTTATAATGCTCGCCCCTCATTACATGTCACAAATATTGCAGTTTTCTGACTTTAATTATATTTAAAACCTCTTTATCTTTTTTCATTCTTTTACCCACCTCGATATTCGTGACTATGTACCCAACTTATTCTCAATATCCTTCTGTAGGCCCATAACTCGAAAGCTTTTAATCTATCCGAAAAATCTTTCTTTAATTCAAGTCTCAGTTTCAGTTTCCAGCTGTTCTCCGTGCGTAGAGGTTTTCTCCCCGGCTCTGGAACTCAAAATTTTTGCAATGTATGTTACCTGAAGTCATATTTAATTTAATAATGAACATCACAGTTTTTTAACAAGATGTATAATCTTTTATAACTATAAGTAATTTAAAGGGTTTTTACCCATGTATTTTTGGTGGCTCAGGCATTTTAACCTAGCAGATTTTAAACCTGATGATGGACTGTTTAGTCCGAAAACGTTTGTTTTTTTGATGTAGCCCTTTTAAGGGTTTTTAAATCAATATACCCACTTACAAAGACTAACCTCTTTTTTTGTGATACGTGGTATACAGCCAGCTACAGGAATTGTTTTCCTTGTGGATTTTCTTTCTTTAATATCCAAGCCTCCAATCCATAAAATAATACGGTGAACACGTAGCATCTCAGAAGTCTTATCTTTAAATAAATTGAAATGTCCCTGCTGCAGATTACTTTTTTCAGTTTATTGAAAGAATTTCTTGCCTGTCCTATTCTTGCCTTAATCTCTTCTGTGTACTCATTATTTTCGTTAATTATTGTACCCAGATATTTATATTTTTCAACTTTTTTAATTTGTTGTCCATGTATTGTTATGTTTTCTTGGCACTGTCGGGCTTTTGTAATTACCATAAATTGTGTCTTTTTTGTGTTTAGGAACAGTGCGTTTACTTTACTGACTTCTACCAGTCTATCAAGACATTCAGCTAATAAAATAGTGACGCCCCTCTCAACCTGTAGATATTTCATTTGAAAATGCGTTGTTCTCTGTTACCACAGCGATCTAATTATAATAGATAGCGCTAATAATCCTGATATCTCTCATATCTAAGTTTTTCTTTTCAAGTAATTTGATAAGATGGTTATGTCTGACCTTATCGAAGGCTTTGTTGTAATCCAAGAAACACATATATACTGGCTGATTAACATCCATGCACCTTTGCACAAGTACATTTACAGCGAATAGGGCTTCCCTTGTTCCCAGTGCATTTCTAAATCCAAATTGTGTGTCACTTATATTCTGCTCAAGTTTGTTGTGTATTCTTCGGTGTATAATTTTTAAAAATGTTTTGAGCGTATGACTCATTAAACTGATTATCCGGTGGCCTTGGCATTTTTTTGCATTTAGTTTTTTTTTGTAGTGTTATGAATATTGACATCAGCCAATCCCTGGGAATGATTCCTGTAATGTATATTGTACTGGATAAGTCCACCAATATTTCAATTTGCTGTTCTTCTATTAACCGTATTATATCTACAGGTATTTCATCAGGACCTGTTGCCTTGTTTTTATTTGTTCGCTATATCGCCTCTAATACCTCATCTTCGATTATGTCTGGGCCGTTGTCAAACTTTTTCTGTCCTAGTACTATCTCAGTCCGTTCTTCTTTAAATAGCTCTTGAATATATTCCTGCCATCTTTTTAGCCCTTCACCGACGTCTATAATTATTTTGCCGTTTTTATCCAGCAGTATGTTTGATTTTTTCTTAATATTAGTGCCTGTTATTTCCCTAATTTTTTATAAAGGTTTAAGTTATCATGTTTCTCTACCAACTGTTCAATCTCTTCGCATCTGTCACTATACCATCTTTCCTTTGCGTCTCTAATTTTTCTCCTTATTTCTGTGTGTATAATATTATGCATGTTTTTGTTTTTGATTTTATAAGATCTCCTTGCTTCCATGAGATCCAGAATTCTATTTGTCATTCATTCATTTTTGTTCTTGATCAGCTTAGGTGTTAGTGTTGTCTCACATATGCGTATAAGAGCATCCTTTACCATATGCCATTTCCTGTTTGCATCTTCAGTAGAAATAATTTTTATTTTAGCGAGCTCTTCTTTAATTTTTAGTGTGATTTGCTCTTTTGTTGATGGATCTCTCAAACGAGATACTTATATCGTCTCTACTTTAGTTTTAACCGCTTTTAAAATACTTTCATACAATTTAAATAAAAGCAATCGTAAAATAGTTTCAAAACACAATTCAGATTTCTGCTTTATAATCTGAGCCTTCTAAGAATTGCAAGGCAAACAGACGTTGATAAAAGATGTTAAAAGAGACATGGGGAATCTAAAATTTGCATTCCACGACATGTCTTTTACAACTAAGCAGAAATCCTTAGCGAATTGTGTTTCTGGTACTCCCACAGAGTATATCCGAATAAAATGAGAAAAGGCAGCAAATATTTGATTTTACGCAAACAAATCCTATGTATCTCTTGATACGTATTTCGACCTAATAGGTCTCGTCAGAACCCCTATAAATAGCTCTTCTGACGAGACCTATTAGGTCGAAATACGTATCAAGAGATACATAGGATATGTTTGCGTGAAATCAAATATTTGCTGCCTTTTCTCATTTTATTCGGATATACTCTGTGGGAGTACGAGAAACACAATTCGCTAAGAATTTCTGCTTAGTTGTAAAAGACATGTCGTGGAATGCAAATTTTAGATTCCCCATGTCTCTTTTAACATCTTTTATCAACGTCTGTTTTGCCTTGCAATTCTTAGAAGGCTCAGATTATAAAGCAGAAATCTGAATTGTGTTTCAAAACTATTTTACGATTGTTTAATTAGATGTCGCTACTGCGTCCGTATTGAAGCCATGTTATTGTTGCTTCTTAAAAGACAGAGAATATTGATTTTTCACGTTGAGAACCTCTATGAATAGCTCTTCTGACGAGACCTATTAGGTCGAAATACGTATCAAGAGATACATAGGATTTGTTTGCGTGAAATTAAATATTTGCTGCCTTTTCTCATTAAATAAAAGCCTATTTATATAAATAATGATGGTCATTTTCTTTGACCTTACTACCAAACAGAATCGACTTCGTTATTAATATTTCTACATATTTCTTGTCTTAGATAATATTCATATTGATATTTTTCACAAACATGTCATATCTAGGCATCTATAGTTTGTATTCATTGGTCTGCCTTTCCTAATATTTCTAAAATCTTAAGTCATTATCGACATTATGTGATTATTATTTTTGATGACAAACTATTTCAGCAATTGGCATTTATCTTTAATTTATTTTGGGAAGCTGAAAGCCCCTTATCGAGAAAGTCATAAAAAAATCTAAAAAATAATAAATGCCCTGGAAGCGATAACATAACAGCAGAGATGATGAAATATAGTGGAAAACTGCTAAATGATTGGATGTACAAGATCATACAGGAGATATGGATAAAAGAACGAATACCACAAGGTTGTAAGGAAGCAACTATTTGCCTATTACACAAAAAAGGAGACAAAAAGAATTCAGTAATTACAGAGGAATAGCATTCCTAAGTACCGTATATAAAATCCTATCAGAATCAGAAGCAGAAAGCTATAAACACAACTTATCAACGATAGCGCTATTCATCGACTTCCAGCAAGCATACGATAGAATAAAGAAGAAGGAATTAGAAGAGACCCTTAAGGAAATGGGAGTTAGCAGAAAGTTGCGTAACATTATACATCTTACTTTAAAGAATACAGAAAACAGAGTCACAGTAAACAATCATTTATCGGACAAATTTATAGTAAACGAAGGATTAAGGCAGGGCGATCCTTTATCTGCTTTCTCTTAATGGAGAAGAGATAGAAAGGGTAAATCATTTCAAATACCTTGGCAGCTGGTTAAATGTAAATTGTGACTCTGATGAAGAGATAATATCCAGGATCGAAATATCACGTAAGGCTTTTATGACCTGGAAACCAGTTTTATGCAACAGAAACCTGTCAATGAACATTCGTAAGAAGGTCCTGAAATGTTATGTGTGGTCGATCCTATTGTATGGTTGTGAGACATGGACGTTAAAAACCACAATGCTAAACAAGTTAGAAGCATTCGAAATGTGGTGCTATAGACGAATCCTAAAGATATCGTGGGTTTCGCACACTTCCAATGAAGATGTTCTTCAAATGATCAACTCAGAACGTCTGCTCATAAACACCATAAAGAAAAGAAAAACAGAATACTTCGGCCATATAATTGGAGGACCCAAATACCATTTACTTCGCCTTATAATACAAGGAAAAGTGGAAGGAAAGAGATGGATTGGTCGAAAGAAACTTTCATGGCTGCGTAATATTAGACAATGGTGTGGTTTCACAGTAGAAGAATTATTTCACGCAGCAGCCGACAGAGAAAGGTTTCAGGAAATTGTAAACATGATGACGGCCAACGTCTGAATACGGACACGGCACCCAAAGAAGAAGAAGAAGATCCTTTATCATTATTACTTTTCAATTTCTATCTTCAATAGAGAAGGACTTCTATATTATAAAAGACATTAAGTTTTGGCATTTGCGGATGATGTAGTATTGCTGGCAAGAGGAAAAAAGAGCTACAGGAGATAGTACATAGAATAGTAAAAGCAGTGAAGAAAATGGAACTTTACATAAATAAATAAAACTAAAACTAAATGTATGCAGTGGACAGATGATCAGTTTAAGCATGGACAAAAGTTTAAAGTAGAAGTTGAAGAAGGATCATCAAACGAATTCGAAATAGTAGAAGGAGGTGTACGAATATCACGTTAACCTAGCATTAAAGAAGAAATACAAGCTAGAATAATGGCAGGCAATAGAGGTGTACATGCTCTTAGTGGAATGTTGAAAAGCAAGTTTTTATCAGAAAAGGCAAAAATACAGTTATACAAAACAACTATACAACCAATAGTAACATACTGCAGTAAGAACAAATAGTACAACATAACAAATAGAGTAAAAGTAAAAGAACAAAATTTACTGGAGATATGGAAAAGGAAAATCCTGAGGAAGATATATGGAGGAATAATATGGGACGGTTTATGGATAAGAAGATCAAATGATGAGTTAAAGGAATTATATAATTAACCTAATATAATAGAAGTCATAAAGTCACAGAGACTAAGATGGCGAGGTCACCTAGAAAGGATGCCGAACACAAGGACTTCAAAAAGGGTCCATCAATATGCATTTATAATATGAGTATTATATACGATGATGTGACGAGATCAATAAAGATTAGACAAAAACTGACAAAAAAGTTAAAGATGGCTAAAGAACTTAGCCAAGTTTGCTGCATTGCACCTACACTCTTTAAGATCTACTTGAAGGGATTTTGGATTTCTAGAAAAGGAAGTGTGAACCTATGGATATTCCAATTATACTGTAGACGTTGATAAAAGATGTTAAAAGGGACATGGGGAATCTAAAATTTGCATTCCACGACATGTCTCTTACAACTAAGCAGAAATCCTTAACGAATTGTGCTTCTAGTACTCACACAGAGTAGATCCGAAATAAAATGAAAAAGACAGCAAATATTCGATTTCACGCAAACAATTCCTATGTATCTGTTGATACGTATTTCGACCTAATAGGTCTCATCAGAACAGCTATTCATACAGCAGCTGATGAGACCTATTAGGTCGAAATACGTGTCAACAGATACATAGGAATTGTTTGCGTGAAATCGAATATTTGCTGTCTTTTTCATTTTATTTCGGATCTACTCTGTGTGAGTACTAGAAGCACAATTCGCTAAGGGTTTCTGCTTAGTTGTAAGAGACATGTCGTGGAATGCAAATTTTAGATTCCCCATGCCCCTTTTAACATCTTTTATCAACGTCTGTTTGCCTTGCAATTTTTAGAAGGCTCAGATTATAAGCAGAAATCTGAATTGTGTTTCGAAACTATTTTACGGATTTTAGAGATATTATTTATAATATGACTCGTAACGTTTTTAATTTTGTAAAGTCGATCTTGAACTAATACGTCTTCCGGCTTGTAAAAACAAATATTTTAAAGAATATTTGCTGTCTTTTTCATTTTAAAGTAGAAATGTCTATTTCATATTTACGAAAAGATTTTGTAAAATAACTGCATATAAAAGATAGAGGGGATTCGCTAGATATGGTTAGAGTTCATGCTGATGTCCATATGTGAGAATGGGACTATCAACATCCTGGTTTTTATAGATAAATTATTATACATTTCGACTCTTTTCTGAGACTTATTAACTAAGAGCAATTTGTCGAAGCTGCCATGGTAAAAGAAGCGAAGAGATTCTTCTTTTATTCATTAAAGACAATAAATAATGGACTGTATATGCATTATCACTTTTGCAACTAAATTATCAGTTCGTATCCAGTCATGTCCAATGTTTTTATGACGTACAATGAAACTTGTAGGAAAAACTATATATTTAAACACTTTTTTTGTTTTACCTGCAGATCATACAAAAGTGTAATAAACACAGTTGATATTTGGACGTCAATGATAAAACTAAAATACAAACATCATAAGGGTTCTTAAAATATCTCGTTTTATCTTATTTATATCTTATTTTTATCTTTGATGTTAGGTTAGGTTACCTAACCTAACCAGACTTTATTATTTATATTACCACAACGAAACTTAATCTTGTAGATTTTGTTGGTTTAAATTTGCGTAAAATATTAATCTGGACTTACAATTATTACAATTTTTTCTATTACCGGTATTTGAGGTTATATCAAATAACTATCATATCAAATGACCTAAAACATATCAGTAGCGGTTTTATTTGAGGATTTCACTACAATTTAGTACATCATAATTAGCCTATATGTGCTAATGAAGGCAGACGAACGAACAAATAATGGTCAACGGCATAAGAATGCAGAAGGCAAAGGGGAACCACTGCATTAACGGCTTATAGAGCACCCCCAGGAAAATCACCATAGAATCGACACTGCAATTGCAAACCGTTACTAATCATGGAAAGCGTAGGCCAAGATTCCGCAGAAGAGAGAAACATATTTATACCACGATGCCTCTCAGGTCATAAACATGCGAAAACCTCGTGAAGAAATCCTAAAAATAAAGAAATCTAATTTTAGAATGTGCACATGGAATGTTAGAAGTTTATTTGCGGCTGGGAAACTTGACAACGCAATTCAATAAATGAAAATAATGAAAAAAGACCTACTGGGAATTACCGAATTCAGATGACCAGAGTCAGGATCATCTAAAAAGGAAGAAAGTGTATTATATTATTCTAGTAACAGTACAGAAGACCCGCATTACAAAAATGATGTAGGTATACTATTAACATTAAAACTGAGTAAATATGTGACCAATTTCGTACCACTCTCGGATAGAATAATATTACTCCAAATAAATACTTCACCCTTTAAAACTTACTTCAAATCTATGCCCCAACTGCAGATAGAAAATATGACGATGAAATCGAGAAGTTGTATGATCAGATCCAAGACATCTTACAGAAACTTAGTAAACACGAAATTTTATATGTCATAGACGACTTCAATGCAAAAATTTTGTCTGTAGGTCCTTATGGTCTGGGAAAACCTGACGATCGAGATGAACATTGCAAACATCTGGAATAAACTAACCAAGCGACGACTATACACTTTTAAAACCCCATTTGATGATGGCAATAACCCCGAGTCCACAAGAAATCAAATGGACTCTGTACTTTGAAATAAACGTTTCCGACGAAACGAATTCAGCGACAAAAACCAAAAACCAATGTTACTTTGACGATGTAAACATAAAACATAAAATTAAACAAAAATTTAACAATATAATAAAAAACATTGGACAACAACTAGAAGATCCAGAAGAACTATGAAGTGAATTTAAAAAGCAAGTTAACGAAATCTCCACAAACAATGATTATAGAAAAAGCTTAATAAAAAAAAATACATGGATGACAGATGACATCTTGAAATTAATGGAACAACGTCGACTGATGAAATCTAATGAAACAGAATATAGACACTTACAGAGAAAAATAAAAAGGGAGATCAAATTACCCAAAAGAAAAATGTATTAGAGAATGGTACGACGAAATGGAGGATGTAATATCTAAAGACAACTTATTTAATGTGCATAAAAAACTTAAAGAAATGAGTAACATATTTAAAAAACGAATTGTCTCTGCACCCGTTGACAATAATAACAAAATTATGTAAATAAGCACGAAATAAGAAAAGAATGGCAGCTGTATATATCAGTTGTTTGAAGATGACAGGAATAATATTGCCGAATTCTACCAAACCTGTACTGACGGCCCAGAAATTATGAAATGCGAGGTAAAACACGCTATAAATAAAGCTTAAATTAGAAAAGCTTGTGGTCCAGACGATATACCAAATGAGTTGCTGAAACTAATAGACGATGATAAAATAAAAGTAGTAGGAAGACATTCAATATATAACACTGGAGTGATTCCCACAGATTGGCTCAAATCCATCTTTGTCGCTATACCTAAAAAACACAATGCGAGAAAATGGTCAGAATATCGATTAATTAGCCTAATGTTAATTAGCCTAACGAAATAGAAAGAGCTTTAAAAGAACTAAAAAATAATAAAGCTCCAGGATACGTCGGTATAATTGCCGAGCTCTTGAAAACAAGTAAGACATTAACAATCCCTGTACTAACAGAGCTATTTAATAGATGTCTCCATAATAGCCAGATCCTTAAAAACTGGAACGAGAGTCTAGTAATACTCTTACACAAAAAAGGGGACAAATGTGATCTACAGAATTATAGACCTATATAGTTGCTCAGTCAAGTATACAAACTATTTATGAGAATTATTAATAACCGGTGAACCTACAAAATGGATAATTACCAACCGGTTGAACAGGATGGCTTCCGGAAAGGATATAGTACATCAGATCATCTGCTGACAATGAGAACATTGATAGAGAAGGCAAATAAATACCAACTACCCGTATTTCTTGCCTTCGTCGACTATGAAAAGGCGTTTGATAGAATCGAGATGTGGGCCATAGAACAAGCTAATAATAATTGTAGAATAGACTCGAGATATAGGCAACTAATACATAATATATATGAAAATGCAACTAGACGAAAATACAAATCCCATCCCCATTAAGAGAGGAATGAGGCAAGGAGACGTAATATCGCCAAAGCTTTTTAACCTAGCCCTAGAAGACGTCTTCAAAACTACCAATTGGTCAACCTATGGCATTAACGTTAATGCCAACAAGTTAAACCACCTCAGATTCGCTGACGACATAGTGATTATAGCGAGCACATTCGAGGAACTGCAAATTATGTTGGGGTAACTAGCAGCCGGCTCCCAATACGTCGGCCTAAAAATGAATATGAAAAAAACAAAAATAATGACAAACACAGTAGACCCCAGACATATAACTATAAACGGCAGTGAGATAGAACAAATCCAGGAATATATCTACCTAGACCAAATCCTGAGACTTGACAAAGAGAACCAAAGTGCGGAAATTACTAGAAGAGCAAGACTAGCATGGGCAGGATTTGGAAAACTTAGTTGGATACTTAAGAACCGCAAAATACCCCAATACTTGAGGAGCAAAATGTTCAACCAATGTATCCTTCCTATCATGACATATGGATGTCAAACCTGGACCCTAACCAAGGCTAACATGAATAAACTAGTCACAACAAAAAGAACAATGAAAAGAGCAATTTTAGGTATACGACTGTCAGATAAAAAGAGGAATGACTGGGTAAGATCCAAAACAAAAGTCGAGGACATAACAATAAAAATTGCAAAACTTAAATAAAGCTTCGCGGGCCACACTGCTAGACAGAAAGACCTACGTTGGAATACTACAATACAACATTGGAGACCTTACGAAAGTAAACGACTAAGAGGAAGACCACAGATGAGATGGGTTGATGACATTAGAAGAATGGCCGGAACAAATTGGAAATATGTTGCTCAGGATAGAGACCGATGGAAGGAGTTGGGAGAGGCCTATGTCCAAACGTGGACGACAGAAGGCTAAGAAGAAGAAGAAGCCTAATGAGCCATACTCTCAAAATTTTCCTAAAAATACTTCACAACAGAATTAGAGGCAAATGCGAAGAAGATCTCGAAGATAGTCAATTTGGTTTTAGAAGTGCTATGGGAACCGGGGAGGTACTTTTTGTGCTTAACATCCTATTACAAAAATGCCGTGACCAAGTAAAATATCTATTTGCATGTTTCGTAGACTTTGAGAAGGCATTCGATAAAGTACAGCATGTAAAATTGATGCAAATACTGAAAAATATCGGAATACATGACAAGGATATTTGTTTCATTAAAAATTTTTACTGGAATCAAACTGCCGTCGTAAAAATTGGAGATAAATACACCGATGAAATCTCCATACAACGAGGAGTGAGACAAGGTTGCATTTTGTCGCCAACCTTGTACAGTGTTTACTTAGACCAGTTATTTAAAAAGGCACTTGAGAGAAAACCATATGGAATAAAAATCAACTGGGATCTACTTAGTGGTATTAAATATGCAGACGATACAGTAATTCTGTCAGATAATATTAAAGGTTTCCAAATTCTGCTTGATCGTATTCACGAGGTAGGAGAGGAAATGAGCATTAAAATAAACTCAAACAAAACCAAACATTTAGTGTTTAGTCGTGACCCACATCCCTATGCAAAGCTTCAATTAAACGGAATCTAAGTTGAGAAAATTCACAAAATGGCATTTGGGAACTGTGATAACGGACCAATTAGATCCAGACTTAGAAATAAAACGTAGAATAGCAATGACTAAAACTACTTTTATGAAAATGAAGTCATTTCTTTGTAATAATCATTTCAGTTTAGAACTAAGACAAAGAATGGTTGTGTTAAGCACTTTTGTATAGTGCAGAAGTGTGGACGCTAAAAGTATAAGTCATGAACAAAATTGAATCATTAAAAATATGGGTTCATAAACAAATGCTGAAGATACGTTCGACAGCAAGGAAAACTAATAAAGAAGTACTAAGGAGCGTCAACACAAAGATAGAGAACTGTTAAACATCGAAAAATGACACATAGTAAGGGTAAGTCAATATAAAATTTTACAACTGATCCTTAAAGGCAAAATGGAGGGCCGTATAGGTGTAGGAAGAAAACAAGTTTCTTGCAGGACAATTATTTCATATTGCAGAAGATCAAAAAGCCTTCGCAATGGTGATTGCCAACGTCAAAGAATTCTGATTTGGTACGCGAAGAAAAAGAAGTGCTAATGTCAATTCTTCGATTGATCTAAATTGAGTGGATTGACCACTCGAAAATATTTGACAATAGTTATTAGATTTTGTGAAAATGCAGAAGCAAGTCAATTTTTTTTAAAGAGACCATACTTTAACCATTGCCAGAAACGATTCAAGGCGTGAAAATAGCTTTGAATGAAGAATGGGAACATATACCACATGAACAGAATCAGCAACTTATTGCAAATATGCCTAGGCGTATTGAAATCCTTCGCAGATGTAGGGGAGACAATATTCGATACTAAACCTATAGAACAGCCAACTGTCGGTAATTAAAATTTTATTTTTTCATTGTTTAATTTTTCGAACAGTATTAATTTTTTTGCTGTACATATTTTCTTTTGAGTTACTTATTTTTCTTGTTATTACTTTTTTAGTGTTTTAAGGAAACGATTTCTATTAATAATGTTTGCTTCTTCCCCATTTAAATCACAACACGTGTAGAATTAAAAAAAACATACAAAATGCAAGTGTCGGGCTTTTTTTGACCAAGAGTAATTTATAAACAATGAAAGAAGGATTTATCGTCAAAGACAATAAAAATATTGTTGATTTTTGACAATTTTAACTTGACTAATTTAAAGAAAGGTTTTAATTTTATTTTTATTGTGTATAGCACCACAATGCTAGAAAATTTTTATTATTTTTTATCGAGATATATAAATTATTGACTATTATTTTTATAATAAATATTTAGTTGTGTTTTTTATGAAATTGGGTATAAAATTATTTGTAACTAAAAACGATGTAAATTTTGAAACAAAGACAAATAAAATAATGGATTATCAATTGTTTTTTATCCTGTAGTTTAACAAAAGTTCACTGCATAATATAATGTTACAGGAAAACAAGTTGGGAGATATTTGCTTCTCGTTGAGGTACGTCCCCACTGCAGGAAAATTGACTGTTGTAATTTTGGAAGCTAAAAATTTGAAGAAAATGGACGTCGGCGGATTATCAGGTAAACATTTTTTTATGTATTTGTTTTAATGAGAATCCATTTTAGATATTTAATATGATCACTGTTACTTAACTGATGAATTTTACGTATAAGTTCCGACCATCTTTTTAAATTAACTCAATTAACTCACGCATCAATCAATCAATCAATATTCTTTATTTTATCTCAATTTTACAAGTATTGAGATGCGTCAAAATACAATCTAAAAAACTATAGGTACATAAGTAATAAAAAAAGTTAAAACTATAAGCACATAAAACATAAAATATACATAAAAATATACAAATTGTTAAAAAGATGCCTGCAAGTATTCCTCTGACGAATAGAAAGTGTTTGTCAGAGGTAAGTCCTTAATTGTTCTCTTAAATACATAAATATTTGACTCTTTAACATAATTAGGTAATTTATTATACAAACTAACGCATGTTGGGTAAGGACTCTTGCCCACAACAGTCAAGTGACGAGCAGGGGTCACCAAATCATTTCTGTAACGAAAACTGTAGCTACTCATTAAGGAAACATCATTTCTGCAAATAACACAACTGAAAATATACAGAGAAATTACAGTTAAAATATTTCATTGTTTAAAAACTGGTCTACAGGAATCCAAGCGCCTTCTAAACGTCATGGTACGAATATTTTTTATTAAGAACAAGCACCTCATTAATTCGCGAGCAATTTCCCCATCAAACTCAGCAATATTGCAAAATTGACTGTACATGAGCAAAATAGTAAAGTTTCAAGATATCTAGGGAGACAAAATTCCTAAGTTGCCATAGAACATAACAGTGTACAGACAATCTTTCCACTACAGAATCAACGTGAGAACTCCAAGACAAATTAGAATCCAGGTAAACACCTAACAAAACTTAATACAAATTAGCTGTGTTCCACACTCTAAGGTGGTCTTTCCAACTGGTTCCCAGAAGTTATCTGAGAAGTCTTATATGAGGTCTGAACCTCTGATGGAACAGCTCAGGGTAACGATAAAGGTGCAAACCCAGTAGAGAACAACTCAATGTCTATTTTATTATAATCCCCAATAAAAATAAAAATGAAGAATTCTTGATTCTGGACTGAACTTCTGAAGTAGCCTAAAATGATATTTGTGTTAGCGTTCCTCCTTACTCTTAATAAAAAGTAGGAAAAAACACAAGAAAGATACGATACGATTTGAAAGATACGATAAAAAAAAAGTTACTGGGAGCAAAAAGCTCTACTGATTTTGTAAATAGTGTGACCTTGCATGGTTTGACAATATTTTAAGTAAAATGTATTGATTAAATAGATAATTTTATAAACGAAAACGCATGCTATGGTATACACATAACAGTATAAGACAGAATATTTTTATAATATACTCTTAATAGATATATAATTATATATTTGTTTAATGCCGGAAGATATACAGATTGAACCAAATTAAAACGGAACATACAATTTAATACATGTCTGTTTGAACTGCATTTAAAATAGTGGACCAATATAAAACTTGGACAAAAATAAATCCATACCTGGGTATAGACATTGTATAAAATATCGTTCAACTATCTGTTTCGCAACAAAGTTGTTTGCGTAAGACGGGTTTGTCTAAGGAGGCGTAATAGTTCAGGAATTGAAGCTCGAAAAAAGTTAAAACCTCGCAATTTTTTCGTCCTGCATGTATCCAGTTGAAATTTTAGCAGAAGGTAGGTAATAGCCCAAGGATCAAAATCTATATCGAACCGAAGTGCGCTGAAGGGTTTTAGGGGTGAAAACTACCCCTAATTTTCAAAAATTATAAAATAATATATTAAACCTGAATATGGGTAAAATTTGGTTTGAATTAATTAAATAATGATTATTTTATACTTTTGAATAGAGTTCCATCATATTTCAACCCTTAAAAAGCAACCCTTGTTAGAGATTAATGTAAAAAATTACTAATTCTAAACAAATGATTTCGCCTTGGATCGATTTGGATAAAAATTTGGATTTAAGCTCAATTCACCCGCTGCTTTATAGTTTATGTCATGTCGACGAACCCTGATTGTTCTTAGGGGTGAAAACTACCCCTAATTGTCAAAAAATATAAAATAACATATTAAACCTGAATATGGGTAAAATTTGGTTTGAATTAATTAAATAATGATAGTTTCGTGCTTTTCAATAAAGTTCCATCATATTTCAACCCTTAAAAAGCGACCCTCATTAGAGATTAATATAAAAAATTTAGTAATGCGAAGAAAATGATTTCACCTTGGAACGACTTGCATAAAAATTTGGAATTAAGCTCAACTCACCCTCTACTTTATAGTTTATGTCATGCCGATGAACCCTGATTGTTCTTAGGGGTGAAAACTACCCCTAATTTTCAAAAATTGTAAAATAATATTACAAATCCTAAGATGAGTGAAATTTGGTTTGGATTAGTTAAATAGTGAGTTTTTTATACTTTAAAATACAAATTCATACATTTTCAACCCTTAAAAATCAATTGTTGTGAGTGCTATAGGTGAAAACAATTTTTTGCCAAAATTTTGCAACTTTCAACTTTTGAAAATCACCCTTTACAACATTGCAGTTTTTATAAACTAATTTGAACTACTCCTAACTAAATTGAAAAAAGTAGAATTAAATACAAAAAAAATTATCAACATAAAAAGGCACCATATATTCTTATACATTTACATAAATAGTTGAAAATATTTACATTTATAGGTAAAACAATTATAATATTAATTTTATTCGTCATCAATTACATCTTCATGTGATCCATGTCATCATCATCTTCCTCAATTATTGGTGGACTGTTATTGCACCCTTCACCTGAGCACCCAGAACAAGTAGAGTTACAGTATAAACCAACTTTTCTGCACCCATATGAAACGCCGCATCCTTTTTTGCATTGGCAAAAAATAATTTTCAAAAATTTATCGGGTGCAGGTTGTTTGTTCATGCGTACGGGTAATAACAAACCATCTTTGGAAAACCATCTCCAATCTGTTGCTCTGATATTTTCATTGCCAAGCCATAGATATTGAGCAGATGTTTTATTCTGTTGTATGGGATTTCAAAATAAGAACGCTTAAAATTTCGAATGTATAACGCCCCACTAGCTAATATACCGGTTTTGTAGATTATTATGCTCCGAAATGTACTGTACTATTTATACTAATGGAATTTTCCGGAAAAAAAATTAACTGGTTTTTTTAACGTATTTCCTTTAATTTTTAACGATAGATGTTTCTTCAAAAACGATTTGTAGAGGTTTTTAATAGCTACAAGGATCTGTGAATTAAATCTTTTTGGAACCCTTGGTTTTTAAATGGGGTGAGTTTAAAGGGCTCGAAAAAGATGGTGCTTGATCGTAAATCGATGCTTTAAACGGCTATATCTCGCCAAATATTCATTGTACAACAAATCTAAATAAAGGATAATTTTAGTCATTAAAAAAGCTACAATTTGGTAATTTTTATTTTTTTCATATATTCAGTATTTTCGGGCTCATTTCATATTTAAAAAAAGAAGGGTAAAAAATATGAAATTATAAATAGTTTCTCGCTTTAAGCTGTACTTTTTCTAAAACTAAGCATTTTAAATGGGTCAAACTTCTTGGACGTATTAACAATACATCTACAAAGGGAATTGCAGAAGGGTGAAGATCGATTTTAATTATGGGGGTGGTTAGGTTGTTGTTTTCCTCGATTTTTTCGTAAAAAATGAGGTATTGACCTTATTTGTTTATGATAGGTCTATTTATGCTCTTTAAAAAACGTTTTGTGAGTTTTCTTCCAAAAATTCATCATTTTCCCGATATTTGTCTTTTTAAAAGCTACAAATTTGTTCTCTACAATTTTTTTGATAAAATGCACCATTTTCGAGTTATTCGCGAAAAATCGATTAAAAACGTGGATTTTTTCGTCTAAAAGTTGTTACTTTCAATCGCGAATAACTTGAAAAATATCATTTTATAAAAAAATGTATAGCACATTTTTTGTTTAGAATCACTTTTCTAATCGAAACCTGTAGTTAAAACGTAAAAAAAAATTTCACCCCGGAGATGGGGTGGCAACCACCCCCTAGGCTTTGGCGCACTTTGGTTCGATATAGATTTTGATCCTTAGGCTATTACCTACCTTCTGTTAAATTTCAAGTCAATCCACGCCGCACGAAAAAATTGCGAGGTGAAATGCTACATTTCCTGGACTATAACTGGTTTGACAGCATAATAAAATCTTAGATTTATGTGTAGCTTTCAATATATATGAGTTCAGAATCCAGCAGTCCGCTGAAGTATGGGATTTTTTATAATATAATTATTTGACAATCTTTTGTTGGCCACAGCAGATTTGAGCCGAAATACATTATATTCCTATGTTCCGAATTTATTTCGTTCAATCTGTATAGAAATTGGACATATGATTTAATCTTATAAACTTCGATTTAGACGTAGAATATTTCTTAATGAAAATGATGTGAAAAATTACAGATAGATACAGTGTGGAAACCACTTATTATAGAAAATAATCAAAAACTCTGAAATACGTTAACACTTAAATTTTAATGGGCGCTTTTTGAACATAAGTTTAAATGTACAGGGTGATCCACGCAAGTCTGGCATAGTCCATAATCCTTATTTTTAATGAAACACCCTGTATATTTTTTCTTTTTAAAATACTTTTAACAAGCTAATTTCAATTAACTATATCATGTAGCGTCTATAATGAATAATACAAAGTGAAATTTTGAAATTAATAATTTATCACGTGTTGTGGTATTATTTTAAATTAGCTAAATACAGACAATAGACTTCTACTCGTAAGTGTCAGTACACTGTATTTTGGGGAAAATTTCTGTTTAGTAATCGTGTTAACATTTTTTGTCGTGAATAGGTAAAAACTGTATGGATAGTCTGCCAATTAAACTAAATCGGTAAATAATGCGGATTTTTATCAATCAGTTGACATGTTGTTGACATTTTACATTAAAATAATAAATCCTTAATTAAAAACTAATTTCTTGTAGAAATAAAAATGAAATATTTAACTAAGGCCCACCGAATTGAGATTTTAATGATGATCGGTTACGGGGAGAATTGTAGAAGTCAAGTTGATTAAATAAGTAGCAAACTTATTTAATCAGAGGTATCCTCAGTTACCTAATATTTCACAAGGTACTGTGTCTAAAATTTACGCACAATTCAGAGAACTTAGACATATCAAACCATTAAAAAGAAAATCAAACTTCATTGAAGATGAAGTGAAAGTAGATATTTTGTCAAGTGTCGCAGAGAATCCAACGTCAAGTTCACGTCAAATTGCACGTCAAAATAATTTTATTGAAAACATACAAAATCTGCTTACCAGTTAGACCTATTTAGAAGTGTGTACAAGTCTTACAGTCTTTTTCAATTCAAAATAATGTGAGTCACACTATTGTCCTAAGGTATCTCCATGAAGAAAACTTCATCCATATAAATTGACATATGTGCAGGAGCTAACAGAAGACGATCCGATAAAACTAACAAATGAAATAGCTCTTGGCACAATTATTTTTTCTGATGAATTAACATTTACATTGAACGGAGAGGTAAACTGACAAAACTGTAGATATTGGTCAGAGAAGAATCCTCATTGGATGCGTGAGACACACACTCAGTATCCTCAAAAGTTGAATGTTTGGGCAGGTATTATGGGAGATCATATTATTGGTCGTATATTTATAGATGATAATTTGACAGCGGAAAAATATTTAAGCATGCTAAGAGACGATGTTTTTCCTTAGTTGGCTAACTTATATTCAAATCCAAAAGATCCGACCCTACCGCATGAGACTGTCTGGTTCCATCAGGACGGTGCAACACCCCATTATGCTTTAATGGTGAGAAATTACTTGAATGAAATCTTCTTCAATAAGTGGATTTGATGAAGGGGACTATTGAGTGGCCAGCTAGGTCGCCAGATCTTACGACTTTGGATTTTTGTGGGGTTATCTCAAGAATAAAGTATATGCAACACAATCAACTATCATTGAAGACCTCAAACAGAAAGGATAACTACAGAAATACGGAATATTTCACCCCAAACTTTAAACAAAGTTCGAAACGAGTTTTATAGGAAGCTGTGTTATTGCCAACAACAAGGTGGAGAACATGTTGAGCACCTTGGGTATTCTATTAATTCATTGTCTTGAAGAAAATACCTAATTTCAAAATTTCACCTTGTATTATTCATAATAGAACCTACATGATATAGTTCGTTGAAATCAGGTTGTTAAGGAGCTTTTAAAAATATGAAAATATACAGGGTGTTTCATTTAAAATACATATTATGCACTATGCCAGACTTGCATTGATCACCCTGTACATTCAAATTTATGTCTAAAAAGCGTACATTTAAATTTAAAAGATAAGGTATCTTAACGTTTTTTATTATTTTCTAAAATAAGGACACAAACAATTTTATTCCATAAGTGGTTTCCACACTGTATATCGACTGGAAACATGACAATATAGGAATCAAAATGGCTGATGGTTGTTATAATTTTTATTAATAATTAAATCCACATACCGGCTAAGAGTGGTTATAACTCAAATGGTATACACTAAAAACAACTAAAATTGTTTCATCTTCTTCCCAAAAAAAATACTTTTCTTAAAACAAATTTAGCACAACTCTTTGCCGCCTACTTATTTTAGTTCACCGAATTTCCTTTGTCCAGAGTTGAGACCAGAATGCGCACTAATTCTTACTCATTAGTCGGATAAGAAGTCTCCTTAAACGGCCGCTGGAGTCGCTGTTTAATACCAACTTAGAAATTCAAAGTTAAGAAAATTATTAAGAGGAATTTAAAAATTTTATTTAAAAATGTTTAAAGAATTATTGAAGTGACGGATTCGTTACAACATCTTGGCTCCGAAATCTCTAAGAATGGTATCAAGAGACCACCGCTAATTTATTTAGAGCCGCCGTAAACAAAGTTATCATTGCCAATATGATCGCCAACGTTCGATACTCGGACAGGGTACTGAAATAAGAAGAAGAAAGTCAAATTATAAAAAATATTTAAAAATAATAACATATTTTCATTAATGATTCAACAGATTCATAGGATCATAGGGTCCACATTGACCAATAAAATTAAGATCAAGAAAGGGGTACAACAGTGCTGTCTCTTGTCAACATCTTGTCTCCTATTTTCTTTAATATATACTCAGAAGAAGTATTTAAGATAGCGCTGGAGAAAAGCACAGAAGGCATAAAGATAAATGGAGAAATAATTAATAACATAAGGTATGCTGGTGACACTGTGATTCTAGCAAGTAGCATGGAGGAACTGAGTTGTCTAATGAGTCAGATACAAAAAACAAGTGCACCATACGGACTCAGACTAAATATCACAAAAACCAAATGGATGTTAGTAAGCAAAACCCAACAACCACCACAGCAACTGATATTAGACAATGAAAGAATTGAACACGTGGATTCGTACATCTACTTGGGAACAACAGTTAACTCAAATTGGGATCAAGCGAAGGAAATACGTATAAGAGTAGAAAAGGCAAGAGCATCGTTCACTAGCAGGAAGCCAATTTTCCGACGAATATTACGTATATCCTGGACTGAGCACGTGACCAACGAAGAGGTACTATGCCGGATAGGTAAAGAGAGAGAGGTAGGAATAAGTATAAAGAAAATAAAGTTGGAATACTTGGGTCACGTTATGAGACATAATAAATATAGAGTACTAAAGCTGATCGTTCAAGGGAAAATAGACAGCAGAAGGGGTCCAGGAAGGAGAAGACACTCGTGGCTTCAAAACTTGCGAGAATGGTTCGGATTGTCACTAAACTATTCAGATCTGCCGTAAACAAAGTCAGAATAGCCATGTTGATTGCCAACGTTCGGAACGGACAAGGCACACGAAGAAGAAGAATTCAACAGATATCGCAACTGCGAATAAGTGAAACCGCGGTTGATGAGCCCGCGGATAACGAGGGATTACTGTACTGTGTTTTACAAAGTCGTACTAACTAAAACCAATATGGAACCACGGCAAAGAACTCTGGGGCTGTCGAGCTCCAAGCTTTCAAACACAAAAATCTTGCAAAACTTCCAATCAAAAATATTACGTACGATAGTTAACGTCCTATGGTATGTGAGCAATGCAACCATCCAAGATGTCATATCACTTCACGTCAATAAGACCAAAGATCTTAATTCCACCTCACCACAGCCAAATTATTAGTGAATTATATCAGACACCAATGGTCGAAGGAAAACTGAAGAGGACTTCGCGAGAAGACTTGGTTACATAGGTGAAAATGGAGAAGTGTCCCTAGACGGTACTCAAATTAAGTCAATATTGTCATAACATTATTCATTTAAAATAATATAAATATAATAATAATAATATAAATATACGTATATGCATTTAAAAAATATATTTCCTTGTCTAACATAGTCCTTGAAAAAAAACTTCTAAAAAGCTCATTTATACTTTAAATTTATGACAGCGTGTGCCTTTGTTAAAATCATTTTATATTTGTTATAAAAGAAATTTCTGTCAGCACTAAAATGGACATCTTCAGGATATAATTAAAATGATTTTTAGTCCCCAAAAAAATCTATATACGGACCATATATTCGTGTAACATCATAGCGTATTTCTATTATGTACATTTTTTTCAATGACTTTATGTATTCTAATGGATATTAAGATTGTTTTTATCTTAATTTACAGATCCTTATGTAAAGATAGCCTTGATGCAAAACGGCAAGCGATTGAAGAAGAAAAAAACTAGTATAAAGAAATGTACCCTTAACCCTTACTATAATGAATCATTCACATTTGAAGTACCGTTTGAACAAATACAGGTAAGTGACTTTTCTTAAGATGTCTAGTGGATTCTTTAGAAAAAATCAATTTGCAGTGTAAATAAAAAAAATTTATACTTTTTTATAATTTTAATGTTTAATGAATAATTTAGTTAATTTGTTCTTATTTTCAACGTGATTTCTATAAACTTTCAATTGACAAAAAAGAAAAACGAGTCTAGTATGTCTAAAATTATATATTTTTTTAGTAAGTACTTTTCCAAAATTTCACTTAACTTTACCTTTTTCTTTTTTTTTAATTTGTTCGAAAACAACGATGAAATATTTTTGTTTCCATACGAATTAGAATTTCCCCCTATAGTTGAAGTTAACGAGCCTTTTTGTAGAAAAATATACCACAATTGCTAGGTATGATCATCCAAGTTCAGCTCATGGTGGCACTCTTTGACAATTCTTTCTACAAATAATGATTTCTCTCCTATAACAAAATATGACTTTCTGTTGAATGAAACCTTTTTTGAGTTTTTATTTTTGAGTTTCACAAAGTCAGTTTCGGCTTTTTATCTAATAAATGTACCAGTGATGCTATGTTTTCTGTACTACATGAGGTATATCCGGCACTAAAAAGTAATTTTTCTTTTTTTTATTTACAAATTCGCATTAACCCGAAGGTTATTAGCGAGAATCAGATTTACAATATTAAATATATTATATATTAACAAAATTAATAGCTTTTAAGTAGTTTAACATATTTGTGAATGAACAATTTGCACCAAGTGCTTTCTCTAAGTTTATTGAGATACCATAATTGATTCTTGCTGTGGAGAAAACTGGACAGTCTACAACAACATGTTTCACTGAGAGTTTAACGTTACACTGCTTACATTTTGGTTCGGATTCTTTAGTAATTAGGAACTTGTGCGTGACACTGGTATGACCTAATCTAAGACGAGTTATTGTCACTTAATCCCTTCTTTTAGTGGGAAAACATCTCCACGGTTTAATGTTCGGTTTATTATTCCTAAGATTGGACACTGAAAATTCGCACCGGTTTTTCCACTCACTTAGGATCCGCGATTTGATAACAATTGAAACATCACTAGCTATCACGTATTTCACAATAATAGAGTCAGCTGAATTGACGGCTTCACGCGCACACTTATCGGCTTGTTCATTACCTCTAATACCATTATGTGATGGGATCCAAATAAAGATTACCTCCTTATTACAATTTTCTATCTTTATCAGATTTTGTTTTATTTTTTCAAAAATATGATTCTCTGGGTATATTCTTACTATAGATTGTAGTTAGTTTAATGAATCAGTCAAACTTATATATTTCTGATTTGGTGAGGATATAATATATGTGAGTGTCTCGTATATGGCATATAAATCTGCATTAATAGTACTATAGTGTATTGGCAACTTATATTTTTGACACGTATTAGAGGATATAACTGCTGCTCCTACACCATCTGTTGATTTTGAAACATCTGTATAAATTTAAGAGAAAGCCGGGGAAGAAAGGGAAGACTCAGTAGCCGATGAATATGCTATCGTGCCATAGTCTAATTTAGATCTGATTAGAGTTTTGTAGAGAGAGACCATAGTTTGTCTATCTGCCCCCAGTCTTTTTTAGATAGTAATTTAAGAATATTAAGTCATGCTTGGCATTCGATTGCCAATTTTTTAATATGTTCTTTCCAATTTAGATGTTGGTCGAATGTCCAATGATAAAATTTTACATTATTTTTTCGAACTAGAGGCTTGTTAAATAGTGAGAGTGGAGAGTGATTAGGGTAGCTTTTCTTTGTGAATTAAATTTTGTTTTTTCTGTAGAAAATTGAAATCCACAATTTTGCGACCATTCCTCTAGTTGATGTAAAAACGTTTGTAGCATACTCGTAATTTTTCCATATTTTGGCTTCTTGCATAGATAACTCGTCTGCATAACATAAGGTCGTCTGCGTATAAGAGACCTTTCAGTGGTGAGTTCATATTGGCTGCAACATCATTTATTACTACTAAAAAAAGTGTAGGACTTAAAACTGATCCTTGAGGAATACCATTCTCTAGTTTTGTTTTTGGTGATAGCATATCATTAGTTTTAAGGTGACATTATTGATTGGTTAAGAAATCATTAATAAAAGCTAGGCAGTGTCCTTTGATATTTAAATTATGTAGTTTTTTAACTATTAGGTGTTTCCAAGTGGTATCATATGCTCCCTTGTCCATAGCACTGACATGTCCATGACAGGACTGACGTTTAGCTTCTTTATTGTAAGTATAGTTATGGCTCGAGTTCTCTTATATTCTAGTTGGTTTTCAAGTGATTTATTTCTTTTGTATTTATTAAAGGCAGTTTCACTTTCTCTACTAATACGGTATCTTTTTGGCCTCAGTAGAATAACACATTGCAGAAGCTACTTCAAAAATCAAGTAATTTTAACTCCTCCCTCTCTATATATTCTAGAAACTGTTGTGTATTTTCCGATCCCGTCCACTGAGTTAGTAAAGAAAGAAATCTACATTATATTCGACAAAAAAATCAAAACCCATCTTTCTTTGCAACTTAACCCTTAATAGGTAATTGTATCCTATGAAATACATTGATATCTCAAAAAATTTACGGAAACTTCATTAAATTTGCAGCAAATCGAGTATTGTGTACAGTGAGATCCACAAGCAGACTAACGTATTGAACGGTATGGTAACGGATAGCGGGTGGGGAAATACATTACACAGGTTTACAAAAAAAATATTTTTTAAAATTGTTTGGAATTTCATAACTGATTTTTATGTATTTTTCAGCACTGATTGCAAAAATGCAGTCCATTTTTTTCTATCACGTAAGGTTTTCTCACAAAAAAGGAAATACTTTTTGGTATAATAACAAAATTTTAGCAATTTTTCAAATTTTTTCTTAAGTTAAAGGATTTTATTTCATGTATAATACATGTTATAAACTACATATCTAGTACACTTACATTTCTCTTTAAGCTCATAAGTCCGTATAGTAACGCTTCTGCTTTCCGTCGAAGCTTTTTTTATTGCTTTTCCGGCTGTGTACTCGTTGAGGGTCATCTCGTTTTAGCATCCATCATTGTTATTTTTTGTGCCTGTGTAAAGTTGTTGAATATTTTTCTATTACTTTCAAGGTAAGATCTTTAAATGTGTTCCATATTTCTGTGTGGTTTTCATTTATTGGTTTCTTTAGCTCATTGTTTAAGTCATTTTCTATTAACGTTTTGTTGGATATTGAGATATTTAATTTTGATGTTTTGGGGCTTTCTTGGACTTTTTTGAGCTTCACATTGATGTCAGTTATTACAGGGTTATGGTCTAAACCGATATCTGCACCAGGATATGTCATTACTCTGGTGACGAGATTCTTAAATCACTTGTTTACCAGAATATAGTCTATCTGATTTCTAATCGTATGTAGTGAATTATCTCCTGGTCCCCTCTATGTGTATAACCTTCTTTTGTGAAGTGGTATAATATATCGCCTCTTTCATTGCTCTCCCCTAGTCCATATTCACCTACCAGGTCAGATCTTCGGCCTTGGCCAATTTTTACGTTAAAATCTCCAATGATATAGGGTAAAGTACCCAGTTATTGGCACTTTAAGCAATAAAATTTAATGTAACTGTATTTTAAAAACAGTATTCAAAACATTGTTAGTTGTATTTTCACATTCAGATTTGGTAATATTTTTAGATTATAATACTGGCGTCCTTTTATTCAAATACCATCTGAATTATTTTTTATAAATTGTTTTTTAAGAAAAGGTCTATTTCACCAGTTATTGGCACTTGAGCCTAGTGATTGGCATACCAAGGAATCCAGTTATTGGCACCTAAATTCAGATAAGCATGTCCTTACGGTTTAGTGCGTAGGTAGCCTAGGTAGGTAGGTATATTGTTTAAAAAATAATAAATCTTAATATAACTTTTTATTAAATACAAAAGAGAGAAATAAAAATGAGCCAAACACGTACAAAAATGAGAAACATAAATATAAAATGTAAAAACATAAGATGACAACTTAAGATGCCAAGCCACGTGTGGTACACACTTTACAAACATACAAGTCTTTATATGTCTTAGCTTTTTTTAGGCAACCACAATGGTAACTTCTGGAACATTTTTGACACTGTATTCCAAAATTAATTAATGAAAAATTTTTTGTACAACTAAAGCATATTCCTTTATTTAAAATTTTATTATTTGTTGGCAATGAACTGAATGAAGTTTGTGTTGGTATTAAATGGTTATTATTTGCTGCTTCCTTTAAAATATTTCTGATATGTTTGGGTTTATTCGCAATTTTTTTCATTTTATCGTGTTCTTTTCTTAACTTATTTTCTTCTTTTTTTAATTTATTTTCTTCTTTCTTTATTTTATTTTCTTGTTTTTTCAATTCTTTTTCTGTCTTATCTCTCTGCTTTTCTTCATAAATTTTTTTCCAACCACTTGATGTGATTACAAAAGGAAGTCTTTCAGTCTGAAGCTTACCTTTTCTTTCAGGAGTTTTAGGCCACATCAAATAATCTTTAAATTCTATGCTCGAGCTAGTATTCGACACACAGTTTGGTTGATCCCCTGTGGGAGTTTTGGTTGATTGTGATTCATTGTTGATTGAGTTTTGTGGTTGATCATTATTATTCTTATTAGAATGCTCTACTACAAAATCAGTCTCATTTGTATCAGAAATATCGTCAAAATTACTACAATCAAGTAAACTTTCACATGGGTAAGCTTGAGCTGAAGTTCCAGGAATAGCAATATCTTCATCCATCATTATTGGTGTACTCGCTATATCAATTTCGTCTGTGATCTGAGGTATTAAAATATTATCGTCAAATATTGGAACGCCGGGTAAATCAATTTCCTCTATAGTAATCATAGAGGTATCAGCAACAAAATCCAAATTGTTTTCGGAATCCAAATTATTTTCTTCCGTGTTCGTAATTTGAAATTGTTTCCATATTTTTAGGAGTAGTTGAAAATGTTCATCAGTTTTTGCATCAGTATAATCTTCTAATTCTTGCAGTTTTTTTGAACCTACTATTTCGCAAAAATCCGCATAAGATAAATCACACTCCTTTTTAAGCGTTGAAGTCTGTTTTTTCGGTCTTTTGTTGTTTTCCTAAACACTTTGTAAAATCAATTGCATTACTATTCCATGGAAAAAGGCCGCATGCTTTGAATCCACTAGAAATTGTGGAAGTTTTTAATTTCTTTATAGCCTCTTGTAAAATAGGCGCAAACTCTTGTTTTGTTAATTGTACAAATGGTTTTTCTTTTCGCCATTCTAAAATAGCCTTTTTCCAACTATTCTTTAATGGTTTAAAACATGATACGTCGGCAGGCTGTAAAATCCTTGTTGAGTTAGGATACAACGAAATAAGAATAATTTGTAGATTGGTACACAGCTGACTCAATTCATAAGTGAGATGAGTTTTGTGCCCATCAACAAATAGAATAATAGGTTTTTTAATATTGTTTTGGGTCAAAAACTTATTAAAAATATTAGACACATACTCATAGAAAAGTTCGGCCTTAATCCAGCCATTATCACTAACACCGATTCCCCAATCTTCTGGAACGCTACTGACTATACTACTTGGTAGCCTTTTATATGGATAAATAATCATAGGTGGAATTATTGAACCAGAAGCTGAAAAAGTAAATAAAACGGTTAAATTTGCTTTTGCAGCTCCTTGGTCTACTTGGTAAACATTTTTTGTTCCTCGAGGTGCAATAACTTTGTCTGCCTTTGGACAAAATAAGAAGCACGTCTCATCTGCATTAAATATTCTTGATGGGTCGGTAAGTATTTCGAAATATGATTTTTCTTTTAGATAAGACTCTATATTCGAAAACCACTTCCTTATGTCAAATTCTGATACATTTGCGCTGGCACTAGTAACTGCTTCAGGAACACGAGATACTAAACAAGGATGCCTTTTCATAAAAGACTGATACCAGTGATTTCCAGGAATGTTATTCTGAAAAGGAGTTTGCCTGGGATTCTTGTCTAAAAATGATTTTACAGCGTTCTGGATATCTTCTCGCCTACGAGGAAAACCTTTTTTATGACTTTCTAGAATCCACTCTGTCAAAATATTTTCTTCTTCTGAGGTCAGGTAAGAAGTTGGTCCATGTCCTGGCTTTTTAAATTTATTGCTCAGACGATACTGCAAAGTTTGTCTTGGTATATTAAACTTTTCGGCCGCTTGCTTTTTAGACATTCCATTATTAATGGCTTCTAAAGCGTTTTGCAATATAGTTTCATCATATGATTTAACATATTTACTATTTGCCTTTACCTTGGGCATTTTCGAATAATCTACAAGAGAAAAGAAAAATTCTCTAAAATGTTTTTCAAAAAGCTGAAAACATATTTTTTGTTAAAAATAAATTCCTATATTGTATAGAATATAGCCTGATAAATTGTAATATTATTTATTAGCGTACTGATTTCTACTTTTCAAAATCGAAAAACTATTTTTGCAAAATTAAGCTAATTGCCAATTACTAGCATAATTAAAATTTACTTCAGACCAAAGATTGGCATGGATGCCAATCACTAGATATAGACAAATTTTAAAACCCAGTAACCGGCACTATCAAAATTTTGTGTTTTACAGATATAATATTTAATATTTATGTTGCAATAGCTAATATAATACTTAAATCATACATATTCATTAACTAAAGAATACAAAAATAATATAATCAATTTTTATCATACCTTATAATGGTTCAGTTTCTAAAGAAATTCTATAATTACACACACATCCAACGGTCACCCAACTGCTGGTCTCTGTTACACTGTCAACTGACAATATTATTCAGATAATTTGGCGCTATAAAAAATCGGATGGTGCCATCTATTATCTAATGGACACGCTATGGCTTCAATATTGCAGAAATTCTTATAAATAACAAATAATTGGACTGATGCCAATAACTGGTTACCTGCCGGCAACTGGGTAGCTTACCCTATGTAACTTCGTTACTTTTTAGATTTTTAAGTGTCTGTTTTAATTTTCTATAGAATGATTCGACATCATCGTCGTATTTGTTTTCTGCAGTAGGGGCATATATTTGGATAACATTGATATTAAATGGTTTGCTCTTTAATTGGAGTATTGCTAGTCTGTCGTTCACTGGTATAAAATTTTTCACATATTTCTTAAATTTAGACGTTATAAAATATGCCAACTCCATTCCTATGATGTGTGACATCTTCTACACTTCTAGAATAGGATAGTGTGCTTTCACCTTGTTCATATATTCCCGTTCTAGGCCACCAGAGCTCACTGATGCCAATTATATCAATTTTTAAACGTTTAACCTCTTGAGCTAAGTTAATGAGCTTACCTGCTGCATAGAGGCTTTTAACGTTCCAGGTACCTAATCTGATTGTACTGCTAGACATTTTTAAAGTTGTCGTACTTCTAAAATTGTAGCGATTTCGTGTGATGACGACCGGGGAGGCCCTATAGTCTGATGCGCGCCCTTCCCTGCCGGATCTTTCTTTCCGTGATTCGGGATCAGTAATACTTCCGTTACGATTGTATTGAGCCATGTTAATTTTACTAGGGACCATAATGAGGTGGTTTTCTGTTGCCTTCCCCATGCAAAAACAGGCCACTGTTTTCCCAAATTTCTCAAACTGACGTCATCCAACGCGCTGTAATTATACTTCCTCCTTTTGTTAGGTGTAGATGACACCAATCTTCGGGAGCCTCGCTTCTTTGCTTCAGCTGGCTGATTTTTTCGAATAGTTCATTGTGTATAATATATAAATTGACAAAGGCAATGTCCATTATGACCCATAATAAACGGTGCCACCATTTACGTGATTTTCTATCTACACAGTATGAACTACATAGTTGGTCGGCAAGATCAACGCCGCCCATATTTATGTTATAGTCTTCCACAACGCCGCTGCATAGTAAGTTTAAACTCGAACCATCTCTTTGTTTTCTAAAAACATGTATTACTTCTGACCCATGAAAGTTAGTTGCATTGTTAACTGCTCTGTTATCCATCCACACAAAATAACCAATGTTAGTATTAGAATCCCGAAATGAATGATCAAACAACCAAAATAAGAGCTAGAATAGAAATAGCAAGAAATGCGTTTGTGAAAATGAAAACAATTATCTGCAACAACGATCTTAGATTACAACTGAAAGTAAAAGCACTGAGATGCTACGTGTTTTCGATACTGCCATATGGACTTGAAAGCTGGGCATTGAAGCAAGAACACATAAATAAGTTACAGTCCTTTGAAATGTGGTGTTACAGGAGGGTGCTTAGAATAGCATGGGCACAGAAGAAAAGTAACGCGGAAATATTGCGAGAAATGGGCAAAGAATGCGAAATAATAAACACAATAAAAATAAGAAAGTTACAATATATGGGACACGTAATGAGGGCTCAACTGTAAACTGCTCTAACTTATAATCGAAGGAAAAGTCAATAGCAAAAGAGGACCAGGAATAAGACGCAACTTTTGGCTTAAAAACCTACGGCAATGGACGAACATGACCTCCATACAACTATTCAGGACTGCTACAAATAAGATTAAATGGGCAAATGTAATGGCCAACGTCCTTAATGATAAGGCACCGTAAGAAGAAGAATGAGGGGATAGCGATATGAACTGTTAAGGCTGATAATACAGGAAAAGATAAGAGGAGAAAGGAGTATAGGAAGAAGGAGAGTGTCATGGTGAAAGAATTTAAGGGACTGGTTTAAATGCAGTTCTATAGAACTTTTTAGAGCAGCAGTAGATAAAGTAAAGATAGTAAGGATGATATCCAACCTCCGATTGGGAGACGAGACTTAAAGAAGAAGGTAATCAAAGTCTTCGCGTTAAAATTCCTTTACTTTTAAATTTCGAGGCAAGTCCATTCTGTTCTTACGAATTGTACCACATGCTAATGTATTTGTTAGTTTTAGTCTTTCGAGTAATTTTACGATCGTAAAGAAATTATCAAAACAAATAATTCTTTCTTGAAGAATTATTATATTCTTCCAGTACATCTTGGTTTATGATAGGACTACTCTTCCTCCTAAACCATAGTTCTCGAAATTAATCCGCAATGTTTCGTTTTTGCCTTGATATAAGTCAAACTGTAACATAAAACCATTTTGGTTTGCAATAGATCATAATTTGTAGCCCCTTTTATGGTCTTCTTCGGAATATATTGTTTCAAGCCTTGTTTCGTCCTTTTAAAAAATCATACTTTCATCCACACTAAGTTTTCTTGTTCCCTGATAACATGTAGTAAATTGTCTGTTTAGAGTATCTATCATGGGTCGAATTTTAAGAGCCTTATCTTTATTGTCGTTGGAAATTTGTTGCTTACGTTGACATGTAGATTTGCTAATATCATCTTGATACGATTCCTTGACATGGTTTTCGAAACAAGAGGCACATGTAAGTCTTGTGAAGCATTCCAGTACATTTTCCACGAGGGAAGTTGATGGTACCCCATTAGAAAGTTCAGCCCGATAAAGGTCCCAGTAATTCACGTTCCTTTATATTCAATATCTTGTTGTTCTGCACTGCATACAAATTACTTTGATAGGTAATCTTCTGCATAATATCTCCGAGTAGTCTAACAAAAACATTTTCGGATACCTTTAAGAGGTTCAACGCTTTCATTTAGTTTGTTTTTAACCACAGCTTCATCCAGTCCTGATTCTTCAATCTCACCTACACCATTTTCAACTAATTCACTTTTTTCAGCTGCAGATGGACCAACATCTCTTATTTCATTATCTTCATCAGAATCGCTGTTTTCATATTCACTTATTTCGACATCATCTGGTTGCTCCAGAATTTGTATTGCCAGTTCGTTAGTTCCTTTTCTGATAAAGGCCTTTTCATACAATCCTAATTTGCTTTCTATTCTAATAGAAAGTTTTCCATTCTAAAAAAGTTTCCCATTTACTTCCCTTTCTAAAAGAAAGTAATATAAAAAAATGTTTTGAATCCTGACGGGACTTAAGAGTCCCAAGGCATTGAACAGTAATATGATGTGTAATTATCATCATAACAAAATAAATATTTTATTGGTGCTTACCCTGAAGTGTATTGCGTCTGATTCACAAATAAAATTCCGCAGAAACAGTATAAACAATAACGATAAACACGAATAATTGTGCTTGCATCAACAAAAGTCCATCGGCAACAGTTACTGTTACAATAAATTCGATTAGCGACGATTGTCAGTGAATACACCCGATGAAATATTTTCTAGGTTAGGTTAGCAAATGTACTGTACGCCTCAGTCCCCTCAGTCCCGTCAGGAATAATTACAACTTTCGCCGTAATAAGAAAATAATACCGATTTAAAATTTTGGGACTTCAGAGTCCCGTCGGGCAAAAAAGGGTTGACGCATAACTAAGGAAACACAGTTCGTTTAGGTACAAGCAACTAAAGTATTTTTATATACAGTGTGTAAAAGCCAAATGGAATAAATTCATTATTTAGGTTACTGTACATATTTATAAAAAATCCCGAAACACGTCAAGTTTAAATTACAACTTGACATTCCTACAACCCCTATCTTCAACTCCCATAGAATGACAGGTACAACCCCCAATTTTTAAAATAGGAAGTATAGGCTTGTGATATATCGTTTGAAAGGTCTTTTCATTCTCCATTCAAAAATGTTGTCACTTTCAAGTTTATTAAAATTAATTAAGATAAAATAAATTAAAATCATGTGGTTACCGAAATTCGCAAAATATACTCAAAACTTATTTCCCGTTTAGGTCTTGATAATGAGAAAGTGAACAAAAACCATAGCAATGTGGTTTGTAGATGGTAACCATTAAAAAATTTTAAAGAATTTCCGTGGCAACGTTATTTTAACACGCATTACTAAATTGTTTTATTTAAAGTGTCAGTATTTTAATTTAAGTAAAAAGTTCGTTCAATTCAATTCTGAAAAATAGTTAGATTAACGAAAATGCATAAAATAACAGTTTTACAAATGATTGGTTATTGAGATAACACCCGAACACAACAGGAAGTAACTCGCCTATTTCATGAGAAATTTCCTAATTTACCGCCTATATCCCAAGGAACAATAAGTAAAATACAGAAGCAGTTTCACGAGTTTGGTCATGTAAGGCAGATAAAAAAAGCAGCTGCCAATGCACTGACTGATGAACTCAAATTAGATGTGTTGCTTGAGTTTCAGGAAAATCCACATACATCGAGTAGACAGGCATCCACTACATTCAATGCTAGCCATACATCGATAGTAAACATATTAAAAGAAAATAAATTTCATCCCTGTAAGATGATAACTACTCATGGAGGAGCTCATGGAAGACGATTTTGATAGAACTTTTTTTTGTAAGCAAATGATGGACATGTTGGATAACAATATTATCCAATTAGAAGACGTTATGTTTTCTGATGAGTGTCTTTTTTACACTTTTTTACTTAACGGTCATGCTAATCGGCAAAATTGTTGCTACTGGGCCACGGAAAATCCTTACTGGATGAGAGATGAACACACTCAAACCCTCAAAAAGTTAATGTTTGGGCAGAGATTGTAGGAAACAATATCATTGGTCCCTTTTTCATTAAGGGCAACTTGAATGGCAACAAATATTTGGCACTACTTCAAAATAATGTCATCCCAACGTTGGCAAATTTATATCCTGATCCAGGAAACCCTGAAGTTCCAGCGAATACGATATGGTTTCAGCAGGATGGAGCACCACCACATTACCAACTTAATGTCCGGCAGTACCTCGACACAATATTTCCCAATCGGTGAATAGGAAGGCGAGGATCGATTGAATGGTCAGCGTGATCACCTGATCTTACATTATTAGATTTCTTTTTATGGGGATATGTGAAGAGCCATGTGTACAAAACTAAACCTTCTGATTTAAATGACTTAAAAGAACGAATAACGCTTGCGATTAGGTCGATCTCGCCTGTTATGTTAAATAATGTAGAATAGCGTTTTATTTGAGATTAGGATGTTGCCAAGACGTTTACGTTGAACATTTTGAACATCTGCTTCATTAACATTCATAGTTCTTTTTCGTGGTCTACATTTTATTACGTTTTTCATTACATTTTAGTTTTTGATTGTATTGTAGCGAATTTCGGTAACCACATAATTTTAATTTATTTTATCTTAATAAATTTTAATAAACTTAAAAGCGACAACATTTTTAAATGGAGAAAAAAAGACCTTTCAAACGATATATCACAAGCCTATACTTTCTATTTTAAAAATTGGGGGTTGTACCTGTCATTCTAAGGGGGTTGAAGGTAGGGGTTGCATTTTCACGTTAAAGAATGTCAAGTTACAATTTAAATTTGACGTGTTTCGGGATTTTTTATAAATATGTACAGTAACCTAAATAATGAATTTATTCCATTTGGCTTTTACACACTGTATATTGGGGTATCACATGCAGCAACTTAAATTTATTCGTAAACTAGTTTGTAAGGTTTTATTATGTAATTCGCAATTTAGTTAAAATTTGCAATGAATTATACATTTTATTATTGTGATATTGACGATTTATGTAATTTTAATTGTTATTGTTATTTCTCTGACTTTTTGTAAGCTTTGTCCATAAAATTGTACAATTTTCAGTGACAGTATAGCATATTTTTAATTCTAATGTTACAGTGTTTATTTAACCAAAATTTTTAAAATTTTCAGAAAGTAAACCTCCAAGTGACTGTAGTAGATTACGATAGAATCGGCACTTCGGAACCCATCGGAAAAGTGGTACTAGGCTACAATGCAAGCGGAACTGAGCTTCGCCATTGGTCAGACATGTTGGCTTCGCCTCGTAGGCCGATAGCACAGTGGCACACACTCAAAGATCCTGAGGATGAAAAGAAAGACTAAGATAATAATGTCGCCTAACAACGCTAACACAATATAGTAAGTTAAGTATTTGGTCAAATATATCGTTATGTTTGTGCAAAGAGTTATAAGTCAAGAAATTAGAGTTTTAAGAAAAATGGATATTTCAAACTTAAGGTTAATTTTACCAAATTATGTTAATTGTCGAAAGTTTAATTTCTGGGGATTTATTGTTATTTATAGAATACCTATTGCCAACATAAATCTACTTATCGCTTTATCCACCAAAATAAAAATGACCGTAGACCTGAGTTTTACTCTACTGTTACAAAAATAAAAACCAATTTTATTTATATTAACCTGCACTACCACTTTCCTTCTCATTTCTTTCACGACAAATGGTTTCCTCTTTCCTGTTCCTCCCACTAGTTGCATCCAATCATAAACATGATTTATTGAGGTTCCATATATCTTTCTAGTTCTCTCTATCATGAAGTGGTCAGTGTCACATTCCATATGTGAATGTCCTGCGATAAGGAAGTTATGGTTAATGTTTTCCGAATGTCGGCTGTTTTGTAGTCACCTAAAAAATATTGGTATAACGTGTGTATTCTTATTTTGACCACCACACGTATCTGAGTACAATATAACGTGGATAATATCCGTAGGAAGCTCATCAAGATGCTTATAGAAGCACGAACCATTTTGATTTGCACCTCTTTCGCAAATTACTTCGTGTCGCATATGATTAAAAATTGTGCGGTAATATAATCATGGACAGTAAAATTAAAGGTCCATAGTTGGGAGACACTGCTGCATATCAAAGGTGCACACTTTTGTAGAGGTGTTGTCCTTATTGTTTAATTTGTCAATTGCTTTCAATTTGTATGCGTAATCTGCTTCGACTTGATAAATGGCTAGTTGTTTACATTATTCGTCTTTGTTTTAGGATTTGCTTTAATTTTTATATGCACTTGGTCACATGTTTGATATGTATCCTTTTTTGGTGCCTTTATAACTATTTTCATGATGTGACAAATTTTTTTGTAAACTTTTCTGGTTATAGGTTGGTGTTTGGACTCTTGTTTAAGATATTCTTCATAAATCTTTGCAATTGTATAGTGCGGTGGAAGATACTTTTTGCTTTTTGGTTTCTGCAATAGTGACTTTCGTATGCAGGCAAAGACAAAATGTGACGTTTAACAGCTTTAGTAACTTCATCGGATAATTTATGTCATGGCTTATGGGATCCTCTATTATCGTCGTGTGTTATTACCGCGTTAGAAGCGCCCTTTTAGTGTAAAGTGTTGGTAATAAATCTACTGCTTAGACCAAAAGTCTTTTGAAAGCACGACTGATATATTGGTATTAAATTACCATTAATCTCAAGATGATATTGATAGATTAATAAATCAAATTTTTGTTTAGATTCGTCAGTAACTCTTTGTTTTAATGTTTTTTTTTTCAACGATGATTACAAGACTACCTAATTACACAATTCTCTTATTATGGCTGTCCATGGCCCAATATTCTTTAGATAAAGTGTATCTTGTAACATCATGTCAACTCCAGGAACTAATACAGAATTGGAAAGGTATACGGTATTTATCCAAAACAAAATAATCTATGCTTATAAAAAATCCTGTCCAATAAGGATGGTCCGGGAAAGTCGCAAAAATAACTCTTGGTGGTGCACTGAATTGGAACAGCTTAAAAAGATAGCAAGAACAGCTTTTAATAGAGCGAAACGCACCAAACTCAAAGGGGATTGGGATTATATCAATCAAATCTCAGAGAGTTTAAAAAAGTCTGCAGACAAAGACAAAGAGCTGCTTGGAGAACCTTCTGTGAGGAAATCGAAGATTTCCCGCAGGCTTTCAGGCTACAAAAAGCGCTCTCAAAGGACCCACATCGGCATGTCGGCATACTAACGAAGGAAGATGGAAACAAAACTTCCAACATTCGCGAAAGTGCTGAGGTCCTGATGAAAACACACTTTCCCGGTTCTAGTGTCTCAACAGCACCAAACCGGATGAAAGAAATAATCATACCCTCAACAAACGACTGGCATCTCGCCAGAACAATGATTAATGAGGAAAAGGTAAAATGGGCCATATCGTGCTTCACTTCTTTCAAATCACCAGGGCTTGACGGCATATATCCAGCCCTACTACGGTGGGGACTGGATATCCTTCTGCCGCACCTCGTGTAAATATTCAGAGCATCTTAGATTCTGAGATATATTCCCAGGAAGTGGAGAGAGGTACGTGTGGTCTTCATACCAAAACCAGGTAGGATGGATTACACCATACCAAAGGCTTTCCGACCAATTAGCCTAACATCCTTTCTGTTGAAAACGATGGAAAGGCTATGCGAGAGATACATAAGGGATGAAGTTCTGGTCCATAACCCACTTCACCCAAATCAACATGCGTATACTTCGGGAAGATCTACCAATTTTGCACTGCATCATGTAGTGGGAAGAATTGAAAGATCGCTCGATAATAAAGAATCCACCCTAGATACATTCATAGACATTGAGAGAGCGTTTGATAAAACCACATTCCCAACTATCACCCAACACGCTCAACGTCAAGAATGTTCCCCTGGCGATAAGCGAATGGATATTCAGTATGATCTCTAGTAGAGCAATAAGCATAAATGGAGAAGACGTTTCTGTTAGAGGCATGGTTACGAGGGGATGTCCACAGGGAGGGGTGCTATCACCACTACTCTGGAACGTAGTTCTAGACACCCTGGTTGACCAACTCAACAGCAACGGTTTCTACACAATAGCCTATGCAGACGATATTGCTGTCCTGCAAAGCGATAAGTTTGAGAACACACTATGTGAGAGATCACAAGTTGCTCTTCGACTAATAGAAACATGGTGCAAGGAACACTCATTATCTATAAATCCTAAGAAAATAAAGATGGTCCTCTTTACCAGGAAAACAAGAATCACGGGCTTAATACCCCCAAGGATTCTAAACTACAGTCTAAATTTTTCTGACGAGGTTAAGTACCTTGGTATTACCCTTGACAGGAAGTTAACATGGAACTCACACTTAGATGGTACAGCTAAAAGAGCATATATTGCCTATGCACAGTGTCGACGAACGGTCGGATGCACCTGGAGCCACACGCCCAGGGTGATAGCCCGGGTCTACTCCGCTGTCATTAGGCCAATGCTAACTTACGGAGCTATTGCTTGTGTACCACAAGTGCTACAGGCAACAGCGATTAACAAACTAAACCATATTGAGCGGATGGCTTGCATAAATATAACAGGTGCCATGAAAACAACACTAACTGCTGCAATGGAGTTGATTATTGGCATCACGCTTCTAGATATATTTTTCAAAGAGGTGGCTCTAGTGACAATGATGCGACTGCGCTAAGCTGGTGCAAACCTTGATGTAGGAATGGGACAATTAAGAACTCGTTTCTGTTGGGGAGAGCCGGATGTGTTACCAGTACTACAGGCAGGCTGCGACTCAATTGAACCAAAGTTTGTCTTTAACAAACCCTACAAAATTGAAACATGACAGTGTATGGAGACAAACGTGGCAAATGCCTATTGCATATAAACCGATGGCTCCAAAATGAAAGAAGGCTCAGGATGCGGGATATACTCCAGATCACTGAACCTAAGAATAAAGTGGGGTATGAGCAAAAATGCCAGCGTAGTTCAGACAAAACTGACTGGTATCTCCATAGCCGCAAAAGAGATAACCCTAAAAGGTATAGCAAGGAAAACTATAATGATCTGCGCAGATAGTAGATAAGCGCTACTAACCTTGAATAGACCACTTGTCACAT
Organism: Diabrotica balteata; assembly: GCA_918026665.1. Lineage (NCBI taxonomy): Eukaryota > Metazoa > Arthropoda > Insecta > Coleoptera > Chrysomelidae > Diabrotica > Diabrotica balteata. The sequence continues at coordinate 44,751,687 of OU898284.1, forward strand.
CAGGTTTAGTAATGGAGTGTCACGAGTCACTAACTCAAGCTTCGGATGGTCCGAATTATTTTTCTAGATAATTGGTCAGAAACCGCATTGCTGACCAATTATCTAGGAAGGCTGCAGGCCTAAGACTCTTAGGACCTAGGGATCTTTTTGGTAGGTCAACTACAACAATCGCGGAAATTGTCAAATGTCACTCCCATACGCAAACCGTAAAAAGATGGGAAGAAGGGAAAGGATGTAGACTTGTCAGGGTAACACTAAGTAACCTTGAAGAGTCAATATTAAAGAAGTACTTGGGAATGACCAGGAAAAATCTACGTTTGGCAGTTGGTTTTTTAACTGGTGATTGTCAACTAAGCAAACACCTCCACACACTGGGACTAGCAGATACACGTCTATGTAGGAAGTGTGAACGAGAAGACGAAACTGTAGAGCATGTCCTATGTGAATGGCCAGAGTTATCGTTAATACGAGAGTACGCGTTCGGCGAGTTCTGGCCCACACCTGCCCACATAAGAGAGAGATGTCTCCTGGTGACTTGTCCACCTTCCTAGAAATGGCAGGATGGACAATGAGCTAAGGGTGACTGCTCCCTGGGAGGATGCACAATGCGTCAATTGTGGCCAAAGTGCTGTGAAACTTAACTCGCTCTCCCTACTTTACAGATACAGAACATCATGTCAACGTCCTGGCATTTCATGCGACACATCGTTAGTGGTTTGCACTGCTTCGCTACAACTTCTTTGTCTTTTCGAATTTTGTAGCTTTGCCCTAAATTTCTTTTCGATTTATTTTCTAACCTTAGTTTTCTTATATCACCTTTTATAAGTTTATTTCCGCTAATTTTTATACGAATATTCCTACTTCATTTCACTGGTGTTATGTGTACTATGTTTTCTAAATTTACGTGACTCACACGAACCACATTTACTTTCATTTTCCGATAGGTTTTTTTGTTTCTCCAGTCTTAAAATGTCATCTTCATCCGATAATAAAACGTAAGAATCTTCCTCCGGATCATACAAAAGATCAATGTCACTATCATCATTAAAATCATATAGTATGTCAGATGGAAACTCTGAAGTCAGAAATAAATGGAGCTGCATTTCAACCTAAAACCATAGTTGTTGATTTTTTCTTAAAATCAACAAAACGAGAACTTACTTGTAAGTACCACTGTCTAGGTAACTATTAGTCTGTCTATTTTCTGGCTCTGCTTTCATGTGCTTCCTCTTGATGTTGATAAGATTCGGAATCGGAATCTACGTGTTATTGTAGTTATTAGTCACATTAAAACAAATTTTAATAATAATAACTTACCTCTATTATTTGATAGTACATTTCCAAAATTTTATTAGCTCGGAAAGACCTCATTTTAAACTGTTAAAACTGTTTTAAAATTTGTTACAAGTACGTGCTTAACACTTATTTTGAGGTTAGAACGCCACGTGTCAACAGATATAAGTTAACTGAATATTGGAGTCAAGAGACAAAAGTTGACTTATCACTAAACGCACGGGATGCCCTAGTGATCATTGGACACTAATTCATATCTATATAACGGTGTTATTATTGACTTATTATTGACTTAAGAGAGTATGTCTCTTTGCACAACCACAGATGAACTTGTTTTTTACAGCGTAGTGTAACTTTAGTTACACTAGTGTAGTGTACTTTTCTTATTTTGCACCAAATGTGTACTTGTACCGCTTTGCATGCGTACCAACGAATTATTTTTAATTAACTGCTTTAACTTTAATTTACCCCAATAAAGTTACGATTTTTTAATGTGATTATAAAACTATGTTCTTGTGGAATTTCTATTGTGGATCAATTTTATAATTTTATTAAAAGGTAATAATAAGAAAATATTTTTAAAGGTCAAAACAAAAATTGACTTGGGCCCATCGAAGGAAGTAAAATGGCTGTCAACGTCAAATATATCATATTTTCAATTAAAATTGTGCTTTATTTCCATTAAGTAAGGTAGATAGTTGCAATTAAGGGACAGGACATATGAGTATCACAAGGATTGTGATAAAGGACATTTTAATAATTCATAGAAACAAGGAGTACAATAACCAACAGGGTAAGATCTGGTATACAAATAAATCCTAAACTACAGAGGTTATGGAGGCAAAATTATACTTCAATAATCCAAGAATTAGCGAAAGCTATACCGCGGGGAAGAACTGCATCATATTCAAGCCGAGATTTATTTGATACTGGAATGTGCAAAAGGAAATAATGAGAGACCTCTTGAAAAAGAGAAGATCCACATATTGTAACAGTCAAAGGCAGTGGCGTGTCAGGAAGTGAAGTAGGCTGGCGTGGGAGTACATCAAAGGACTAAATGAACTGGGAGACCGGAACTAGGTTGAAAGGTTGAGCCTGTCTAGGTAGTAGGACATCATGGTATCAAAGACAACGAAAAATCAGATCAACTTGCCAAAAGAGTATCGAACGAATTAAACGTACCGGCTGTAACTTTGGGTGTACCAAAAGCTGTAGTTCGTAGTTCTCTGGAGGACTGTCGCCATTTTGCGTTCTTGAACGTAAAAAGTTACCTACGGAAGCAGTCATAGCCTGTGAGCTTCACCGTCCGGTAATAATTCAGCTGCCCGTGCCAACAGTCCCCTAGCTTCGCAGGTTCGGATGTAACTTCTTCGACTGCGCCACATCACGTGTTGCCACATACTCTTCCTGTCACTAGTCGATCGATCGTAAAAAACTGATACACGTTATCAAAGGGCTCTGCTTGTAGAGCCAAAGCATAGTAGTAAAAAGAAACTGCAAACAAGAAATGACATAGAATATTATTAATACAATGGTATAAATAAAATTTTTTACTTAAAAACCATCTTAGTCACTAAAAACTTTAATAATAACGACATCTTATATTACTATATATTTTTTTTTCAGGTATACTCATTAAAGTCTATCCTTGGAAAGTCAGACATCATCGTCAGTGTTACACAGAATCATAACTCGTCATCTTGTTGTTTAAAGTTTTCTCTTAAATGTATGAATTTTTAACAAAATAATACTAGCAGTACTGGCAACAGAAACAGAAATACAATGACACAAAAAAAACTTGTTATAAGTAATAAAAAAGATATTTAAAATAATTTTTTAAGTTGACTTGCTTTTAGACCAAGCTTGTATGGTATGAAAAATTATGTAACAAAATAGGAATTTCCGTTGATAGTGAATGCGGAGATTCAAGATAATAATTTGAGAATATATGATAAAAAAACACAGCAGGATAGTATAAGGCCAGAAAATATAGATTCAGAAGAAGAAATACGCAAGAACAAAGAAGATTATATGAAATAAGATAGATGATTAAAGCACTATTCACTGGAAACACTGGAAACAAGAAGAATAGATGCTTTATTGACGTGAAGGCTACATAAACTTCACCTGCGGCTATATAAATTGACTAGTCTAGTAACTAAGTGATCGAGGAGCTCAATCAAAAACCAGCCACTAACTGAGAATCAGTCCAGAAGATATTCCAAGCAGAGTTTCACATAAAGCTGCATAGTAAAAGAGTCCCAAAAATTAGTACCAAACGAAATAAAAACATTTAAAATAGCATTAACACATGATTATGTACCACAAGCTTAGCTAAAGCCAGAAGAGGCATAAAAAATACAAAAAAATAGACTACTGAAACTAATAACAGCACAAACTCTAAAGAAAATCCAGACAGAAATAACATTAGACGACTGATGTGGCTCTAAATCGTGTAGAAGAAAGAGAATGACTATGAATGAACGCAAGAAGAAAAATTAAGGATTATAATGAAATTTATTCGAACTGAATAGCACAATACCAATACACGATTTAAAAGGATAAAGAATGGAAGGTGTGGATTAGCGTGAAGGACGAAAATAGTGAAAACTATAACGACTAAGACCATGTGGAGAACATATAGCTGAAGGAAATAGCAGTAAGCTTTGTTTACTGCCACATTAAAAGAAAAACTCAAAGTACAGAGCAAAATCCGAATCCAGAACGAATTAACAGATGCATTCCCATATACAGGATTATAAAATATAAACATTTCACACATAAATTATATCTATATATAGTAAAAATACATATAAAACATACAAAATGTGAAAATATAAAAGTCAAACTTTTAACTAAGTGACTGAAAACATTTGACTTTTATCTATTATCGATTTATTGTATTTTAGCTGTTTACAACGTTGCCTAGTTTCTCAAAATTCTAATAATTGACGGAAATTTCTTTGAACACGACATGGTAAATTTTGTAATATTGTTTAAAAATTCATACATTGGAAGATGTCATCATCTAAAATATTTACTGCATTACTCATCAAAAATATTCTAAGCTTAACGCTAAGTATCTACTAAATATTCTATTCTTTAGTTGATTTGTTGTAAGTATTTATTTCCTATTTAATACCAGGCATGAATAATTGGTACTTGCTAGGAATGAGGATTTTATATTTGTTAAAGTGATTTTTCGGTTTTAGTTTTTTTTCTTGTTATTTATTGTTAGTTATGGTAAAAATACCAAAAGCGTGTTGTTACATGTTAATTGATGTTTTTTTTTTGTATAAAAAACATTCAATTATGTTTTGACAAATTATTGTATTGAATTATTTGCATTTATGTAAAGATGGCAAACTTCAAAGGTAAATTCATTGTGACATCCATTCACGTGTTCCAGTTTTTACCTGGTTTGAGTCTTATCAGGCTCGGACTTGCTTTGAACACGTTTTTGTCTTGATAAGTTATTTTCCTTAGGAATTAATTCTTTCTGATACGTCGATTGACGATTGACATTTTGCAATTTCATCCTTCAAATCCGTCAATAGTACCTTATATTCGTTATTGGTCGTTTTTCCAGCAAAGATATGAATCTCATTTGACAACAAATTTCACTTTAAGCTAGAAAGTAGATTCATGTTTCATTATGTTTCATGTCAACGCAAAAGCTGCTGTTTATTGATACACTTGTAAACAACACTAAATCGTTGTACTTTTTGATTGATCTTGAGTGTATTTTTTTATGTTTTCTAGGACAATTGCATTGCTCGAAATTAGAATTAAAAAAATCGTACCAGAAAGAAAAACAGTTCAACTACAGAGGTATAAACTTATTAAATACTACTCTAAAACTTACAACATTTTACAAGTACTAATAAATCAGAGGACTTATTAAATGTGGAGGTGCTACTGTGACTAATCAAATATATAAAATAATACTGAGAGCCTGGAATGAGGAACAAATCCCGGAAGAGTGGTGTATTGGAATAGTTTGCCCGCTACACAAAAAGGGTAACCAATTGGAATGTAGAAACTATAGGGGAATAACCCTCCTTAATACAGCTTACAAAATATTTTCGAGGATCTTATATGGTCGCCTAAGTGCATATTCAAAGGAACTTCTCGGGGAATATCAAAGTGGTTTTAGGCCTGGTCGATCAACAACAGATCAGATCTTTGTGTTAAGGCAAATATTGGAAAAAACCAATGAATTCAATATCGATACATACCATTTTTTTGCAGACTTCAAATCTGCCTATGAAAGTGTCCTAAGAAATAAATTGTATGAAGCCATGAATGAATTCCACATCCCCGATAAACTGATAAGATTGGTTAAGGCTACAATGCGTAATGTGGTTTGCAAAGTCGAAATACAGGGCGAACAATCACAGGCGTTTAGAACGCATGTTGGACTGCGATAGGGAGACGCGCTGGCGTGTCTTCTTTTCAAAATAGCACTGGAAAAGGCGATCAGAGATGCCCGAATAGACAACAGAGGAAATATTTTTAATAAATCAACCCAAATTTTGGCATATGCAAATGATGTGGACCTAGTTACCCGCACAACACGCAAGCTAGAAGAAATGTATACCACCTTCTCAAATGCCTTAAAATCTATGGGCCTGCAAGTAAATGAGGAGAAAACTAAGATGATGGCATCAACACCCAACAATAGACTCAGGAACATCGGTCCCCAATTCACAGTTGATAACTGTACCTTTGAAGTGGTGGAAAAATTCACATATTTAGGCTCCCTGATCACCAAAGAGAACGCCATAACGGAAGAAATCAAGCGAAGGATAATAATGGCAAACAGATGCTATTTTGGACTGAGTAGACATATGAGAACTAGAAACTTAAGGCAAAAAACAAAAATAACCATATACAAAACCCTTATACAGCGAGTGTTGACATATGGATCGGAGACATGGACCATCTCCAAGGCAGACGAAGACCTTCTGCTTATATTTTAACGAAGGATCCTGAGAGGAATATTTGGTGGCATCTGTCAAAATGGTGTTTGGAGGAGGAGATACAACTACGAGGTATACCACAGATATAAACAAATATTTGGTGGTAAAGACGTAGTATCTTTTATGTTTAGTAGTATCTCTCCTTAGAAAATAGGAAGACTAAGATGGGCAGGACATCTAGCAAGATCACAGCAGAACAACCCTCCTAGAAGAATCCTTATGTCACAACCCGTGGGAAGTAGAAAAAGAGGTAGGCCAAAACTCAGATGGAAGGATGGTGTAGATTGAGGATGGTAGAAAGATAGGCGCAGAAAACTGGCAACGGTTGGCAATGGATAGGACTGCCTGGCGTAATAGACTTAGGAAGATCGAGGCTCTTTCATAGGGCTGTAGTACCATTGATGATGATGAATAAATCAGAGGATGAGTTTAGCAGATGAACAACCGAGTTTTTGTAGTGAAAGATCGTGTACAGCTGCAATATTCGTTATAAAGCAAATAACTGAGAAATCACTTGAGTATAATGGCTTAAAGAAAGCAATTGACAGAGAAAGACTCAATGATGTAATCCATCTTTTGTATAATAGAGAAGCTCCCATAGATATTATAAAAACTTTTGAAAATATCTAACAAAACAACAAAATGGAAGTCAGAATAGATGGAACTTACAGAACCTATAGAAATAGGCAGCGGAATAAGACAAGAGGATTCATTGAGCCCCACGCTCTTCAATTTGATCATGGACGAAATTATCAAAAGCGTTAACAAAAGAAGAAGATACAGAATGGGAAATAAAGAAATAAAAATACTCTGTTATGCATACCACGCAATATGCAAGATAGTCAAAGATGAAAATAGTCTGCACAGACTGGAATATTACAAACAAACACATTAAGACTAAGATGAAGTCAAGAATTTCTAAAGCCAATGTAAGACCAATAATAATATGCTTCAGAAACAAGTCCCGATACAGCCACAACGCAAAGGTTAATGGAAACTGCAGAGATGAGAGTACTGAGAAGAATTGTTAAAGGAAATGTGCTGAAAGATCGAAAGAGAAGTGAAGATATTAAAAGAAAATGTATCGTACAGTGTATTAATGAATGGACAGAAAATAGAAAAAAAAGAAACAATGGAAGAACCACATAAGCAAAATGGAAAAGACCAGTGTCGTCAAAATAGCAAGAAATAGATCACAAAAGATGAAGTGACCAACTTGCATATAGGTATTAATCCGCCAATGAACAAGCAGAATTGCTTATAAAGAGGAAGACGAAGAAGAAGAAACAGTTTTAAATAAATCTATATTATATTTACATTGTTTTGAAAATTGCAACGTTAGAATTATTTCAACCATTGTAATTTGTAAATAAATGGTCAAAATAATGTCAAATTTTGACAATTGACGTTTGAAGGTTGGTAATTTTTAAAAACTATATAGATTTGTTTAGTCAATGAGGTCATTTGCGTTTGAAAGACATTTTGGAAACCGAATGAGATTCTCTATAGACTTATACTTGTCTGAAATTGTTTTCTTAAGACATAAACAATCATTTTTTGTAAAATTGGGACTATATGACTTTTTCCTAGTTTCAGACCAAAATCTGTATACTTAGTTGAAGATTTCTTTGTTTTATTTGAGTACTTAATGTGTACTTAACTGAAGACATTTAAAAATAAAATCTTAATCATTTATAGCAACATGTTTTTGGTATACTTCATTTAACACGTTCGCTGCGTGTCAAAAAACTGAAACCATCAACTTCTGACCTTAATTTTGGCAGTGGCACACGCAGCAAACCAGTTATAATGTTAAATATTTAAGTTTTTAATTATAAGTTACGTTGAGATTATTAGATATGTAGAAGATTGTACCGACAATAGCGAAATTGTAGTCTAGACTAAAAATTGACTATGCAATTTTTTTAAGAATAATGCACAAAACTAGTATTTCCACAAAAAATATACGGATCGGTTGCTATTCTAAATAAAGAAAAAAAACCTGTGTGTACTTATTTGTTGTTTAAATTTAGAACACTGTTGACATATAGATATTGTAGTAAGGAGAAAAAAAAACTATAGTAAGCGAAGACGTTTTTACTGTTTTCTTTACGTTGTATAAATATGTGGTGTTGTTTAGCAGGAAAAAACATTTTTCAAGTAGTAATGGTCCTTTTCATTTTTAACTGCATAGCCCAGTCTGGTTAAAAAAAGGTCGAAAAATTTTTCGCAGACATCTGAAGCTTTTAATACATAGGTGGGGGTTACTAGATGATGAATAGATGAAAAAGTACTCGTATTTTTACCTTACGTTTTTTTAAACAATAATTTATGGTCGTAATTTGATTTTTTGTATATAAGTTTTTCCCTTATATTTTACATAAACAATATTTATATTATTTTTTTTATATCAAGAATATTTTTATTTTCCCGTTTTTTCTATTAAAATTGATAAATAATTTACGGAGATATTTGCAAAAAAGCAGTTTTTTGCAGTAATTTGTAAATTTTAGTAATTTTTTTAAGACAAAATAAAATGTTATTAATACATTTGAATATCGAGCAATTACCGTTTTTTAAATTTGTGCGAAATTCTTCCCTATCGGTCAAATAGTTTAAAAGTTATTTAATTTATTTATCCCTGAGTATAAACAATATTTATATCATTTTTTTTATATCAAAGATATCATTATTTTCTTGTTTTTTAAATTAAAATTGATAAAAAATTTACGAAAATGTTTGCAAAAAGCAGTATTTTACACTAATTTATAAATTTTATTTATTTTTTTATTAACAGAATAAAATCTTTTTAATACATTTGAAAATCGAAGAATTACCGTCTATAAATTTGTGCGAAATGTCCCCCCGATCGTTCAAATGATTTAAAAGATATTTAATTTATTTATCCCTAAGGCTAAATATTGAAACTATTGAACTTGCTCTATTAACGATAAAATATATATTTCGTATATATTTTTATATAGGAAAAATATACATTGTCTCGTCTTTCATTGCAGCTAGAAGCCTCTTTTTCTTAATCGGGGGTAGCTCGTCAAAATATGAATAACTATATAGTTTTCACTATAACTATATAGAGAAGCGAATAAAGCTGTCAAGAAGGCAGCAAAGAAAGACAAACGAAAGTGGGCAGAAAATCTTGCCGAAGAAGCGCGAGTCGCCGATGAACATCAAAACATGAGACAATTATATAATATCACTAAACAACTAGCCAATAAAAGATATACTACCCACCAACCAATTGTAAAAAGTGCTACAGGTGAAGATATTACAGCGCCACAGGAACAAGTCAAAAGATGGCATGAATATTTTAGCGAATCTCTAAGTGCAGTCCCTACACCACCAGAAGACGCAGGAAACCTAATACCCAATATCCAACTGAGAATTAACACCAACGAACCAACAACGCAAGAAATAGAAATGGCCATAGAAAAACTGAAAGCACACAAAGCAGCCGGCCCTGACAATATTCCACCAGAGTTGTTAAAAGCTTGCCCAGGTACAGTGGCAGAGCTAATTCAACCACTCTTGAAAAGGGCTTGGAGAGAGGAAAAGTTCCCCAAAGAATGGAAAACGGGATTAATAATAAAGATACCAAAAAAAGGTGACAGAAGATATTGCGAAAACTGGAGAGGAATCACACTTCTGAATACTATAAATAAATTAACAGCAATAATTATAAACAACCGACTAACAAACAGTGTAGAAACAATGTTGAGGAAGGAACAAGCCGGTTTCAGAACAAACAGATCATGCGTGGACCAAATTAACACACTAAGAATAATTGTAGAACAGTCACAGAAATTCAACTCTCCTCTCTTTGCGTACTTTGTGGACTTCAAGAGAGCTTTTGACACGCTCACACATACGGCCATATGGAAAGCACTGCAGGAAATAGGAATACCAGAAAAAATAGTAAATCTCATCAAAGAACTTTACAGTGACACAGAAAGCAAAATCCTACACAACGGCATAACATCTGACCCAATAGCTATGCTAAACGGAGTAAAGCAGGGCTGTGTTTTATCCCCCATACTATTTAACATTGTACTGGACTCCGTACTAACAAAGGTAAACTCTAATAGAGGAATTTACTGAGAATTAACAAACAGACTGGAAGACCGATATTACGCTGATGATATATGCCTCCTAGCACATACAAAACAGGACATGCAACTCCAAGTAAACAAAGTACAAGAAAAATCAAAGAAGGTTGGTCTAGAAATAAACATCAACACAACCAAAGAAATGCGATTTGGTACCAGAAACAACCAACCTATTATGATCAACGACCAGAAAATTGAGAGAGTAGAGGAATTTGTATATCTGGGCAGCATAATTGACCTGTAATGAGGGTACAGAGCGTGATGTACATGAAAGAATAAATAAGGCTCGCAACGCCTACAACATGCTTAACAACATATGGAAATCCAAGATTTACCCAACTAAAACGAAATTAAAAATCTTCAACACAAATGTAAAAGCTGTATTACTGTATGGCTGCGAAACGTGGAAGATATCAGCACCCATAGTACACCAATTACAAGTTTTCATCAATAGAGCGTTACGAAAAATCCTTCGTATATTTTGGCCTAACTGAATCTCCAATGAAAATTTATGGAACCAAAGCAACCAAGAAAATGTCATAAAGCAAATAAGGCGATGAAAATGGAGATGGCTGGGCCACACACTCCGTAGACCGCCAAATGACATTGCCAGGACAGCGCTGGATTGAAATCCCTAAGGCCGACGGAAAGTAGGCAGACCTAAGGGAACTTGGAGAAGGACAGTACTGGACGAAGGGAGAAAAATGGGAAAATCCTGGCTTGAAATCAAAGCACTAGCCAGAAATAGAGTTCGCTGGAGACACTTTGTGGAAGCCCTATGTTCCTCTTAGGAATCTTGGGACTATATATATATATATATATATATATATATATATATTATATATATATATATATATATATATAGTTTTCACTGGCCGGGAAATATGGGAAACCTCGAAAAAATTGAGTCCATTTGAAATTCACAGTACTTTTTTTTAATTTGGCTGGAATAGGCTGTCGCAGTATTATTAATCATAACATAATTTTCACCTCCCACCCACCACCCCACCCGGAAATCTCGGAAAATAACGACACAATTATAGTTATTATAAGGAATATATTGTATAAAAAATTATCTGAAATTTAATTTATAAAATATATAAGTATTATTACATCGTTGATATAAAATGAAAAAAAAAATTAAAGGTATTGATCTTCCGGGATAATCCGAGGTTTCCGGGGGAGAGAAAATTATGTTATCATTATTAATACTGCGACAGACTATTCCAGCCAAATTAAAAAAAAAAGTAAGTTTTTACTCAATTTTTTCGAGTTTTTCGATGTCGATCTTTCGAAAGTACCTTCGTTTCGAAGGACTGTGAGTTTTGAAAAATTGGATGAATTTAATAGCTATAAGTTTCAATATAAAGTTTAGATTTTCATTCAAAATTTGTACAAATTTTGACTTCTTAATGTTTATAAACAATGGAGATATTTTTTAAAAATAGTCCCCAACTTCGTTCCTATTGGTCGAAGAAGGTTTTTTTTTAATGTGAGTTTTTTTACCAGCTATCCAAAGGTTGTACGTACAAGTTTGTAACTTGAAAAATATAGAAGTTATTACAATTGTTTATAATATACGTCCATGTTTATAAGTTCCATAGTTTAAATATTTAGCCTCAGGGATAAATAAATTTAATAACTTTTAAACTATTTGACCGATCGGGGGAAATTTCGCACAAATTTAAAAGACGGTAATTGCTCGATGTTCAAATGTATTAATAACATTTTATTTTGTTAAAAAAAAAATTAATAAAATTCATAAATTAGTGCAAAAAACTGCTTTTTTGCAAATATCTCCGTAAATTATTTATCAATTTTAATTTAAAAACACGTGAAAATAAAAATATTCTTGATATAAAAAATAATATAAATACTGTTTATGTAAAATATAAGGGAAAAACTGATAGACAAAAAATAAAATTATGACTATAAATTATTGTTTAAAAAAACGTAAGGTAAAAATACGAGTGCTTTTTCACCTATTCATTATCTAGTAACCCCCACCTATTTCTTAAAAGCTTCAGATGTCTACGAAAAATTTTGCCGTGAAATCGATGATTTTTACGTAACCAGACTGGGCAAATAATGAGACTTGTTTATATATTAGTCTAGTGACAAAGGGGGATTTCGTGGCTTATTGAGTTCTAGAAAACTTATTTTTATGTATTTTGTATAGCTAAGTTAATAGCAAAATAGAGTTATAAGCAAAAATTTGCAAAATCTTGTGTCCAATTTTTCCAACACCTGTCCAAAAATTTGGATTATCATGTTGAAAATTCGGATTCATCGGAATAAAATATATAACAACCCTTTGTAAAATCTCATGGATCTTAATCAGCTACGAAGCCTCTCTTTACCTTAGACTTTACACAAATAAACTTTCGACTATAAATGGACCATATTTCTTCACATACAGTGTCTCCAAATTGGAGATAGAATTTTAGAAAAATAGTTAATGAATTATAGCATTTTTTAATACTTTATAATAAACCCAACCCGAAGACTATTGGCCTACTTTATCCCATTTTTTCCTGTCCAGTTTTTCATGTTAAAATCACTAAACTGTCACAACTGTTACACCATATATCTTTTGCTTTCTCAGGTTATTTACTAATGTTATATTATTAATATTAATATCTGCATCTCCTTACTAGCTTCCAATATATAGGCACACTTGACGAACCAACTGTAGTGACTCTTTATTTTTAAATGACATAATCTAATATCTATTGTAAATATATTCTAGTTTATTTTTAGTTAATGTTAATATTACAGTTTTCTTCCTATTGAAGACTACACAGCTATTTTTGAACACATACGTTTATATTTATTTTATTCTGTATTTTTGGAAATCATAGATGAACAGTATAACCTGGAACTTTCTTATCATTTACTTAATGACTTTCATACAGATAATACTTTAGTCTCTTAGGTTTGGTCCGTTTAAGACTCACATTATTTTTAGTTTTCTTGTGGTTTTATCTTTTAAAGGTTGGCAACAATCTCAGGCCAATCTCATAAATTTTTTCAACACCAAAGTTGTCGTCTTCCCAGTTCTGCCTTGCATTCGATTTTCCCTTCCGTAATTATGGTCAAAAGCTTTGCGTACAGATTCTTGGCCGAGATAGCCTAGGTATTAAATTGTTCCTTTTTTATGTTAAAAAATAACTCTTCTTCTTCAATGAGTCATCGCATATAGGATCCGTCCAGGGCATCTTCTAAAAGCTTCTATAAATCGACATTTCAAAGAATTCTAAGCGCCTTAAAGTGTTTGCTGTGGGCGTCCAGGTTTTACAGTCATATAAGAGAACTGAGTAAACACTGATGTTGAGTGAATAGATTTTCGATTTTGTTAAATGCTGATTTTGCCTGTACTGATTGAGATCTAACATTTAAATCAGGATATAGTTCAAATATTAGCCAGAAACTGAGATATTTAAACTTGTTCCAAATTTCTTCGTGTTGTCTGTATATTTTAATATCTTATAATGAAGTATTTCTCTTACGAATAACCATCATCTTCATATGGAGAGCATTGATTTTAGGGCCCAACGAATCTCCGTTCCTGAACTATCAGTTTTAAAAGTTGCTAAACTGCTTTTGGTGTATCAGCATGAGTCACAGTGTCATCTGCAGGCCGTAGATTGTTAATTAAGATGCCATTTATTTTTATACCTTTATCTATATCTTGTAAAACCTTACCGAACGTTTATTCCGAATTTTATTTTCTTTTAACCCTTTCATGGACATCAAAAAAAATATACTTACTACGATAATTTTTTTTATCAAAAGATAATTTAAAAGGTTTGTTTTACCAGCTGATTATTTAACTTTTTATTTAGGCCCATTGTTTTTAAAATTTTTGGCAGTGGAAAATATGTTTCCCACCTCAAAAAAATACTGTCTTACTTAAGTAATGTACAACTGACCTCTAATTTTACTTTTTTTATGGATTAGAAGGGTTTGGTAGATGACCTACCTTTAAAAGGGATAGTAGATTCGTCCATTGCCAGAAATAAAGAAGCAATATCGCCACTTCTGACGAAACAGCTTCTAATATTTTCAGAAATGCGGTGCATTCCAAAAATTCCACTTCTTGTTAGGCATCTTTTTGACAGTCTTGATTGGAAATAATTTAATTGTCGAGTAGGATGTTGACGAATATTTAAATTCCACATAACTGCAAGATATGTACTGATTAATTAATGAGAGAAACAGTTAAAGTAAAAAATATATTTTGCGCTTAAAAATTACACACCAATAATATTTTGGGCAGTGGGAAGTATGTTTCCCATTAAAATATTCCAATATAAAACTTCTCAAAATACCAACACTGATTTTCATGATTTTAGGATTGCAAAAGTAATCATGAATAATAACATTCCTAAATCTTAATCTACAAATCTAAATCCAATAAAACTGCACAAAAAAGTTAAGTGATTTATAAAACAATCACATATGTCACTTAAATGTTAATTAGCATCTGTGCAGATTCAATCTCTAACTATATAATGGAATGCAGGACGAATATTTGATGGTGGGAATTTATTTTCCCACTACCCATGAAAGAATTAAACATCCTAACATTCCAGAATTAACTTCACTCTCAAATTGACTTATGATCAGTTTAGGAAATATTTAATGGTTTTAGTTTTATGAATTAACAAGTGGGGATCACAATTTAGGGGATTATTGTGCAAATAATGAAGTTAGTTCACTTTTGTAATACAAGTTTTATATCCAAATGGTGAATCTAATGCCTTTTAAAGTTCTAACTGGCTCTTTTGCTATGTAGATTTTTATTATATGACTAGTTATGATTTTTGTACAATTTATTGTACAGAATTTTACGCGAAACTGTTCAAAAATAGGTTCTGTAATCTTAGACTCTATATATCATTATAATTGTATATATCTATAAATAAAATGTTAAAATGTTGTGTAAAGATACGTAAAAGTATAGATAACGTTGGCCCTAATATAGTTATAGATGTTCTTTAAACACCACCTCGGGGCCCAAAAATATTAGTTGTATATTCTCGGAATGATACTGTCATGAACTATAATGATTTCTCACCAACGCTGATATTATTAATGTGTGAAGACATGTAGAAAGCAGAGTGCACAATGCTCGAGAAATATCGTGGGCAAAATTTATACTTTTTTCGACAAAATTTCAACATATTGCAATTCCTGACCAACTATTATGTTCATCCAATCAATCTTACTTTGTAAACAAATCGTTGAGCACAAATAATCTTGCATACAGGACATATTTAAGGATAACAAAGTTTATGTTAAAAGTCCTGTGCTCTTGTCTTTTTGACAATTTTGGTCAGCACGTATTAAAATACGGTTTGATACGCTGGAGAGTTTGTCATAGGCTGTGGTTCATTAATATTTACATCCTTTAAAATTTTTTTCCATGTAACTTTACGTCCCATTTTTCTACCAGGAGCACGAATGCAGTCCTTAATCAACTGCCCTTTGGAGCCCAGGATTGCCCAGAGCTCCACCTTAAATGTAGTTCTTCAACATTAAAATACTTTTCCTGCATTTTCCTTTTAAATACGTCCTTATGGTGTTGCTGGACGCTTCTTTAGCTAATATCAATCCAGATGCCCATCAATATCTTCCTTCATATTAAGTGCCCTATCTAAACATGATGTGGATGATATATTATGAAAGTTTTAATAAAATATCTCATCGATCTCCTTGGGCCGTATTCTCTGTAGAAGAAGCTATTTTTTCTGAGATTTAAGGTCTATTGCTAAATATTTCATTTGTTTTCTGTCTCTCTTTCATTTTTATTGTTTATTCTATTGTTTGTTCGATATTTTTGTATATTGTTCTCTTTTCCTTCCTTATTTTTCAATTTTGTTTATAATCAATTTTCTTTGATCTGTTTTTTTATTAACACTCTCTGTTCTCCTCATTTTTTGGCAGTTGTACCGATGAAAGAAATTTTGTCCATGATGTTCCACACTAACCTTATTTATTGCTTTGTGGATGGAAAATGGTATATAAAAAAATAACTGTAAAGTAACGTTGTAGATGACCTAATCATCTAGTATTTAGTTAAATGTTGGAGCTATTTGAACCATGTATCAAGAACAAGCTTTTCTTTTGCCTTATACAGCGTTTTTTTCAATATTATCTAATATCTGTATATCAACTGCGACACGAAAAATACTGCAGAAGGTTACTATTTGTTGTATTTTACTACTGTGTTGCATATTGGCAACATTGTTTTTTTAACGGATATCTATGACGTGTATCGCATGTTTGTAGTAGAAAACGTATACCAACATTTATTTAAACTAAATGTAGCAATTCAAATTAGACTTTTTTTATTAAACTTCATAAATTTAATATGTATATAGTGTAATTATATATTTTTTTGGGTTTATAATTCAGAAAGAAAACTTAAGTTGATGCGTGGTTCGAATGGCACCACGAAAAGTTCCGAACATAAAGGCTTTTATTATGACTAGCTTTAGTGTATAGCATGATTATGAATAACTAAGTTGATTTTTTAATGAAATAATACAGAACAATAAGATTTTATTATTATTAATATATTGTGAAAATTTAAATAAATGTAAAACTAAATGAGATGCTCTTGTTACCCATGTAGACACAATAAATCATATCACTTGTCCTGTTGAGAATATTTATTTTATTCATTTAGAAGAGTATCAGATCGTTAATATGCGAAAACCTCATGAAAAAATCCTAAAAATAAAGAAATCCAATTTACGAATGTTCACATGGAATGGTATAAGTCTATTTGCGGCTAGGAAACTTGACAACGCAATTCAAGAAATGAAAAGAATTAAAATAGACCTACTGGGAATCAGCGAAATGAGATGGGCAGAGTCAGAATCATGTAAAAAGGACGGAAGTGTATTATATTATTCCGGTAACAGCATAGAAGACCCGAATCACAAAAATGGTGTAGGTATATTAGTAACATCAGAACTGAGTAAATATGTGACCAATTTCGTACCAGTCTCGGATAGAATAATATTCCTCCAAATAAATATTCAACCATTTAAAACTAACATGCTTCAAATCTATGCCCCGACTGCAGATAAAAAATATTACGATGAAGTCGAGAAATTGTATGATAAGATCCAAGACATCTTACAGAAACTTTATATATAAATAAACACGAAATTTTATATATTATAGGCGAATTCAATGCAAAAATTGGGGAAGGTCGACGAGGTCAGACTGTAGGTCCTTATGGTCTAGGATAGCCTAACGACCGAGGACAGAGATTGTACGAGTTTTGTAAAGAAAACGATATAATCATTGAAAACACCTGGTATAAACTACCCAAGCGACGACTATACAACTGGAAAGTCCCATTTGATGATGGCAAGTCCCTTGAGTTCTTAAGAAATCAAATAGACTATAAGTTTCCGAAAGTGTAAATGAGCATTTCCGAATTGCCGTCAAAAAAGTCACTACATTTCCTGCGGCAGATATTGGATCTGATCATCAACCACTTGTAGCAGATAATAAACTAGGGTTAAAACAGATTCAGCGACAAAACCCAAAGATTAATGTACTTAACTTTGATGATATAAACATATAACATATTTAACAATAAAATTAAAAACGTCAGAAGACAACTAGAAGATCCAGAAGAACTATTTAGAGAATTTAAAAAGCAAGCTAACGAAATCTCCAAAAACAATGATTATAGAAAAAATTTAATAAGACAAAATAAATGGATGACAGATGACATCTTGAATTTAATGGAATAACGTCGTCTGATAAAATCTAATGAAACAGAATGTAGGCAACTGAAGATAAGAATAAAAAAGGAGAACAAATTAGCCAAAGAAAAATGGATGAGAGAAAGGTGTGACGAAATGGATGATGTAATATCTAAACACGACTTATTTAATGTGCACAAAAAACTAAAAGAAATGAGTAACGTATTTAAAAAAACTAATTCCCTCTGTACTCGTTGACAATAATAGCAAAATTATTGTAAATGAACAGGAAATAAGAAAAGAATGACAGCTGTATATATCAGAGTTGTTTGAAGATAACAAGAATAATATTGCCGAATTCTACCAAAACTGTACTGACGGCCTTGAAATGATGAAAAGCGAGGTAGAACATGCTATAAATAATGCTAAAATTAAAAAAGTTTGTGGTTCAGATGATACACGAACTGAGTGGCTGCAACTAATAGAGAATGATAACATAAAAGTAGTAGTAAGACTTTTAATTCAATATATAACACCGGAGTGATTCCCACAGATTGGCTCAAATCCATCTTTGTCGCAATGCCTAAAAAACACAATGCGAGAAAATGCTCAGAATATCGATTAATTAGCCTAATTAATGAACCACACTCTAAAATTTTCCTAAGAATACTTCACAACAGAATTATACGCAAAAGCGAAGAAGTACTCGAAGATATCCAATTTGGTTCTAGAAATGCTATGGAAACCAGGGAGGCACTTTTATCGCTTAACATTCTATTACAAAAATGCCGTGACCAAAGAAAAGATTAATTTGCATGTTTCGTGGCATTCGAAAGGGCATTCGATAAAGTAAAGCATGTAAAATTAATGCAAATACTAAAATATATCGGAATAGATGACAAGGATACTCGTATCATTAAAAATTTGTACTGGAATCAAACTGCTATCGTAAAAATTGGAGATAACTACACCGATGAAATCTCCGTACAACGAGGAGTCAGACAAGGTTGCATTTTGTAGCCAATATTGTTCAATGTTTACGGACCAGTTGTTTAAAAAGGCAGTTGAAAGACAACCGTATCGAATAAAAATAAACGGGGGACTACTTAATGTGATTAGATATGCAGACGATACAGTAATTTTGTCAGATATTATTGAAAGTCTCAAAATTCTGGTTGATCGTATTCACTAGGTAGGAGAGGAAATGGTCATTAAAATAAACTCAAACAAAACTCAAACAATGTCCAAGTTGGGAAAGTTCACAAAATGACCTATTTGAGAACTGTGATAATGGACCAACTAAATCCAGACATAGAAATAAAACGTAGAATGGCAATGACCAAAACTACTTTTATAAAAATGAAGTAATTTCTTTGCAATAATCATCTCAGTTTCGAACTAAGACAAAGAATTGTTAAGTGCTATATTTGGTCCGTACTTTTGTATAGTGCAGAAGTGTGGACACTAAAAGTATCGGAAATGTGGGTTCATAGACAAATGTTGAAGATACCTTGGACAGCAAAGAAAACTGATGAAGAAGTACTAAGGAGCGTCAACAAAGATAGAGAACTGCTAAAGATTGTTAAACATCGAAAAACGTTTTATCTATAACATATACAGGGTGAGTCATGAGCAACTTTACATACTTCTACCATATGTAGAGTCCCTCAGGGAGCATATCATGTGGCCACTAAAAAATGTCAACTCCTCTTCTTTATTAATTAACAGGGTGATTTGTGTAATTGACCATTTATTTCATTTTACTGTAGTGTCTACACGGCTCATTTGATTTTTTTAATTTTTGCATGAGACAGTACACTACTATCAAGCATTCGACTGGTATTAGCTAAACTAAAAAATTCCAGGACTGGCTTTGGAAAAATTAATTTATGGATTCGTATTAAATATTACACCCTGTATATATGTTTTTAAAAATGCAATAAGTAATTTTTAAACTACATAAATAGCCAATGAAAACGACATATGCGACAATATTGTCGCACTTTTATTAAATTTTTAGTGAACGATCAAATCTTACCAAAAATAGAACAACCATAATGAAGTATCAAATTATAAGGTATTAAGTTAAACAAATATTATAAATTTCAAAAATTTTAATTAAAATGAGTTCCTACAATTTAATCTAATACGTAGAAAATTAACATCTTTACTGTCACTTTGTATTATCTCTACGATAGAATCAATTGTTTTTCAATTTTAAATTTTGACTCATAGATCGTATTGGGGCACTATTTTCGATAAATAATAAATTAAATTGATTAAAAAGTCAAACCTCTTGTATGTGTTAGTTTTTGTTGATTGTAAATGATTAAAATTTTATGTCAAATAATAATACGTTGCATCAACTGTACTAAATAAAAATAAATCTAAAAAAGTTTAAAATGAAGGTTGGCGTTGACCGTTTGACGTTTCTTGATATTTTATACCCATTGTCATTATTGTCATTATCAATTGTTATTTATGTGTACAAGAATACATATTTCTTCTGTCATATCTACGCTAAGTACATTGTGTTAGTTTTGGTAGAGCTTTTGTTACTTTCGTTCAAAATGCCACATCAGTTTTCCACCACAGAATATGCAGACATAATATTTGTTTATGGATTCTGTAATGGATATGGTAGGGCTGCTAGTAGAGAATATCGCAGGAGATTTCCTAATCGTCGAACTCCCAGTCATCCAACATTTGGGTCAGTTTTTAATTATTTGCGAGAAAATGGCACTTTTCCTAGTGGAACAACAGAGCGACATGTAGATGAAGCGCAGGAAGATGACATTATGGACGCCGTTACTATGAACCCTACAATAAGCACTAGACAAGTAAGTCGAGAACTCAATGTTACTCAATCAAAAGTAAGTAGAGTCTTACAAAAAAATAATCTATACCCATATCACATTCAAATGGTTCAGCGACTACATGCTGAAGATGAGATCGATAGGTTGGAATTTTTTAGATGGATTAACAATAATCGATCAACGCTATACAGGACACTATTTACAGATGAAGCCCAATTTACCAGAGACGGGATAAATAATTCACGAAATTCACATGTGTGGGCAGAAGAAAATCTCCATGCTATTCGAGAACGTCGTTCTCGGTTAAGGTTTTCGGTTAACGTGTGGATTGGTGTCATAAATAACCAATTAGTAGGTCCTCACTTTTTTGATGGTCCTTTAACAGGGCAGGTCTATTTGAACTTTTTTACTGGCAGTGAGACAACATCTTAATAATGTTTATGGCAACAGGTTAATAGGACGTGCAGGTCCTATTTCGTGGCCTTCAAGATCCCCTGATTTCAATCCCGTTGATTACCGTATTTGGGGACGATTAAAGCAACTAGTTTACGCAGTGAATATTAATAACCGACAACAATTAATTGATAGAATTATACATTGTTGTAATACTATTAGAAACGATCCCCAGAGTATCCGTAATTCAATACGTCAATTAACAATTCGGCAACAAAAATGTGTACAGGCTGCAGGGTTCCATTTCGAAAATCTATTTTGAATTACTTTTATTTTGTTACCATTATTGTATCTTTTCCAGTTCTAATTTATGGGTTTATCATAACTATGTACATATTTTTAGTTTTTTTTTTAAATTGTTCTTCGTTATTGTTAGTAGTTACTGTTTTTTGTTGTGCAGTGACTGAGTTTATCATTTCAATTAAAATGTTTGAAATTTATAACATTTTTGTTTAAATTAATTACCTTATAATTTGATAATTCATTATGGTTGTTCTATTTTTGGTAAGATTTGATCGTTCACTAAAAATTTAATAAAAGTGCGACAATATTGTCGCATATGTCGTTTTCATTGGCTATTTATGTTGTTTGAAAATCACTTATTGCATTTTAAAATATATATATATATATACAGGGTGTAATATTTAATACGAATCAATAAAATAATTTTTCCAAAGCCAGTCCTGGAATTTTTTAGTTTAGCTAATACCAGTCGAATGCTTGATACTAGTGTACTGTAGGATGCAAAAATTAAAAAATCAAATGAGCCGTATAAACACTACAGTAAAATGAAATAAATGGTCAATTACACAAATCACCCTGTTAATTAATAAAGAAGAGGAGTTGACACTTTTTAGTGGAAACATGATATGCTCCCTGAGGGACTCTACATATGGTAGAAGTATGTAAAGTTCCTCATGACTCACTCTGTATAGTAAGGGAAAGTCAATATAAAATGTTACAACTGATCTTTAAAAATAAAACTGGAAATCTTTCGTGGCATTCATCAACAACTCTACCCCCTGTCTGCATTACTAGGAAAAATTCGTCAACTGTTTGAGAAACGAAAAACACCAAAAATTAATTACCTCAACAAAATAAATCAGAGCATTTTTTTCTGACATTTACGAACAAAATTCTAGAACCAACAACTACTCTTTAAGTTTTGTTAAACATAAATTTAGAAATAAAAAAGAAATAATGATCACATAGAACACGAATGACTATATGAACTCTTTAATTTTATCAGAAATCCGGATGGTGTATTGTTGGGCATAAAAAACTCTTCTCCAGGTTCAGATGATACACCAATAATGTTTTTTCAGAAACTAAGCACAAACGCTAGAACATACCTCCATAATGGTTTGAACCAAATGTGGATATAGCCTGGGCAGAATCGTATAGGTATTATCTAAAAACCTAAAGCTCCAAATCCGAAATCAGATCCCCAATCCTATGGACCAATATTCCCAACCTCGTCAACTTGTAAGCTATTCGAAAAGATTATTAATCGGCATTGTATATGGTTCCTAGAAAATAAAAACTGCTAATATCGAAGTTATACGGCTTTCGTCAAAATAAATCAATGACTGATAACCTGGTTGATCTTAAATTCAAATTTCACGAAACACTCTTTAACAAACAACACGGTCTAGCTATTTTCTGCGATATAACAAAAGACTACGATTGCACATGGAGATATGATATAATAAAAAAGCTTCACTTCTGGGATATTATTGGACAATTCCTAAAATTTATTCAAAATTTTCTTCAACTCAGAATCTCTCAAGAATTGGTGTTAAAATCATGAATGTGTTGCTTGTGTGAGTCCATATCCAATAGGTAAAGAAATAATAAATAAGACTTACTCACAATCAATTTAATTTAACAATCTGACGACCGGTTTCGCTTTCTACAATTTGCAAAGCATCTTCAGGTCTAGATACAAAGTTAAACTAATGCTGCAATAAAATAAACCCAATTAGGGTGGTGTCTAATAAAGATAAAATAAACAAATAAGTTAGTTCGTACAAATTATAGTAATTATGCCAATATTACATGTCTGTGGTTTTCAAAATGAATAAATTTGAATATATAAAAGGTATTAACAGACAAGGTAAGACCCACAATTGGTATAAAGTAGTAATATTATATTGTAATAAATTAATAAATGAGCAGATAAATAAAACAAAACAAACATTACTTACATGCCGGTACTCTATTAATTGATGGATGGTAGGTCATGGTTGCAAAAATCATGTATTGTTGATTGGAGAACTTTAATGTGCTATTGCAGTTGTTTTGACAATAAACGGGAAGTTCTTGAGGAGAACAGATTTGATCCAATGAATTAGAGATAGGTATATTGTGGTTGTTTGTCAGATGAAAATGATGTTCTTTACTATTGTATTATTTAAATTATTTACACTTATATCAGAGATATATTTTTGGAATGTGTGTTATTTATTGAGTATTTATGTTATGAAGGAGACTGTTTTATGACAATGAATAAGAGTAGCTGTACCGATTGTGTGGTTGTGCAATTATTTTGACTTGTAATAATCAAGTCTATTGGCCAAATTAATCAATTATTGTAAAGTCAAGTATATAAAAAGTATATAAAAAGTATATAAAACTATTACAAAATCAAGACAATCAGGGACAAATTAAACACACATTAACAGGAACAGAAACACTAAATGACGGGACAAACATTGAATTTAAAACTTAAACTTGGGGAATGGAAGAAACTGTAAGCACTACATCTCAGTCTTGGAGTAATGAGTTTTTTTCATATTTAATCTATTAGATTTAAGAGGCAAATTTGACATATGTAGGTTGAAGTGTGACAGTTCTTCTTCTATTACTAAATACTGTAAGTTTAGTTATTCAGTATTATGGAGTATGTTGATATTAATGAATGTCTCAAAATTTGTTTTAATTTAGAAATCAAAAGTAAATTGATGTGTTTAATATTGGCATACTTTAACAATTTTAATTAATAAGTTTCAAATTCAAAAAAATTTTAATGTAACAATGTGAATAATTGAAATACATCATCTGTTATAACTAACCAATTTTAGTCTGAATTTTTCAGAACAATTGATTATTTAGTAAATGCAAACAAGTGTACTTGTAATTGAAAGTATAACAAATTTATAATAATCATTTGTTCTGAAAAATTCAGACTAAAATTGGTTAGTTATAACAGATGATGTATTTCAATTATTCACATTGTTACATTAAAAATTTTTTTGAATTTGAAACTTATTAATTAAAATTGTTAAAGTATGCCAATATTAAACACATCAATTTACTTTTGATTTCTAAATTAAAACAAATTTTGAGACATTCATTAATATCAACATACTCCATAATACTGAATAACTAAACTTACAGTATTTAGTAATAGAAGAAGAACTGTCACACTTCAACCTACATATGTCAAATTTGCCTCTTAAATCTAATAGATTAAATATGAAAAAACTCATTACTCCCAAGACTGAGATGTAGTGCTTACAGTTTCTTCCATTCCCCAAGTTTAAGTTTTAAATTCAATGTTTGTCCCGTCATTTAGTGTTTCTGTTCCTGTTAATGTGTGTTTAATTTGTCCCTGATTGTCTTGATTTTGTAATAATTTTATATACTTTTTATATACTTTTTATATACTTGACTTTACAATAATTGATTAATTTTGCCAATAGACTTGATTATTACAAGTCAAAATAATTGCACAACCACACAATCGGTACAGCTACTCTTATTCATTGTCATAAAACTGTCTCCTTCATAACATAAATACTCAATAAATAACACACATTCCAAAAATATATCTCTGATATAAGTGTAAATAATTTAAATAATACAATAGTAAAGAACATCACTTTCATCTGACAAACAACCACAATATACCTATCTCTAATTCATTGGATCAAATCTGTTCTCCTCAAGAACTTCCCGTTTATTGTCAAAACAACTGCAATAGCACATTAAAGTTCTCCAATCAACAATACATGATTTTTGCAACCATGACCTACCATCCATCAATTAATAGAGTACCGGCATGTAAGTAATGTTTGTTTTGTTTTATTTATCTGCTCATTTATTAATTTATTACAATATAATATTACTACTTTATACCAATTGTGGGTCTTACCTTGTCTGTTAATACCTTTTATATATTCAAATTTATTCATTTTGAAAACCACAGACATGTAATATTGGCATAATTACTATAATTTGTATGAACTAACTTATTTGTTTATTTTATCTTTATTAGACACCACCCTAATTGGGTTTATTTTATTGCAGCATTAGTTTAACTTTGTATCTAGACCTGAAGATGCTTTGCAAATTGTAGAAAGCGAAACCGGTCGTCTGATTGTTAAATTAAATTGATTGTGAGTAAGTCTTATTATTATTTCTTTACCAATTGGTGTTAAGTGTAACTTTATTTCTTGTTTCAAATAATAATATTTTTGAACAATATCAACAACCAGTTAAAGGAAGACTGTACGCGAACCACCTGGTTCTCCTACTAAGAGGTACAAATCTAGAATCTACCCAAAGAATCCTTTAAAGTACATTAAATAATCTCCAGAAATCGTCTGATAAAACAGGACTCAGTTTTTCAAACGAAAAAAAATGTCCGCTCTTGATAAAAGATTCATTCCTCCAAATAAGATTCCTTGGTCTTTCTTTTGACTAAACATTCGTTTTGAAAATTCAAATTAAAAACCTAAAAGCTCCTTGCTAGCGAAGCATTAATATTTTGAAGACACTATCGAACATCTTGTCGTACCGGACTAAGTGGTATGCAGGATAAATAATTGCAAACATACCACTCCGGTCGCTCTGTTGTTCGATTTCGTCCTGAAAAGGACGAAATTTATTTATTGTACAACGACAATAGGTAAATAAAACACAAAGGTTGTAATTGAAAAGAGACTTAGCCTCAGAGTCTAAAGAAAATAGGAGCAGAGCCCCTAGAGCGAAGTGCTCTAGGAGAGCCCATGAAGGGCCGACTTCGACTGCCTTGAGATCCGAATAATCCCATATTTAAAGACAATTTAATATTTAAATGAGATTTTCGGACCTCTCGGCCAATAGAAACATGAATAAAATGTGAGAAGGCGGGCGATGCGCGCCAAGGTGCGTATTAGTTGGTCACTAAACGCACCAGGCGACATCCCCCTCCCTTTGGAGACTCTGAGGCTGGAAAAAGGTGATTTTTATTGAAAAATACACAAATACAAAATAAAATGTGAAATACACAAGAAAATATGTGAATATAAAACGTACTTGCAGTTTTAAAAGATATTAATTGAAAAATGTCCTTATTCATCGCAACACTGCACAAAAAACACTACACAGGAGGAGGTCGGTGGTGTTGACAGCATCTGCAGGTCCATCCTCAGTCGATGTACTTACTCCCTCGGCGAGTTCGTCTTCTTCTAGCTCTCCAGTTCCCTTCTGCTCGTCACCGGTGTTTCGTAGGGAGTTTGCCCGAGGCCTCCGTGGTGTCATGGACCAGTCGGAAGGGCAGGCAGTGACTTCTGCTACTCCGGGACTTCCATTGCATCCGGTACTTAGCATCAAAGAAGGCTGGCTCGTCGAAGATATCTGCACATCGAAGGCTCCAGGACTGCAGAAGGCCTGGATATCGGCATGTTGGTTTTCCGATGCTTCTCCCCGCTGTTTTCTTGAATCCAGCACACGGTGGTGGATTCATCTATCTGCCTTCTGTGTAGGCGGGTCGTAGGTTCGGATTTTAATCCTCGAGTTGGGCGCCATGTCGTACCGGACTAAGTGGTATGCAGGATAAATAAGTGCAAACATACCACTCCGGTCGCTCTGTTGTTCGATTTCGTCAAGAAAAGGACGAAATCTATTTATTGTACAACGACAATAGGTAAATAAAACAAAGGTTGCAATTGAAAAGAGACTCAGCCTCAGAGTCTAAAGAAAATAGGAGCAGAGCCCCTAGAGCGAAGTGCTCTAGGAGAGCCCATGAAGGGCCGACTTCGACTGCCTTGGGATCCGAGTAATCCCATATTTAAAGACAATTTAATATTTTATGAGATTTTCGGACCTCTCGGCCAATAGAAACACGAATAAAATGTGAGAAGGCGGGCGATGCGCGCCAAGGTGCGTATTAGTTGGTCACTTAACGCACCAGGGCGACAATCTCCTATTGCAGCGATACGGCAACTCTTCTACGAATCTTTTCATCCTTAGTTCGATCAAAAATTGTCTACGGCTCAATGTTATATAGCTCTGCTAAAAAATCTAATGTAACTAGATGTAATTCAAAATACGGAACTGCGAGTCGCTTTAGATGCATTTCGAAGAAGCCCCATACTAGGTATATGTAGTGAGTCAGGGCCAACCCCCTTACAATTTAAAAGAGATTTTTAAGTTTGTCGTTTGCTGGTAAAGTTCTATCCTATCCAGATAACTCAGTTTACCACAACGTTCATAACAATCGTTTCAGAAACTACTTCTCATGTCACGATGAGTGTCACGGTTTAAAAATTTAAGGCATTGTTGTTAATGCAGTTTAATAGAACTCTTTTTGAGCAACGCCAGCGGTACATAGAGTAAAGATACTGATAATGATATTCAACATCCGATTGAGAGACGGCATTTAATGAAGAAGATGCGAAGGATGGATGAGACAAGAACATCGCTGTAAACTTGGAAATGGAAACAAAATAGAAAAAGAAAAAGAGGACTTCTTAGATTAAAGTGAAACGGAGAAATAAACACAGCAATGAAAAATAGCAACGTAAATGGAGAACTCATGGTTAATTTCTGTGCTTTTAACGAACTGACAATCAATAATACATTTTTCGACCATAAGCTCCAGTATAAATATACATTTGAAAACTCCAAGGGGCACAAATCTATGATTGTTTTATAGGCATTAATAGAAAAATCAGTCAATAAAATAATTATAGCCAGAATGATTGCCAATACTCGAAACGAATAGGCACTGAAAGAAGAAGAAGAATAGAAAAATACACCCAAAGCAGATTCTAGATATCCGAACTTTAAACTTAGCAGACGCAGGGAGTGAACACAAACTAGCACTAGCGAAGATGAGAATGAGAATAACACGAAAATATTTTCTACAGAAAATCGCCGAGGAAAAATTTAATGTAGAATCACTGTGGAACGACTTTACAAGAGAAATGTAGCACAGAAGGCTAGCACGGAAGATACAGCTGAAACTAACAGA
The DNA here is from genome assembly GCA_918026665.1 of Diabrotica balteata. NCBI lineage: Eukaryota > Metazoa > Arthropoda > Insecta > Coleoptera > Chrysomelidae > Diabrotica > Diabrotica balteata. The sequence continues at coordinate 44,780,325 of OU898284.1, forward strand.
CGATATCGAAGATATAAACGCGAGCTGAGAGAAAATTAAAAACAACATTGAAGAAGCAGCAACAGAAGCTCGAGGAAAATGCAAAGTCATACTGAGCAAAGAAAACAACAACAACACACCATGGTTCAGAAAAGAAATAAAAGAGAAATGTAAAATAAACGAAAGGCCTACGCGAAGTACAAAACATCAAATCATTATCACACAGCCAAATTTGTCCACTGTCGAACATAGGCCTCCTCAAGATGTCTCCACTCTTCTCTGTCTTGTGCAGCTGCCATCCAGTTTGTCACTATTCTTTTAATGTCGTCCGCCCATCTGGTAGGTGGTCTTCCACGATTTCGCTTGTCTGCCGTTGGCCGCCATTCTAAAATCTTCTTTGTCCATCTGTTGTCTCTCTGTCTTGCGACGTGTCCTGACCATTTCCACTTCAACTTCGTAATCCGTTTTATGACGTCTTCCACTCCAGTTCTTCGCCGTATCTCATCATTTCGTATTCGGTCTCTCAAAGTCACGCCAAGCATAGATCTTTCCATTTTTCGTTGTGCTACTTGTAACTTTTTTATTGATGCTTTAGTCAATGTCAGTGTTTCAGCTCCATAAGTGAGCACCGGAAGTACGCACTGGTTAAATGCTTTTCTCTTTAGCTTTATTGGGATGTTTTCCTTAAACACGTCTTTTAGCTTGCCATAGGCTGCCCATCCTAAAACTATTCTTCTAGATAATTCGCATGTTTGGTTGTCTCTACTTATTTGTATTTCGTGGCCCAGATATATGTATTTGTCAACCGTTTCAATATGACAGTTTTCTAGTTTCAATGGTCCACTAGGTACTAAGTTGGTCATCATTTTAGTTTTCGCAAAGTTTATTTCCAGCCCTACTTTTTGGGAGACTCGTTGTAAATCTTGTAGCATTTCGTTGGCCTCCTTTAGGTTGTCGGTTATTAGAACTATGTCATCTGCAATTCGTAGGTGGTTCAGCCTTTCGACATCGACACTCAAACCTCTGTTTTCCCATTCTAACATCTGGAATGCATGCTGCATTTCGGCATTGAATAGTTTTGGTGACATGTTGTCTCCTTGTCTAACTCCCCTTTTTAGTTTTACTTTTTGAGTAGGGGTGTGGAGGTTTATTGCTGTTGTGGCATTTGCATATATATGTTGAATAGTGCTGGTATATCGGTAGTCGATTCTACAATCTCTCAAAGCTCTTAAGATAGCTACCATCTCGATAGTGTCAAAGGCTTTTTTATAGTCAACAAATACTAGAACTAGTGGTCGGTTGTACTCTATAGTTTTTTCAATTAGGGCCTTTAGACAAGTTAGATGGTCATTTGTACCATACCCAGGGCGGAAATCTGCCTGTTCTCTTGGTTGGCATGTTTCTAGTTTGTTCTCAATTCTGGCAGTGATAATTCGAGCAAATAATTTATACAGGAGACTTAGAAGACTGATTGGCCTATAGTTTTCGAGGTCTGTTTGATTTTCTTTCTTATGCATGAGAAGCGTTATAAAATTATTCCATTCAGCTGGTATTGCTTGGTTTTCTTAGCATATATTGAAGAGCTGCTTGATTGTCCTGATGAGAGCAGAGCCTCCGATTTTCAGCGCATCCGCCACTACTCCATCTTCTCCTAGTGCTTTGTTTTTTTTTCATTTTCTTTAGAGCATGGTAAATTTCAGCCGTTGATATGTCGGGAATATCTTCTGAAACTTGATTCATAATTTTTTGTTCTGTATGTTCTGTCGGGTTTAAGTCCAATTTATTTGTGTATAGTGTTTTGTAGAAGTCTTCTACTATCTCTAGCATTTCGTCTCTGTTGGACGTTAGTTTGCCATTCTTTCCCTTAAGTCTGATGAGTTCTTTTCTGCTGTTCGTCAATTTCCTTCTTAATATCTTCATGCTCTTGTTGTGCTTGATTGTCTGCGAGATTTTCTCATTTTTATATGCCCTTATGTCCTTTCTAATTGCTTTTGAGACCTCTTTGTTGATTTTATTTATGTTTTGTTGTTCTATACTCTTATCTTTTAGCATTTCTCTTCTTTCTTCCATTTTAAGTTTGGTGTTAGCAGTGATTCTCTCCTCTCTCTTGTTACCTGTACAACATTTTCTTTGAGCTTCTGCTATGGTATTAGTAATTACTTTATTTAGCTGATTTATATCATTTGTGGGGGGCCTGTTTTGTAAACGTACCGTTATTTGATCTGCAAACTCTGTTTCATTTTTTGGTTGTGACCATGCTTTCAATTTTTTCTTTCTTATTAGTTTATTTCTCTCTTTCAAAGAGAAAACATCAAATAAATACTAAAAAATCCCGAGACACCTAAAGAAGAATGAAACAAAGCAGTTGGTAAGAAGAACAAAAACTGAACATTGGCAAGAGTTTACAAAAAGGATGGAAAGCGACTTCTACGGTACATAAAAACAGATGTGAAGATTTATAAGAAACCAACGGAAAAAATGACAGAGTTAAAAGAATACAATAACATACCAGCAAACGAATGGGAAAGATACCTGACGGAACTGTTTGAAGTAAAGGAAAATAATTATGAACACAATAACGTACCTGAATTAAGGCACAAAATAGAAATCAGTTTTTAGGAAGTAGAGAGAGCTTTAAATTTACTTAAAAATAGAAAGTCGCCAGAAGCAGAGGGAATAACCAAAGAGCTTCTAAAACACGGAGGAGAAAGTATAACCCTACAGATTACAAAACATTAAATAGAAATCAGTTTTCATGAAGTAGAGATAGCTATAAATTCACTTAAAAATGGAAAGTGACCAGAACCAGAAGAAATGACAAAACTTATGCAAAAGCTAATATTGCCCTGCAAGATACCAGACGCATGGAGAAACAGCATAATGATACCAATATTCCAGAAAGGAGGCAAAGAAGACCCCAATAATTATAGAGGTATAAATCTACTGAAAACCGAACTTAAGCTTACCACAAAAATACTAACCAACAAAATCAATAAATTAACAACTTTATCAGGTGAACAACAAGGATTTAGATCTGAAAGATCCTTCACTAAATATATACAAATCCATTTGCAAAATCGCTACATGGAATGTAAGAAGTACAGCAGAAGAACTATACAGCAAGAGATAATCCGACTGTAGATCGATATATTAGGAACAAGCGATACAAGATGGGTCAGCTATGGCGAACTCAATACAGACAATGGACGAATTTATTACTCTGGAAGCAGCGTCACCCAACGCAGAAATGAAATTGCTATGATCCACTATGAAGTAAAAAAGTAACGAGATCCAGTAACAGGCTTCGTTCCGATGTCCGAAAGAATTATAATGCTGCAGCTATTGGCAATCCATGGAAAAATGAACTTAATTCAAATTTATGCGCCTACTGCTGACAAAAATGAAGAAGAAATAGAAAACTTTTATAGCGAACTTCAAAAAACATTACATTTCACAGCATCTAGAGATATAACAGTGATCATGTGTGATTTCAATGCAAAAATTGGCGAAAAAAAATGCTATCTTAATATAGGACCATATGGGCTTGTGTTATAGCCGCAAATACATTTTTTAAATTACCTAAGCGACGCCTTTCGGGAAGCGGCGGAAAGAAAAAGGTACAAAAATTTGTGGACAACGCTTGAACCATCTAAGGTACGCTGGTGATATCGTATTGATAACTGATAAAAAAGAAGAATTATTTGAAATGATGAAAGAACTGGACGTAGAAGCTGGAAAGATAGGTCTTAATACAAATTACAGCAAGACCAAAACCATAACAAATACAGATGAAGACTCACAATGAGAATCAGACAAGATGAAATAGAACAAGTTCAGATAATATATATCTTGGTCAAACTATAAAACTTAACAAAGAGAACCAAACAGCAGAGATAAAGAGACGAGTTAGACTGGCATGGGCGGCATTTGGCAAACTAGGCTACATTTTTAAAAACAAAAGATATTTACAGCATCTTAAGACCAAAGTATACAATTAATGCGTACTCCCTGTTCTTACTTATGGTTCCCAAACGTGGACATTTACAAAAGCAAACATATACAAAATCATAAAGACCCAAAGAGCAATGGAAAGACAAATGTTGCACATAAGATTAATCGATAAAAAGAGAAACAAGTGGATAAGAGAGAAAACAAAAGTGAGGGATGTTAGACAAGAAGTTGCAAAATTGGAATGGAGATTTGCCGGACACAATATAAGACAAAAAGAAGACCGATGGAACAAAATTCTTATAAGTTGAAGAACGTGGGAATATAAATGAAGCAGAGGAAGGCCCCAAATGAGATAAGCAGATGATATCAAGAAGCACGTGGGCTCTAGGTGGATGACTGTAGCGACAGACAGAGAAGAAAAGGAAAAGGATTGGGGAGAAAATCGTCAGAAATTAAATTGACTACATCCTAATAAAACACAGGTATTGAAACTAAATTCAGGTATTGTTCTGAAGCTATTTTCTTGTGGCATTTGAAATTAATTACTATTTAACTGGGAATAAGCCACAATTAAAGATAAAAATACGTTTATTGACGTTTTAATTTCCACTTCGGAAATCGTTCTTTTCGTTCGAGAATATACAATATATACACAATATTGTACAATAATACCTATATGTATATATACAATAAACAATATGTATATATACATAATACAATATGAATATATACAATAAACGTATTTTTATTTTTAATTGTGGCTTATTCCCAGTTAAATAGTAATCAATTCAAGTAGTAAAGGTATATATAGGAGCAGGCGTATCCTCTGATCACAGTCTTCTTATTGCTAGGTTTCAACTTCAAGTAAAAAAGACCCAAAAAAGCCGCAACAACAATAAACTTAACATACAGAAACTAAAAGCAGAAGAAGCAAAAAAAAATCTGAGACATGAAATCAACACAAATCTGGATAGAAACCCAAGAAATAATTGCAACATAGAGCAGTAGTGGCAATTCTTCAAAACCTTTATATTGGAGCCAAGTAAGAAAGTACTTACAACAACCAAATCAGAAAAAAGAGTGGATGACCGAGGAAATTCTAGAGTTGATGAATATAAGGGGAAAAACAAAACCATCAATACGATCTATAGCGGCAAAACAGCTTTAAAATTCAAATAAGAAAAAAAATTAGGGAGGCTAAAGAAACCCACTTCTCTGAAAAATGTAAAGAAATAGAAGAACTGCTAAACATATATAACAACTTTAATCTACATAATGAAGCACTACAACACTGGAGAAGATCCTTTTCAGGAGTGGGGATCCAATTTGACGACGATACAACATTATACACTCTACATTTTGCGGACGACCAAGTAGTAGTAGCAGCCGACAAGGAAGATTTAAAATTCATGACGAGACGGTTGTTTAAAACATATGAAGAATGGGGCCTCTCTGTAAATAGAAACAAAACGCAATACTTATGCATCGGGAATGAAGTAGAAGATCTAATGGTTAACGAACATGAAACAATCAAGAACTGTGAGGAATATATATATATATATATATTTGGGAACAACAATCAACAAGAGTGGGCGCACCGAAAAAGAGATAGAGCAAAGAATCCTGAAAGGAAAAAGGGTGATAGAATGCCTAAACCCGATGCTATGGTCAAAAGAACTATCAAATCAAAGAAAGCATCTCCTCTTTAACTCCATCTTTAAAAGTATAGTGCTCTATGGATGCGAAACATGGCAACTTACTAAATTCCTTGAGCGACGCCTACTTGCATTGGAAATGGACTTCTGGAGAAGATCAGCTAGAAAATCAAGGCTTGATAGAATACAAAATGACCATATCAGAAATATAATGGGAGTCAAATTAACCATCATTGACGAAATTCAAAGGAGACAACTGATCTGGTATGGTCATGTGAAAAGAATGGACGACGACAGGCTGCCAAACCAAATTTTAAATGGACGCCAAGGGAAAAAAGGAAGAGTGGAAGGCCAAAACAATCCTGGCTGGGCGGCATTCAGAAGGCAATGTCGGAAAGAAACCATACGTTTGGAATGGAATGGAATAACCGACGTAGCTGGAAACTGGGAACCGGAAGGCGGAGAACGCTATAAAAAACCGGTATAATAAAAAACATAATCTACATAATTAAGTCAAAGAACTAGCCGGAGTAGGAAATAGAAGAACCTCAAATATATTGCTCGATAAAAATGGAAATATTATATTGGAGACAGAACAACTACAACGATGAAAAGAGTACATCGAGGAATTATTTCATTAACAAAGAAAAGCTAGTACATCTGTAGATAGTCAAACGGAAGATGTAGGTCCAGAGATAACCAAATCAGAGGTTAGTCAGGCATTAAATTCAATGAAAACCAATAAATCTGCTGGTCCAGATGAATTACCAAGCGAGCTATTAAAGTTGGTAAACGAGAAAAACCTGACATAATAGTAGAACTGTTCAACGCTATCTATACTACGGGAATCATCCCTAGAGAAATGTTGACATCAGCCTTTGTGTGTTTGCCAAAGAAATTGAATGCCAAAGAGTGCAGTGACTATTGAACCATAAGCTTAATGTGACATACCTTGAAAATTCTGTTGAAAATTATCCACGCCAGAATTCACCCTAAACTGGAGCTAGATATTAGTGACACACAATATGGATTCCGCAATGGTAGGTTACCACAGAGGCATTATTCTCCTTCGACGTGCTGACACAGAGATATTTGGATGTTAACCGTCCTCTTTACGTCTGTTTTATAAACTACAATAAAGCGTTTGATAAAGTAAAACATGACCGACTCATGGAAATTCTAAAAAATAAAAACCTAGATGAAAGAGATTTAACGCTAATAACAAACCTTTATTACAATCAGCGAGCAATTGTACGAATTGAAAAAGAGACATCTGAAGAAATGGAAATAAAGAGAGGAGTTAGGGAAGGTAGCATACTATCACCTCTATTATTTAACGCTTATTCTGAAGAGGTAATTCGAGAAACTCTGGAAGATGAAACAGTCGGTCTAAGAGTAAATTGAGTTTAAGTTAACAATATCAGATATGCAGATGATACAGTAATAATAGCCGATAGTTTACAAGACCTGGAAAGACTCATAAGTAAAATAGTAATGTGTAGTAGGGAGCACGGATTCTCGCTCAATATGAAAAAGACGAAGTTTATGAAAATTTGTAAAAACAACCATAATAGTAACGAAATCTTGATTGTAGAGGGCCAGCAGATTAAACGAGTAAAAAAGTACACTTACCTAGGAACACTTATAACAGAAAATAATGACTACACTGCAGAAATCAAAGTCAGAATCGAAAAAGCACGTTCTAATTTTATGAAAATGAAAAAGGTCCTATGTGGCAAAGATTTAATATTAGCTCTTAAAGTACGCCTAACAAAATGTTACGTATATAGTGTACTATACTATGGAGTGGAATCATGGACATTAAATCTAGACAAAATGAAGACGACTTAACGCCTTTGAAATGTGGACCTATAGAAGAATTATGAGGGATTCCTCGGTTGATAGAGTTGCGAACAATGAAGTACTGAGAAGAATAGGTAAAGAGAAGGAAGTTGAACTTACAATTAAAGAAAGAAAGCTACAGTATCTCGGACATGTGATGCGGGCGAGAAGTATGGCATCCTGCGACTCATAATGCAAGGAAAGATAGATGGCAGAAGAAGCATCGGAAGAAGACGAATTTCATGGCTTAAGAACCTGAGAGAATGGTTTGGATGCAGCTCAAAACAACTATTTAGAGCTACTGCCTCAAAAATTAAAAAAGCTATGATGATTGCCAACCTCCGTAGCTGAGATGGCATCTGAAGAAGAAAAAAGTAATCCACGAATACGTAAGTAAATATATCTTTAAAATACCGAATTCAAATTAAATTAAACGCTAACATTAAAAACTCATAAGGCAACATAATTTTACTACTTAAATACATAATTAACAGGACTCCAGATTTTTTTGTAATTGATGTTCCAATTTCTCTATTTTCTATACTTTGATCGGTTGTGTGAAATCACAATTTGTACTATTAACACCACTAATTACTAACATTAAATAGATATTACCAAAACAAGTTAAAATTCCCGATGGCCTAGATAATCCCGATAATAATTATGTCTGTATTTAAAACTTAATTTTTAAAATATTTTTCTTATTCGTTAGTCGTGGTTTTTGTGTGTGAGATGATGTTTTTTCGACTGGTAAGTTATAGTTTAACCATACAATAAATCAATTAAATAAGTGTATAAGATTAAAAAATTAGACCAAATCCAGAACAAAGCTCTGCGTGTGATTTTAGGTACACTTTAATCTACTAATTAGCCGAATGTATGGAACCTCCATTACATTTAAGGCGTCATTTTTAGCTAAAAAGTTTATCCTTAAATGTCATGCTTATATTCAAACGTACCTACTGCAAAAAATATCCGACATATCTGTGTCTAACTTAGTTGACAATTGGTGGCGTAACAAAAATTCTTCATCTTTACCTATAGCATTTCCTAATGTTACTTCCTATTTAGAAATCCCAGCTAATTTCTTCCAATCTAATTTCAATATTCTTTATTCCCAAACCAAAGTTTTTTTTACTGCATGATCCCCTAGGGTTATTAGCGGGGTGGTATATCTTTATTTTAGAAAAGTTACAGTTAGTATGTTATTAAAATTTACATAACAGTTTTAAAAAATTCAAACATTTTATGTTATGTTACAGTTTCTTCTACAGTTTACAATTTTTGATAAAATTTATTGTATTACTGATGTCTTCTTTTAGAGTTTCTTTCTAATTGTGTTTGATTTTTGCTGCCGATCTTGCTGTTGAGTACACTGGACAGTCTATCATTATATGTTGCACTGAAAATGGTATTTGACAGGTGTGGCAAATCGGCTGAGGTTGGAGATGATGTATCCATGTGTAAATTTTGTATGACCTAGCCGCAGTCTGTTAATAACTGCTTGGTCATGTCTTTGTGCTGGGAGCGGTAGTAAAGCAGAAGTAACATCTGGTTTGATAATTTTTAATTTTGCTTCTGTTTGGCTCCATTTTACTTACCAGGTTTTGTTAATGTAAGTTTTTATTAATGTTTTTTGGTCTGAAATTGGTATGTTTTGCATAATAGGAATTGTCATGTTATTGATAGTTTCTGTTGCTGATTGATCTGCTGCTTCATTACCCTTTATCCCAACATGGGATGGTACCCATTAAAATGTTATGTTTTTACCACGTGTTTGGGCATTGTATAGCATGTTTTTTATTAGTGCTAAATTGGCATGAGTAGGATACATCTGCTTGACACCATTTAAGGCGCTCAAAGAATCTGATATAATAAGAAAATTTATATCATTACTGCGACATTGGTTCAGTGCGTTGAAGATTGCTTGAAGTTCTCCAGTGTATATGCTACACTCCTAGACGGGCGACAGAGGTGTTGTCTTCAAAAATAGCTGCAGCAACTACACCATTACTGCTTTTAGAGGCATCAGTAAAAATTATTTTGAAATCAGGGTATCTGGAGATGGTAGACCGGAATTGTTGTTTTATTTCAGAAGGATTGTGTGAATGTTTGGGATAGTTAAGTAAGGTAAAATCTACTTTTGGTATTTGAAATTTCCAGGGAGGATACTGGCATCTATTTGAAGAAGTGGCTTTCAATTGATGTATATCGAATTCAAATCAATTTATTCGTTTATTGAAAGGTAAGTTTCTAGGGCAATAATTTGATTTCAGATTTGGAGGGTTGCTCCTTATTAGGCTTGTTATAAACGGGTTTTCATTTGAACTGAGATATTTAGTAGCACAACACATTGAAAAATATTGTCTTCTGAGAGCTAATGGCGGTTCTCGTGCTAGGACTTGTAGGCTGCTAATTGGCGTGGTTCTGAAAGCTCCGAAAACTATGCGTAATGCTGTGGATTGGATGATATCTAGTTTGTTCAATTGACTTTTAGTAACAGTTTCGTAGCATATACATCCGTAATCTAGTTTGCTTCTAATTAGAGCTTGATATAATCGTAGAAGAATATTTGTGTCTGCGCCCCATTTGTGATTGGCAAGAACTTTTAGAAGATTTATTCTCTATTGGCATGATTTCCTCCTCCTCCTAAGTGCCTTCTCTATTGAGGTTGGCGATCAATATGGCAAATTTCTCTCTGTTCTGGGCTTGATGGATTAAGTCATTTTCTGTTGTGTGAGTCCAATCTCTGATGTTTCGGAGCCAGGATTTCTTCTTTCTTCCTATACCCCTTTTACCCTCTATTTTGCCTTCTAATATTACCTGGAGCTGCTCAAATTCCTTATCGCGCATTATGTGTCCTAGATATGACGTCTTTCTAATTTTGATTGTATTAACCAGATGAGGTCGTGTGTTCATTATTTCCAGTACCTCTTCATTTGTAGTTTTGCTGGTCCAGCTTATTCTTAGCATTCGGCGGTACATCCAAATTTCGAATGAATTCAGTTTGTTGACGTCATACTGTTTTAATGCCCAGGTCTCACGGCCATATAGTAGTAGAGATCACACATAACACTTTAGTGTTCTTAACCTTATTGTGATTGATAGCTTGGGGTTACAGAGCATTTAACGCATATTCATATAGCCAGATCTTGCTATTTCAATACGTCTTCTAATTTCTTTTGAATGGTCTAGCTGACTGTTTAGCTCTCTGCCCAGGTATATGAAGCTTTGGGAGCTCTGAAGGGTGATACCATTGATTTGTATGTTGGGTGTAATTTGTTCATGGGGGTTCTTGTGGTATACCATGATTTTGGTTTTGGAAAGGTTAATATCCAAACCTAATCTGTGACTTTCTTCTGATAGTATGTTCAACAATATTTTTAGTTGGTCTTCTGTTTCTGCTAATTCTACGGTGTCATCGGCATATGTTACATTGTTAATGATGATTCCATTGACTCTGGCACCTTCAGGGCATGATTTAATTAGTTCATTTATGTGCGATGTCCATTTGAGTTGAGAGTCGAATGTCATTCCCAAAAATTTGATTTCGTTGATTGTTAGAAGAGTATTTCCGTTTAGTTTTAATTTAAGTGGTGTTGTGTTTTCCTTTAATAAAATATTATTACTTCAGTTTTTTCGGTTTAAAATCTCAAGCCTATATCTAAAGACCACCCTTCTAATTTATTTAGTGTATTCTGTAATATTGATGCAGCTGATTTTATGTTTTTACTTCTCATATACATTACAAGATCATCGGCGTAAAGGTTTGCTTTTACTGGAAGCATAAAATGGTTAGACACGTTGTTGATTGCTATTAAAAACAGCAGGGGGCTTAATACAGATCCTTGAGGGATACCATTTTCCAGGGATTTCTTAGTTGACATGACACCGTTTGTTTTAACTTTTATACTTCTGTTATCCAGGAAGTTTTTGGTAAAGGCTAAGAATTTGCCATCTATTTTCCAAGTTTTCATTGTTTTTAAGATGTGATATATCCACGTGCTGTCAAATGCTTTTGTGATATCAAAAAAAATGCTATTAACTTTTTTTTATGTATAAAAGCTTCGTGTATTTCAGATTCTAATGGTATAATATTATCTATTGTAGACCGTTCTGATCGGTACCCACTTTGGATGGATGTAAGGAGATTTTTCTTTTCTAAGTACCATTTTAATCTTTTGCTTAGAATCTTTTCCATTATTTTTGCAGATGCTACAGATCAATGATATTGGTCGATACGAAGAAGATAAGTTTTTTGGTTTATTGTCTTTTAAAAATGGTATTATAATTGCTTTGCGCCAGAGAGATGGAAATTTATGGGTCGAATTTTCTTGAAGATCTCTACTTAAGTAACCTTCGCGCTAATAGGTAGTTTTTCGATGAAAATTGGTGGTCTGTCATCAGGTCCAGGTGAGGTATTTTTAAGGTTATTAAGACTTTCATTTAATTCATCAAGTGTTATGGAAGTCTTTAGTGGACCAGCAGTATCTTCTATGTTAATTTTTGATGTTTCTTAAATTTGGGTGATACTGCTGATTGCTTGAATACAACTGATACTGTTCTAATAAAATTTCTGAGATTTCATGTTTGTCTGAAGTTGTTAGATCGTTTGTAGTTATTGTGTCAATATGGTTAAATGTTTTTGAACCTATTATTTTCCTTATGTTTTGCCATATATCCCTTATAGGCGTAGACGAGTCAATTGACGACACGTAATTGGTCCAGCTCTCTTTTTTTGGTTTCTTTATTAAAAATCTAGATCTGTTCCTTAAAAATCTAAAATTGTTTAAGTTATTAGGTGTGTTATACTTCTTGTATATATTAAAGGCATGTTTTGTTTGCTTTAAAGCGGATGCGATTTCAGTGTTCCACCAAGGAAGAGGAGCTTTTGTGATATTTTTGGTTTTTCCTAGAGAATCTCTGGCTGCGTCTAAAATTATACCGTTGAAAGATGATAGATTAGTGTCCATATTATCTGATATAACGAGATTTGGTATACGTATGCTTACTAAGTTCGAGTATTTTCCCCAATCAGCTGACTTTAATTTCCACGTTTCATATGGTGTTGTACAGGTTTTTTCATCTTTGTCATGAGTAATTATTATTGGAAAAGATCACTGTCGTATAGGTGGTCCAATGTATTCCACTGTAAAACTGGAGCTAAAGTTGAATCACTGATAGATAAGTCTATGGAGGAAAATGTGCCATTATGTGCATTAAATCTAGTAGGTGTTCCTGTGTTTAACAACACTAGTTTTATGTTATTAATTGCTTCTAATAATATTCGTCCATTTTTATCTGTTTTTTGGGATCCCCATGCGATATTGTGACAGTTTGTATCACCCAAAATTCATTTTAGAGATGGAATTTGTTTAATTACATTTTGAAGTTCTAATAGAGTAGTTTCGTCAGGATATGGTAAATACACGTTGCATATATTGATTTTAAAATGATATATTACCGAAACTGCTACTGCTTCCAGATTCGTATTTAACGGAATTTCTTTGGATTGGATGGTTGAATGTACAAAAATTCCGACTCCACCACTGGATATTTGCTGTACTTCTCGATTTTTTGTATAGGCCATATATTTTTTTAGTTTCGCTAGTTTGTTGGAAAGACAAGTTTCTTGTAGACATATTATTAGTGGTGACAGTTCATTGATTAGCATTTTAATGTTTTCAATGTGACTATAATAGCCATTCAAGTTCCATTGAAGAATTAATTTAATTGGACTATTGAGATAAATCGTAGTCGCTTTCTTCAGTGAGGGAAGATTCATATGTTGGATATATTTTCTTTATAATTCTTGTGATATTATTTTTCATGCGTCTATCATTTTATTTTGAGTGAACCATTTTTAATAAGGTGTATAAGCTGTCAAAATCTTCTGTATAGTTTTTAGCTGTGACTTCAGAAATTTTGATCCCATTGCGTTTATAACGAAGTCGCATAATTCAGAAAAATTTAGCGTATATGAAGGAGATGCTGTCATTAAAATGTTTTCAATTGGTTTTAATGTGGCTTCGACATCTAAAGCTTTTTTCTTTTTTTTTTGGTGCGGATTTTTTTGGAGTTATAAAAGTTTTGTTTAGGTTTTTAGTTTCTGAGATTTCAGGAGATTTCAGGAGATTGAAATTTGCCTTTTTGCTTGATTAGTTGTTTTAGTATTATTGCTGTTAGCTGTAGTTGAAGGTATATTGTGTACTATAAGCGAATCGTTTGTCGTTGGGAATATCTGCAGAAATAGGGTTGGAACAGTTTGTTGTATCATCTGAAATATTTGTTGCTGAATTATTCCGAGTTACTTCCATGGGTTCGAGTTCTGAGGTATATGTTTGTATCACTTGAGATGGATCTTTAAGTGTTTCTGTACCAGTTAATGTTGATGTGCAGTTTTCTGCTTTGTGGACAGTAGTATTACAAATAGAGCAATTTAAACCATCTAGGGATAGGAAGATTCTGTAAGGAGTGTTGTCATAGGTTATTAAAATTGTATTTGAATTGGTTTGGTGATTATCGGAGAGACAAATATTTGCCGCCTAAAACTTAAGACATGACTATACTCAGACTCGGCATGCCAACTTTTAAAAACGTTAATGTGGATACTGCAGTTAGTTCTAGTTGTTTCACTTCGTCTTCTAGAATACTGTTAGGGATGGTGGGGCATATGTTTGATATTACTAGTCTCCTTGCTGGCGTAATAAGTCTTCGAATTTCTAGCTCATTGCCTTGGAAGACTACAGTTTTATGTTTTTTTAGTAAGGTATCTACTATGCTAGTATTGTTCAAGTAAATGCAAACTCGGTTGTTCGCTATTCGTGATGCAAAGATAACATTTTTTGGTGTGAGTAGAGACCCTATGGCTACTATGTATTCATGTATTTTAATACCTTGGACAGCTGACAGAATAATGGCTTGTTCCTTTGAAGGAAAATTGAAGTTGCTTACTGCATTGGAATATGTCGATGTTGATGATATAGTAGGTATGCTAATATTTTTAGAATCATCCATTTTTAATTTTTGTTTTCTTCATTTCATATAATTTTTCTAAAGCCGGTCCTGTATGGGCTAATTAGTTCGACTTATCGAAGTTGCCAAAAACCAGAAACAGGATTAATTGATGTGTTGTATTTAATTATGGGTTATTTATAATATTTAATAATATTGAATTTGTATTAAATTGGTAATGTATTCACAGTTTGTTTTTTGTGTGAAGAAACTTTATTGTTTAAATACACTATTTAGCTAACAATATTTTACGTTTCTTGATTAAAACCGCTGAATCTACTTTTGATAATAACAACGCCATTTAACGTCAGAAACAACTTGCCAAATTTGATAAGCCATATAGGATTTTTCACGGATGAGTCAAAATCCATTTTAGGAGTTGGTTGTGCACTATATATTCAAAACAATCAACTTGAAGTATGGGTGCTGATATTTGCACGTCTGCAAAATGGAATATGTGCTTCCTCCATCTCACTTTCAATATTTAATATTTCGAAAGTATTTCTTTCATTGTTTGACGATTTCTGCTTCCATCATTATTATTATGCCTGCTTCATTTCTCATAGCTTGTGTTAACCTATCAGTTCCACCTTATCTGAATATCTTCACTTTTCTAAAGAATTTCCTTTCTTGGCTCCTCTCGCTACATATCGTATTTGCTGTTATATTTAACTTCTTATTTTATTTTTGAGTAGACGCCTTGTCTGTGCTATTGTTCTGTGAAACACTTTGTTCTCATCTGTAGGGTTTTTTCAATATTTTGTGAGTTTTTATTTCCAAAGTTTCCTTACATTTTTTGTAAAACCCTTTTTGTTTTGGGCGAATCCTCTTTTTTACAATTGTTTTCTTCACTGCTTGCTCTATAACTGATGCCACTCACTGCCATGCTCGTCCTTAGTCTACATTGTGCTTTTCCTCACCCAGCAATTTGAATCTCTTGCTTTTGGCTACTTGATAATCTTGTTCTGTATTTGGTGTTTGAAGGGCTTATATGTCCCATCTTTTTTCTTTGTTCTTGTTGCTCAAGGTTCTGTACTAATATTCGGGCCCCTAACAGATTTCACCAGAAAGTGATCACTATCGCTTTCTGCTCCTTTCATACTTCGCGAATTAATAATGCTACTAGAGTGTTTTGCATCAATATTTTACTTTATCGTGTCCGGACATGTCATTCATGAAATTTCGGGCCCAGTATCGGGCTACGTCGGTTCCATCTTTGTTGGCGAGCCACAAATCTTCAAGGGTACATCGATGAGGACAGTTTCTGTCTGTAAGAAGATGTTCCATATTCTGTGTTTCTCCACAGTCACAGTTCACATCATCTTTTTCTATTTTTCCCCATTTTGCCATGTTTGATTTTACTGTAGCGACCCCCGTTCTTATCCTATTCAAGGTTTTCCACATTTTAAAGTCTAAGATCTGCAGGTCCATTTAACCTGGGGAAGTGGAAAATACTCAGGCGGTTCATCCTGCACTGTTCCAAGGAAGCTTTTCCTAGATTTTAGTCGCTTTCGTGGTGTTCGAGCTTTGTATAGGGCATGCCGCTCGTCCGCGATCTGTTTAATTTTCTCTATGGGTTCTGCAGCGCCTCTGCGTGTTGAGGGTTCTGCAAAACCCGCTGCTCTATAAAGATTTGAAAGTGGCGTTGGTTTCATGCACCCTGTTACTATCCTGCATGTCTCATTTAGCGCAGTATCAACTTGTTTGGTGTGCGCAGATCTGCTCCAAATGGGGCACGCATATTCAGTAGTTGAGAAACACAGTACCTGTGCCGTTGTTCTTAAAACGCCAGGACGTGCGCCCCATTTACTTCCCGTTAGCTTTCTGAGTATGCTGTTCCTAGTTGTTACTTTCCCTCTTGTTTTTATGCAATGTTGTCTGTAGGTGAGGACCGGTCCAGAGTTACTCCAAGATATATAGGTTGGTTTGTGTGTTCTAATGTATTACCATTCCACACAATTTGGAGTTTTCGCTTGGCTTCCTTTGTGCGAAGGTGGAAAGCGCAGACTTGGGTTTTAGAGGGATTGGGTCTCAGATAAATCTGCAGTTAGTACGCTGTCATTGTTTTTAAGGCAGTTTCGAGTTTCTCCTCTCCTTCTTCAAAACTATTTCCTTGAGCACATATTGCAAGATCGTCACCATAGAGGAAGTGCTTGGTTTCGATCGGAGTAGGTTGGTCGTTTGTGTATATATTGAAGAGTCTTGGTGCTAAAACACTTCCCTATGGAAGGCCGTTTTTTAAACTCTCCACCTATTTACTTTAACCTCCAGCATAACGAAAAAACGTTTATTTTGCAGTAAGGAATACACGACCTTTCCCAGATGGTGGTCATTGAGAGTGTCGTATAATTTGCGGAGCAATGTTTTGTGCCTTACTGTGTTATAGGCAGCTGTCAGATCTACAAAAGCAGCCCCTGTTATAAGTTTTTCTTCAAAGCCCTCTTCAATGTGTTCTGTTAATGCGAGGACTTGACCGGTGAAAGATTTGCCAGGTCTGAATCCTCCTTGTTGTGGGATAAGGTGCTTGTCGACATTTTTTTCTATTCTGGCGAGTATCAGTCTCTCGTATAGTTTAAAAAAGTAACACAATAGCGAAATAGGTTTGTAGCTACTGAGGTTTTTTGGATCTTTTCCTGGTTTTAACAAGTCTATTACTTTAGATCTTCTCTTTTTTTTGCCTTTTTTCCTTTTTCCTTTTTCTTGAAAAAGATCCAGTTTTTTGCTCCTTGGTCTAAATGCTTTATTTGTTTACTGCATATATCATCCACACCTGCAGATTTCCCGTTTTTTAACCTGTTCAGACCGTCGCGCGTCGTGGAGTTCTTTTAATATAAAAGGTGTTCCTAGGTGGTTTGTCTCCGAATCCAATCTTCTCCTAGTGTTTGGGTCCTTATATCGGTTAGTAGTTCTTCCATTCGTAAGGAGTTGAGCAGCGACTTTGTTAGCTGTAACCTTGCAAGGTGGTTTATGTTCTTTTGGATCACCGCTGAGTTTTTTTACAAAGTTTTATGCTATTTTGCTACTTTGTGTCATGTCCATTTTTTCCAGGTCTAAATCCACTTTTCCTGTCTGGCTTGACTTAGCTGTTGGAGTAGTATTGCTCCGCAGTCAACCGTTTCTTGGCTAAAAGGGTCAGTGAAATAGAGGATTTCGTATGTTCTCATTAGTTCTTTGGACTCGCTGGACATCCCGGGAACATATTGTTATTTACATCCTCTAAGGATAGTTTTATCTAGAAACATTTTTGAGTATCTCTACAAATTTTTCGTAGTTCTCTACTTTTGGTTCAAGGCATAGTAGTTCAGAATCTAGCATGTCTGCATACTTTTGCCAGTTTGCCTTTTTAAAGTTAAATCTCCTTCTGAATGGAATAGCTTGTGGTCTAACAATTGGAAAGATATTTATACCAATTGGTCTATGCTGAGTTTTTGGTATGGGGCCATATACTACTTTGGTACATCGGTCTTCGAGGTTGTTGCTTAAAAAACAGATATCCGGGTTATATCCTCTTTTCCAAACTTTGCTCTGAAAAGATGGTGGAAGTTTAGGATCATGGATTAACGTGAGGCCACTCGTTTCGGCCCATGCTTCTACTGCGTCTCCATTTGCGTCCTAATCTGCATAGCCCCAGAGTAAACTGTGTTAAAGTCTCCCAGTACAAGCTGATTGGCTTGTGATTGAAAATTAGTTGGGTGTGAAAATATAAAAGACTGGTTTGGGGGCTCGTATACCGAGGTTCTTGTGTATTTTCCGATCTCAGTGGTTATTATCTCTATATCGTGTACATTTGTTGTTTCCACAGATGAGACTATGGTTTGAGTTCTCACAAATACCGCGCTCCCATGCTTATTGTGTGGTATCTCCACAATCAGTTTCATACCAGAGACTTTCGGTCTCGCTGCAGTTAGGTCTCTGTGGGTTTCCTGGATGCACAATACCTCACATTTCGTGTTCTTGCAGAATTCTGATAAGATGTCTTGTTTGGCTGTAGTGATACCCTCGATATTTATACTCGCTACTGTCAGTGTTCGCTCTGAGAAGAACCGTTGTGGCTTGATCTTTGCCATCTGATTTGGTTTGGTACGGTGTTGGAAGGATTAGCCGTCTACTAGTAGACGTTTCCAGGGGACGCCGTCAATAGTGTTTACTTTGCAGTTGATGTGGCACTATTGATCTCGTGGAGGCTCCTTCCTTGTCCCCTTGTTCCTTTGCATTAATTAAAACATGACCTATTTGGTTACGTATTCCTCCATCATTTGAAACCCAAGTGACCTTGTAAATGTCTTTCCTTTCAAATTTTGTAGATTTATTAATCACGTTATTAGATATTGCAAATTGTGTTAGCCGGTGTCTATTATCATTTCCTGTGTCATGTAGGCTATGTTTACCAATTACTTCTATCAAACACCTTACCTAGTTTAGCATTATAATCATCCAGAAAATTCATCGTTCCTATCTTGTTCGACATCTTCTGTTGGGACATATATTGAGAATACCGTGAGATTGCACTTCTTACCTTTGAGTCTGATATAGCAGATTCGTTCTTTTATTATCTTAAAATGAATATTTTTTAATCTTTTTGTAATGACAAATGCACATTCGTATTTATGTCTGTTCTCACTACACTTTTGACTAGCAAAGGCTAGGTGGAGTAAAATTTTACCCCTTTACCTCCCTTTATTACCGGTTTTAACTATGGCCCTTCTGTTGATGAATAATGTTGTTTTTAACAGCTTCTTTTAACCTCTGAGGTATCTCTATTTCTTTCATCGTTTTTCACAAATGTTTTCTAGCAACCGTGTCATAAGCCTTTTTTAAAACGATAAATCCCATATATCGTCCTCATTCCTAATCCCTTTTGTAAATGAGTTAGAGTAGAGTTATGTAAACTTTTACGCCATCAAATGAGTTTACGCCAAATCCGGATCAGAATGAGTTAGAATCAGATTTGCTCTATATTGACGTTTTATGCGCGTTTCGGGTCACTTCCAGTGTCGGATCGCAACCGGAAGTACATATTTAGATTCGTCTCGACGAGACCTTTCGATCCATATATACATTGTGGGGTCTAAAACTTAAAGTAAATTTTAACTTCCGGTCATCTCAAAACCGGAAGTGAATTTTTGTAACAAAAGTATATCTTGACAATCTTATACGTAATACTAATAATATTCCGAAAAAATATTTTAATTATCTAATATTGTTTTTGAGTAAAGTGGTGGACAAGAAAAGGGCTTAGCGTTTTAGTATATAAGATGTGGTCTTTCCATTACCTTCTTGCAACAAATCCGGCCTGATTTTGAGATAGATTTTTCTAATTTTTCTTTTAGTATTTTCCCATATAACCTGCACATACAGGCTATCACACGTCTCAGCATTTTACTATAGAAAAAAAAGTAATGCAACGCCAGTACAGAAGCTTTGCTTCAACAATAATTAATTATTGTACTTAGTAAACATATTAATTTTATTTTCCAGACGAGGTTGCTTTTTATAGTAGCAACAGCATGGGCTATTTGTTTGCCAGACCCACCAAACCTGTCCCGACAGGAATTAAGTGATCTAAAACAGTCGCTTGAAGAATATATATCGTCCTTTAGTCAAAGAAAACATGAATCTTACGAAACATCGTCAATGGAGAACACGAAATATGGACGAAATAGATATTATCAATCTGGTGGTATGATGACGTATCCAGTGGAGTCTTCCGGTATAGGGATGCAGGAAGAAGGATCAATTAATTATGCCCCCTATACAGACCAAAAAATATACTATGATAATTATGGTAACGCACCCTATCAAGAACAAGAAATATACTATGATAATTATGGTAAGGCTCCCTATCCAGAACAAGAAATGTACTATGATAACTATGGTAAGGCCCATTTTAGAATTTTTTACATGTACCTAGGTTAAATCGTTTTTTTTTTAGGACGAAACATATACGAAAATGGTATGAACGGAGAATTTTTACCAGTACCTCCGATGTCATACCCTCCAAATAGCTACCCGAACAATCGCCCAGTGTTCGCTGAAGAAAACCACATGTCTAATGAACATGTATCACATGAAGAACAAAAAACAATTGACAATATATTTTACAAGTCTCCTAGACCTTCTACGAACTACAGAGTAACAAAAACGGAGACACATTATCCTGAGGGTACTGACAAACAGTCAAAGATACCAACGCTGAATGCAACGTTAACTGCTATACCCATGCACCCATATTAACGAACAGTCTTTACGGTAAAGGGAATTCCTATGGACGAGCTTGGCAGCAAATGTATGTACCAGGATTTTTAGAAAAAATTAATGGATATGACCTCGTACGGAATCAAGAAGGTGATGGTAACATATTCCAACTTCAAGACTTGAGCAACAAACACATAGCAGAATTACAAGCAATGTATGGCACTGATACATGGAGAATATTACAAGAGATATATTCTCCAGAATATCTCATATATTTACAAAGACTGTACGGACCAGAATTTTTCAATGGTTTATCTTTACAAAGCAATATAAATAATGTTGACTTACTGCGAAACAACGGACAACAAAGAGGTGGATATTGGCAGTTAGTATTCAGACCAGAATACACTTTTTACGGCATGGACGAACATATAGACGAGTACCTAAGTTTCCTGCAACAATACTATCCAATGCTATATTTTAGATACATGCAGAACCCAGAATTGTTCTATCAACAAATGCCTTTCCCTTGGTTTAATCGACCATATAGACCACACGTTCCACAACCTCCAATTCATAAAGAAGTTGGTCCTGTAAGACCACCTATAGATTCCCGTTTTGATGCTGGCAATAAAACAGTAGATGAGGTAAAAGAGAAAGAAACAGTTCACACTGAAGAAACAAAAGTTGTCAAAAAAGATAATGATGTAACTGAAGTAACAGATGAAGATGAGGATGATGACGACGAAAATGAAGAAGATAGTATTGATATTGGACAACGATTTGATGATGACAGAAAAAACAAACACAAACATAAGAAGCACAACGAAATAGAGAAAACTGAGAGTAAAGACGAAACTACTGTTAAAGATAAGACGGTGGTAGAAGTAGAGCATACAGAACTGCAAAATACAACAGAAACAAAAGATGAAGGTGCAAAAGATACCGGTACGGAGAAGCGGTGGTACATTCATTAGTGGAAGAAAAGGATAATGTAGTAATAGACGGCAGTAATGGAACGACGAATGAAAATGGTGCATCCAATATCGCAGGTATTTTGATTAATGTTTTTTATTTGTTTCATTTAAAATAGAATCAATTGATATCGGTGATGGATTCCTCTTTCTTATTACTTGAGCCCTTGGTAGAGCATGGTGACACTCTAAATATTGTCAGATTGGCTCCATTGGCTGCTATACTGTGCCAGATAGACTACTTCATGTAGGGATTTTTCCACTAGAGTCTTCATTTGGTTTGTCCATCGTATTGGAGATCTTCCTATTAGGCTTTGGCATTCTACTGCCAATAGAAGTAAATAAAGTCCTCGTTCAATTGGCTGTATGCTCGAAGTAATTTGGGTATGCTCGGTTTACTTTTTTTATAGTCTGTCCTTTATATAAAGCTCTTCCAGAATTGACAGGTTAGTTCTATATTCTATTCAGGACACTCTTAAATCTAGTAGATCCAAATTTCGAAGGCTTCGATCTTACTTCTATTGATTGTTTAAGATTTTTAAGAGCTCATGTTTAAGCTGCTTATGTAACAATTGGAAAAATAAAGGCATTTACCAATATGAGCTTAGTATTTCTTGTTATCTGCCTTCTCTGTTTGACATTTCATTTCGAGTTGAAATTAATGTGCCATGGCCCATGACTGGCTAGACTGAGAGAAGTGAGATTAGGTTCAGTTTAGCCAGTGTTGTGTTTTGTTTGATTCTTGCAAGGAAAACTGAGGCAAAAAGTATTAATATGGCTACGTTTTATGGACATTTGCTGGTTTTGGAGGAATTAGAGATGATAGATATCCGACGCTCACAACGGAGGATAAGAAGAATGTTACGGGATACTCAAAATCTTTTTCACTAAGTGATGCTCAAGTTAGGCAGCAATTCCGTCTTAATTAACAAGCTGCAAATTATTTGATAAGGATATTAGAACTATATTTTGAGGAGGGTGTTTATGCCTGTAGGAGACCCAAAATGCTTAAAGTATTACTAAGCTGCAGTCTGCGATTGCGACTGTCATGGCGTAGTCGCTTTTAAATTTCGACATCCAAATGAAATAGAATCAGGGCTCTGGGCTTGATGAATTAATTCGTTTCCTCTTGTGTGGGTCCAATCTTTGATGTTTCGTAGCCAAGATTTTTCTTTCGTTCTATGCCCCTTTTACCTTCAATCTTGCCTTCTACTATTACCTGAAGCTGCTCAAATTCCTATGGCGCATTATGTATCCTAGATATGATGTCTTTCTAATTTTGATAGTATTGACCAGATAGGGCGTATGTTCATTACTCTCAGTACTTCTTCATACTGTTGTAATGCCCAGGTCTCAAAGCCGTATAGAAATAGAGACCACACATAATACTTTAGTGTTCTCAATCTTATTGAAACTCATAGCTTGGGGTTACAGAGCATTTTACGCATATTCATGAAACCAGATCTTGCTATTTCAATACGTCTTTCAATTTCTTTTGAGTGGTCTAGTTGACTATTTAGCTCTCTGCCCAGGTATATGAATCTTTGGGAACTCTGAAGGGTGATACCATTTATTTGTATAATAAAGTCTTTGTATAATCTATGAAACAGATTAGCATTATAATATTGTGTTTCCTTATCTGTCTAATGTTCAATATCAGCTCAAGCGTTCATTTTTCTGGTACAAATCCACATTGTTCTTCGGCTATCTCTAGAAGTAAAAAGTTCTTTAGCCATTCATTGATTATATGTAGCACGATTTTACTTGCGTAACGAATAAGTTCAATGGTTCTTTAATTGCTGCATGTCCTTATTGACCTTTTTCTTTTCTCTCTTTAATGGCACTACAGCCCAAATTGACCCTCCTCCAAACTATGCCTCCAACCTTGCCAGTCCTGCTTCGATCTTCTCATCTTCCAAGTTCTCATTGCTTAAGTCGTCGTCCCTTGAGACCAAATTATTCAAGGCTTATTTAAAGGTTTCGTGGTTTTTTACTTTTTGCGGTAACAACCTGGAGGACCAGAATGTTTTGTCAAGGTGTATTCTCTTAGCCGATATAGTTCAGTTTTTGTGCGAAAGAAACTCGCCTGTCAACCGGCGAAAGGCTTCGAAGACGTGAGAGTAGGATTATGTTGGTTGCAGCTTAGTTTTACTTCTAAAACCTTCGACTCTTTCGTCGTAAATAGTGGACATTACTCGTATCTGCAGCTTGGATGCAGTATGAGCATCAGCAGCTCATACTGCCTCCAAGATTCTTTCCCAACCTTAAACCGCCGATGGTTTTTTATCGATAGGGATAAAGGTTGATTCGCACCACTCATCAGACCATTCATGATCATATCATGTTGCAGATTTCAGTATAGCATATATGGTCATTGCATTTAAAGTCTTCGCTGGTATGCTATCTAACCCTGTTCTGTATAATATCTGATCCGGAATCAGGACAGCGCCAGTCGCTACCAGGATGGCATGGCATCTCTACTTTTTTTACGCTATTCATTTGTAGTGTTCTCTCAGGAAAATAATTATGTGGTTCCCTCTTGCCTGCTTGTTTGCAGTGTTACGGCCAGATCAATCATTATGTGATGTCCGCCCGTGAATGTCAAAAATCTTTCCGCTATGTACACCAGTCAATGAAAAAAGACCTGAAAAAATCTTATACATATATTTGAACGGTATAGGAAAAGTAGCTGATGAAAAATTCTGTAAAGACGTACAGCTGAGTTTGTTTTGTTTTATTTTAAACAAGCTTCTTCTTCTTCTTCAGATGCAAATCCACTAATGTATGTTAGCGATCACATTTTCCATTAATTCTCTATTTCTTGCAATATGTATCAGCGATTGTATGTCGTTAATCCCTGTCCATTGCCTTATGTTTCGGAGCCAGGACATTTTCTTGCGTCCCATTCCTCTCTTGCCTTCAATTTTACCCTCGATTATAAGTTGGAGGAACTGGTATTTTTCATTTCGCATGATGTGACCTAGATACGCCTCCTTTTCTTGATGGTTTCGAAAAGTTGGCGTTCTTGGTTTATTCTTTTAAGGACATCTATATTTGTGATTTTCGCTGTCCATGGTATTTTTAGGATACGGCGATAAAGCCACATTTCGAAAGCTTCTAATCTGTTTATATCCCTCGTTTTGAGTGTCCAGCCCTCTACGCCATATAGCAGCACTGACCATACGTAGCACTAGTAAACCTTAGTCTTAGTTGAAGATCAAACTCTGAACAAGTCAGTATTTTCTTCAAAACAAGCTTAGAAAGTGAAAAACATAATTTTTTGCCCAAAAAAGGTTTATTATACATTCTAGAGACACATGTTTTAAATAAAAGTTACACGAGCCTACATGTTTTTTCATAAAAAAATATTTTTTAGCTGTCCTATAGTAAATGGGATGTGCTGATCACGAATCTGTACTTAGTGTTTTGCCAGCACATCAGGTTTTCAAGAAGAGTGTGTTTGAAATTTTTGATAGAAACTTCTAAAAATACTGAAAAAATATTTATTAGACATTACTTGTTTTTTTTTTAATAAAACCGTTCTCTATTTCCATGAAAACTGCATTTTGTGGCCTTCTTTTTTGGATTTTTGTGATCGAGTCTCTCTTTAAGCTCCAGCAGTAATCAGCCATCATTCTTATATCCCATCTTCCTTGGTAACGTCTCTACATCTCCTTTATATCTTGATGGAACCTCCCTCCCTGTTCCTAGCTGACAGCTCCAAGATTTTCCGGAAAATAGTCAACGTGGCAATCCAGAAAATAAAGTTTGACGCTCATATTACACCCCAGTTTTCTATAATTTTCCACCATGTTGGCTACAATGTCTTTATAGTTTGGAAACTTGTTGTTTCCAAGGAAACCGTCTATGACTTCTACGAGAGAACTCCATGCTTCAAATTCATCCTGGGTCATCATATTCTGGAAAAATCTATCTGCTTTTAAGGTTCGAATTTGAGGGCCTATAAAAATTCCTTCTTTAATTTTAGCTTCAGAAAGTGCAAAATTTGTCGCACAGATATTTAAAGCAGTTAACTTGTTTATCTAAAGCTTTTACAAACTGCTTGATCAATCCTAACTTTATGTGAAGAGGAGGCAAAAGAACTAATTTTGGGTCAACTAGTGTATCACTTTGCACATTTTTTTGTCCCGGTACCAGTCTTTCTCTAAGTGGCCAGTCTTTCTTAACGTAATTTAAATTTTGTGCTCGACTGTTATACTCGCACAAAAACATGGATACTTTGTTAATCCAGATTGCTGACCCAAAAGAATGGATATTATTTTGAGATCTCCATAGAGTTACCAACAATATTCGCTATACTTTATTTTATTTAGCAACAGCTCAAGATTCTCATATTATGTTTCCTTGAAGTGCACCAAATGAGCAACAGGTACTGAGGCATAAGTATTACCATTGTAGCACAAGAAACCCTTCAGATTTATCTTAGAAGAATCTATAAAGAACCGCAACTATGTGGAATCGTTATTGTCAGCTCCAAGTTTCATGACTACTTCAGGAATATTATGACAATACACCAGTGAGCCCTCTTGAAAAAAATATTCCGCGATCTCTTTTCCACGATGCCTATACCACAAAAATTTGGTACCTGAAGAAATTAGATTTTTATCTTTCAATCGTGATCCTAAGATTTGTGCAGCATCCTTCAATAGGCCCAAGTCTCTCACTAAATCATTTAGTTTAGCTTAGATAAACTTTTGAGGTTGGTCTATCTCAGGATTGAATTCGTCTTCATCGGTTTTTTCGTCTAAACTTACATCTGATGATTGCTGTTGGATGGTGTGAAGAAAAGGCGGAGGAAGAGAGATCGCTGGTCCTGATGAGATGCAGGTCGTTTAGCAGAAGGTAAATCAGGATATTGAATTTTGTGTTATTTTCTGAATTGAAACCCTTGATATCGCAGGAACAACAGTAGCAGTCGTCTCCATGGTTTTTTGGTTCCCTCCATACCATAGGAATGCCGAAGAATAAAGAGTTACGTATACCTTTTGTCCATTTTCTCAGTGGTTCAACAAACTGAAAGCACACTTCGTGTGGAGCACAAAGTTTGTCCTGGTTACAAAGCTTTACGTCGAAGTAAGCGTGAGAAGCTTTCTTTATAAAGTTTGTTTTGTTTCATTGATGCTTTTCTATTGTTAAATAAAATCCACAAGGAAAACAATTCCTGTAGCTGGCTGTATACCACGTATCACAAAAAAGAGGTTAGTCTTCGTAAGTGGGTATATTTATTTAAAAACCCTTAAAAGGGCTACATCAAAAAAACAAACGTTTTCGGACTAAACAGTCCATCATCAGGTTTAAATTTTCAAATTGCCTAAAATAAGTATAAACCATTTAGTTAAAACAAACGTGGTTATGTGTTATGAAGGTGTGGCAAAACTTTTGCCACACCTTCCCCTCATAACTTTTCGACCCTAGTGTTAACTTCAGAACCACCCATATCTATCATACCATAATATTTTATCATTTTCTTCACTCTTCACATCTACATCACATTCCTGTCCATTCTTTTCTCTTTCATTATTTCTTGGTCAACTCATATATCAAACATGCACTCAATAGTTTTAAACTCAGTAACCATTCAAACATTATCTAACCGTTTATCAAAATTCATAATTTTCCCCTATTACAAAAAAATCCTTATCCAACATTGCTCACCTTCTCTTGGTCAACAACTTTGTAGCACACTCATACATCAAATTTTAGGTTTTTACAAACCGAATTTATTACTACTAAAACAGATTTTGTTCAGGGTGCTAGATGCTGTAAGCATGAAGGACCCCTATTATCTCTAATTGTTGATTAACTCCTTTTCTCCTTTAACCATCCCCTTCTTCTTCAGTCATTTCCTCTACTTTTATTCTCATCAAGTCTCCGAGGAGCTCAGCCTCTTCAATTTTAAATTTAATCACATAGGTTATAACTCTAATTTCTTCAGCCTGTAGATTTTCAATTTACCAAACTTATTTTTATTAATTTTTTCACCATACTAGCAGTCTTAAATAAAGTCATTTAAATACGAGGTCTTATATTAGCTTCAAATATTTGCTATTAAAATTTTTACCTGTCCTAGCTGTGATAAACATAAAAGGATAATTTTCATATATATAAGCTAATCTAACATAAAATACACTTTTAGACCACATTCCATACGACAAAAAGTAACATAGGTTGCCTAATACACAGGTCATCCTCTTAAACATGACTTTAACACCATCGGTGATTTCACATCGATTATAACCCAAATTTTAAATCCCAACACCTAGATTGCTGTTATTATTTTTTAAAATCATCAAAATAATTTTTGAATCTTTTGGTTGTAGTAATACTAGGTATAACTAATATAGTTCCATGTTACATTGACATTTTGTTTTTGACACCGTTCATAGGTATATTGTCAATCAGTTTCCAGCTGTTCTCCGTGTGTAGAGGTTTACTCCCCGGCTCTGGAACTCACTTCAGCAATGTATGTTACCTGAAGTCATATTTAATTTATTACTGAACATCACAGTTTTTTAACAACAAGATGTATAATCTTTTACAACTATATGTAATTTAAAGGGTTTTTACCCATGTATTTTGGTGGCTCAGGCATTTTAACCTAGTAAGTATAGCCATTTTTGCTTTTTAACCATAGTCAAAATTTCATAACCACGTTTGTTTTAACTAAATGGTTTATACTTATTTTAGGCAATTTTAAAATTTAAACCTGATGATGGACTGTTTAGTCCGAAAACGTTTGTTTTTTTGATGTAGCCCTTTTAAGGGTTTTTAAATAAATATACCCACTTACGAAGACTAACCTCTTTTTTTTCTTTTTTTTTTATTGTTAAATCACCACACAAGTAACACAGTATATCAGTAGTACTGTTCTTACACTTTCCTGATGACATTAAGGCGCGATAAACACTCATAAAACAGAATACATCTCGATTTTACAAACAACTGACGCTTCTTCTTCTTGATGTGTCGCGGAAAAGCTTCACAGATGTTGTAATGAACTAGATTCTGAGGTTTTTTAACCAAGATGTTCTTCTTCTTCCTGGACCTCGTTTTCCAAATATTTTTCCTTGCAAGATGGCTTGAAGGAGAGCATATCATATTCATTCATTCACATTCATTTCATATGTCCGAAGAACTGTAACTCACGAGATTTGATGGTGGTCAGTAACCATTTAGTAGAATACTTTTTTCAGTTTCGTGCGAAGCTTCGATAATTATTCTTTCAGAGTAAAGATTAAAGATTAGAGGAGACAAAATACAGCCTTGCCTCACTCCACGCATGATTTTCACATAGTCAGTGTGTTTATCTTCAACTCTGAGATTTTCTGTCTGATTCCAGTACTACTACTACTAACGATTTCCACAGTTTTCACTGTCTTCCTTCACTCAACCGTTTTCTCCAATTTTCCCTGTCATTCCAGTCTCCATCTCGCAGGGTTCTTTTCTCCATAGCCTCGATTTCGTCTCTGAATGACCTTCGGGGTCTTCCTCTCTTTCTTCTTCCGATCGGGCTCCATTCTGTGATTTTGTTTATCCAGCGTCCTCTGTCCGCTCTTCTGACGTGGCCGTACCAGGACAGTCTCTTCTCCTCTATATAGTCGATTATGTCTGATTGCACTCCCATTCTCCGCTTAATCTCTGCGTTTTCAATTCTGTCTCTTTTTGTAAGTCTACAGCTTCTCCTCAGGAACTCCATTTCTACTGCTCTTATTCTACCTCTATTTCTCTTGTTTATTGTCCAGTTTTCGGACCCATATGTCAGGATACTTCTTGTTAGGGTATTATATATTCTCTTTTTTGTCTTTATCGTAATGTTCTTATCCCACAGCACTGAATTTAGTTGTCTTATACAGTTTCTTGTTTGTCTTAGTCTGTTGTTTATATCTTCTTCTGTTGTTCCCTGGTTTGATATTATGGTTCCTAAATACTTGAATTTATCTGTTCCATTTACTTGTCTTCCCTCGTCTATCTCTAGGTTTCTCATATCCTTGTTTTCTGTTGTTAGGTATTCGGTTTTCTCTAAGTTTATTTTCATTCCGTTGTTTTTATATTCATCTTCTAGTTTTCTGAGCATAAAGCTGAGATCTTCATCTTGTGCGATGACTACTTGATCGTCAGCAAAACTTAAGGTGTATAGGTATTCGTCTCTTACTGGTATGCACATTCCTTCGCACTTTCTTCTCCATGGTTTGAGTGTGTTTTCCAAGAATATTTTAAACAGAGTAGGGACGTAGCACAGCTTGTAGAAGTCCTTTTGTCGTCTTAAATGGATTGTAGGCTTTATTTCCACATTTAATAGCTACATTGCTTTCTTTGTACAGTGCTTTAACTGCTTTTATTAGTGTTTGTCGGATTCCGAGATCATTCATTGCTTCCCATAATTTGACTCTAGGTATTGAGTCGTATGCTTTCTCTAGATCAACAAACGCCAGATGGACCGGTCTACCTTTTGCCATTTTCTTCTCTATGAGTTGTTCTAATGTGTACGTACGATCTAGACATGATTTTCGTACTGTGAACCCTGCTTGGTCTTCTCCAATTTTTCCTATTATTTCAGTTTCTAGTTTTTCCTTGATAATTTTCCCGTAAAGTCTACCTACCGACGATATTATACTAATTCCTCTGTAGTTTTCACATTTTTACCTGTTTCCTTTTTTATGTATGGATGTGATGTATGCTTGTGTCCATTCCGCAGGTATTTCCTCTCTATTTTGTCCTTTTTCGAACATTCTGTGTAGCATGCGGAATAACTTTTCCGTTCCGTTTTTAATTAGTTCGTTTTGGTATCCCTCTCGGGTCCTTTTGGCTTTTTTGTTAAGTTTTCTGTAAGTAGTTCTACGTAGTATTCTTGCCACTCGTTTTCACTAATTTTGCTTATCTGGGTTCTGGATTCCAGTAAAGATTCCTAATTATTTTTATATCTTGGTTGTTAATCCCAGTTTCTTTTAGTATTTGCATCATTTTGGCGGGCTGTACTTGATCAAACGTTTTCTCGTAATCAACTAAACAAAACAAACTTGTACTGAGAACAAAGTCTCTCTAGTACCAACAGCATTTATGAACCCGAATTGGTTGGTGAAAATTTGACTTTCACACAGCTTGTAGATTCTCTTATGAATTATCTTTAGGAACAATTTTAGGAGATGCCTCATGAGACTTATAGTACGGAAATCTTCGCATTTTTTGACTCCTGGTTTTGTTTTAAGTGCAATAACTCAGATTTCAGCCATTCTGTTGGTATTTCTCCAGAGTTGAATATGTTGTTGAATATCTTCGCGATTATTGCTATTGATTCCAAGATGATGTCCAAAATGATGTTTCCATCAGAATCAGTTATATTTCCTTTCTGCCTTCGTCTTAGTATTCCTGTGAGTTCTTTAACTTTCTTATGTACATTGTAACTATCGTACTTTGACTGCAGAGTCTTAATTTCTTTACATCTTTCCTTTGCTTCTTTTTCTTTCGCTTCTCTGATGTTCGTTCTTATTAATATATTTATGGTTTTATATTTGTCTGGGTCATTTTTGGCTTCTCTTCTCTTGTCCATTAGTGGATCTCATCTTCTATCTATGATTTTTTCTTCATTCACATCTATCTGTCTTTAAGTGTTTATCCTTTACATTTTGCACTATTTCTGTAATATGTTTGATCGTTTGTTCTTCATTCGATTCGTCTGTAATTGCAGTCACATGCTCATTTAACGTGGCTTGGACTCTCATTCTCGTATCAAGGTCTTTCAGCATACATAAGTCGTATGATTGTGCTTTCCTTTTCTGCACTGTTTTGAGTTTGACTCGAAATACTCCTACCAGTGGAAGTGGTCTGTCTCCAAGTCTGCTTTTATTTACTAAAATATAGTCTATTTGATTCCTAATAATTCTCCAGGGTCTATCTTGAGGGAATTTCTACGTGTACAGCTTGCGAGATGGTAATTGGAAGAATGTGTTGGTGACAACTAGTTCGAGTCTTCTGCGAATTTTTCTAGGAGCTCTCTTCTCCCGTTTCTGACTCCAAGACCATGTGCTCCAATGTACTGTGTCTTATCTCCAGCTCCAATCTTCGCATTAAAATCGCCCATAATGATGAGAACTTCCTATCGAGGAATTTTCTGTATAATACTGTTGATGATCTGATATAACTCAATTGCTTTTTCCTCATCTTTGTCTCCAGTGGGAGCATAGACTTATAATGTTTATATTAATAGGGTTGGCTTCTATTTGTAGTAACATCAGTCTCTCTGAAATTGGTGTAAAGTAAAGTGGGTAATACGATTACTGCGACTCCATATTCATGTGGTCCATCACTTTTTCCCGAGTTATATACCTTGTGATCTTCTATTTGTATTTCTTCAAAATCTGGCCATCTCATTTCTGCTATTCCCAAGATTTTAATAAGTATTCTCTTTATCCCCTGTATTGCATTGTGGATTTTTTCTGCTTTGTATAAAGTTTTCCATGTGCATGACATTCCATGACATTCCATGTGCAGATCTTGATATTCTTTCTACACTTCAATTTATAATCTTTTGGTAAATTCAAAACTGTCCATCCCGGAGATGACGCGATCGGAGGACTTACTCCGGAATTTATTTTTGTATTGAGCATTGCCATGATTGATTGACTAGGGCGTATCGTTGTGGATCTTTAATAGATTATTTGCCCTACTTGTGCTTCCCCATCCTTATGCCGTTGATCAAATCTTTGGTTCATCTGCCTTCGAGGCCGATTTCACAACCTCAAGACAAAAGGGTGAACTACCACTTACCAACTCATCCACCCAAAGCCGTTGGTCAGTAAGTGGGGGATTGCTTATGCCGGCAATCGCTGGGGAGTGTGACGAATGACTCGTCACACTCAATGACGATGAAGATTAAAGACATATCACTCAAGACAGTTGAAAAAGAGTAATTTGTGAAGGCCTTTATGATGCGCCAGGTGCGTTTCATAAGCGTATGAGTATTATTGCACCTTGTGTTCCCGCTCATACCTCGGGGTGTTGACTGTATATAGGTTATTACTGATAAAATGTAGCTTAATTTTTTCTTTTTTAATTTTATTCCTTTTTACTGTTTACCTATCATTTACGTACAGTGTTTTTTAAGTACTTAATTTTGAATATATTCATCACATCAAAAGATGCACTTGGTTAATTCATAATAAATGTCTGAAAATATAGTCTGTCGTATCCCTTTAATAAAATTCAATTTGATTGCATTTTTTCCTATTTTATCAAACAAAATCACCTAAAATAATGAATTTTTAGGTGAAATTCAGACCAGAAATGCTTATGGAGAAGGTTCAATAATAACAAACACAATAGAAAGACATCCACATCGTTTGACACTAACTATAAACATACCTTCTGAAACAGTGTCAAAAAAAATCGTCGAAGTAACACATCCCTCTGGTTACGAATTCTCTCAAACTAGTTACCAGGAAGAAAACAATAAAAACGGGGGACACGGTTACAAATCTAGAAGCCATGGTAAAGGACACGCAAAAAAAGGAGAAGCAGGATATGAGGAGTCAGATTGGGAAGAAAGCAGTTCTGGTTCCGACAATAAACAAAGCGGCGGATCAGGTCACGGCCGTCGGGTCACTAAATACAAAGTAGTGCATCATAAAAGCTCCAAACATGGACAACACTCAGGTATTTCTGGTGTAGGTAAAGACAGTAATGAGTATGAAAGGTCTGACGTAGAGGAATCCAATGGAACTAGTAAATATAATGGTAAAGGTCAAGGTCATAGCAAGAAGGGGGGCTATAAAATAGGATACAAATATTCAAAAGGTGGAAGTTCGGAGTCTAAAGACGGTTCAGGACATGCACAAAACTCTAAACATGGACGTAGGGTAGTCCATAAACATGTTGTACATAAACATAAGGGTGGTAATTCCTCCCACGGTATTCACGACAATAGTTCGCATCACCACGGCAACTCAACCGATGAAGACTACGACTATGAATTGGAGACTGAGTACGAAGACATTAGTGGAGATGAGGGTTTAATAAATAAGACCACTGGAGGTGGTGGTGGATCAAAAAAACATTGGTCTAAAGTAGGAAATAGATATTCATCTGGTGGAAAATCTAGTGGTGGCTCAGGATATGAAAACGGATCAGGACATAAATCAGGACGTCGAGTTGTGCATAAACATGTCGTGCATAGACATAAAGGTGGAAATTCCTCCCACGGTGTTCACGGAAATAGCTCGCATCACCATGGTAATTCAACCGGCGAAGATTATGACTACGAATTTGAGACTGAGTACGAAGACATTAGTGGAGGTGAGGGTTCAATAAATAAGACCACTGGAGGTGGTGGAGGATCAAAAAAACACTGGTCTAAAGTAGGAAATAGATATTCATCTGGCGGAAAATCTAGTGGTGGCTCAGGATATAAAAACGGATCAGGACATAAATCAGGACATCGAGTTGTCCATAAACATGTCGTACATAGACATAAAGGTGGCAATTCCTCCCACGGTGTTCACGGAAATAGCTCGCATCACCATGGTAATTCAACCGGAGAAGATTATGACTACGAATTTGAGACTGAGTACGAAGATATGACTGGAGGTGAAGGATCATTAAATAACACCGTTGGAGGTGGTGGTGGATCAAAAAAACACTGGTCTAAAGTAGGAAATAGATATTCATCTGGCGGAAAATCTAGTGGTAGCTCAGAATATAAAAAGGGATCAGGACATAAATCAGGACATCGAGTTGTCCATAAACATGTCGTACATAGGCATAAAGGTGGAAATTACTCCCATGGTGGTCACGGAAATAGCTCACACCACCACGGTAATTCAACCGGAGAAGATTATGACTACGAATTTGAGACTGAGTACGAAAATATGACTGGAGGTGAAGGATCATTAAATAACACCGTTGGAGGTGGTGGTGGATCAAAGAAACACTGGTCTAAAGTAGGAAATAGATATTCATCTGGCGGAAAATCTAGTGGTGGCTCAGGATATAAAAACGGATCAGGACATAAATCAGGACATCGAGTTGTCCATAAACATTTCGTACATAGACATAAAGGTGGAAATTCCTCCCATGGTGTTCACGGAAATAGCTCACATCACCACGGTAATTCAACCGGAGAAGATTATGACTACGAATTTGAGACTGAGTACGAAGACATGACTGGAGGTGAGGGATCAATAAAAAACACTACCGGTGGTGGTGGATCGAAAGAAGACTGGTCTAAAGTAGGAAATAGATATTCATCTGGTGGAAAATCTAGTGGCGGCTCTGGTTATAAAAACGGATCAGGACATAGAGTAGTTCATAAGCATGTCATACATGGACATAAGGGCGGTAACTCCTCCCATGGTTTTCACGGTAATAGCTCTCATCACGGCAATTCAACCGATGAAGACTACGACTATGAATTTGAAAGTGAGTACGAAGACATAACTGAGGGTGACGGCTCAATAAATAAGACCGTTGGAGGTGGTGGTGGATCAAAGAAACACTGGTCCAACGTAGGAAATAGATATTCATCGGGAGGCCAAACTAGTGTGAGCTCGGGTCATAAAACCGGTTCAGGTCATCGAGTAGTCCATAAGCACATTATACATGGACACAAAGGCGGTAATTCATCTCAAGGCTTTAATATGTCAAGCAATGGATCGCACAAGCATGGCAATTCTTCCGATGGCGAAGATTACGAATATGAAACCGAATACGAAGAATTTTTCGGAGATGACAACTCAGGAAATAGCACTACGAAAGATGTTTCTGGTAACAATTCAAAAACTGAGATATCAGATAAAAATGGTGTGAAATATGTGGTCAAAGAAGAGGTAATACCAAGCGTGCATACCATTTCAGTTGATATCCCTGCTGAACTCTGGACCTCTGGATCCGGAAAACAGATAATCACTGGTACGTTATTAAGTTTATTCTAAAACGATTTGCTGTTAGGGATCATTTTATAGAAAGAGAAAAATCGTAATACTCTTCCAGTTATGGTTGTGATAGAAAAACATCACTGTAGAACTTTTGACTCCCTCTTTGGAACCATCTTCAGGAATTTGTGTTGATCCTATATCATACATCAAAACGAAGCTTCAAAGATGAATAAATAATTCTTCTTCTTTAAGTGACATCTCCGCGACGAAGATTGACTATCATTATGGCTATCCTGACCTTCGAGGCAGCTGCTCTGAACAATTGCCTTGAGCTGCAACCAAACCACTGTCTCAGGTTCTTCAACCAGGAAACGCGTCTTCTTCCTACGCTTCTCTTACCCTCTATTTTCCTTGAATTATGAGTCTCAAGATATTGTATCTTTCGCCTCTATCACATGTCCCAGATATTGCAATTTCCTTTCTTTTATTGCATTTTCCATTTCCCCATCTCTGCCTTTTCTCCTTAACACTTCTGTATTCATAACTCTATCTACCCATGGAATCCTTAACAATCTTTTGAATGTCCACATTTTAATCGCGTTAAGTCTATTTATTGTATTCCGGTTTAATGTTCATGATTTAGCTCCATCGTAGAGTACACTGTGTACATAACATTTAATTAGCCATACTCTGAGGGCCAATGTCCTTCTGACTCTTATTACTGCAGTACAATTGTTATTTTCTGTGATTATCGTTCTCAAGTAAGTATATCTTTTTACTCTCTCGATCTGTTGGCCACCTACCGGTAATATTTCGTTTGTATTGTTGTTCTTGCTAAGTTTCATGAATTTGGTTTTTTTGATGTTAAGAGAGAGTCCGTATTCTCCACTATATCTTAATATTTTGTTCATTATTCTTTCTAAGTCTTCCAAATTGTCGGCTATTATGACTATATCGTCGGCATGCCTAATGTTGTTAATTATACTACCTTTCACTTTTATGCCGACTGTCCCGTTTACCAAACTTCTTGATTGATTTCTTCAGAATAAGCATTAAACAATAACGGCGACAATACGCAACCTTGCCTGACCCCTATCTTTATCTCGACTTCTTCTGACACTTCTCGTCCAATTTTCACATTTGACCGTTGGCTGTAGTATAAATTTGATATCAATGTTACATCACTCACATCGAGATTCTTGTTTTTTGAGTAATTCTATAAGTCGGTCATGATTTACGTTATCGAATGACTTGTAGTCTATAAAGCATACATAAACTGGGAATCACTATATCCATCTCCAGCTAAGCATGTATTCTATTATGGATGATTTTTAGCAGCTATCTGACAGACTGATCGTTCGATAATCACTAAATTCTTTGGCATTTACTTTCTTTAGTAGACAAATAAATGTTAATGTCAGCATTTCACGTGGAATGATTTCTGTGGAATATATTGTGTTCAGTAGTTGCACTAAAAGATC
This sequence comes from Diabrotica balteata, assembly GCA_918026665.1. Taxonomy (NCBI): domain Eukaryota; kingdom Metazoa; phylum Arthropoda; class Insecta; order Coleoptera; family Chrysomelidae; genus Diabrotica; species Diabrotica balteata. Next base: position 44,817,302 of record OU898284.1, read on the forward strand.
TATGTTTTTTTCATTGACCAGTTTTAATAATTCACTTGGTATTTCATCTGGACCAGCAGCTTTATTATTTTTCATGGACTTTACTGCATGCATAACTTCTGACTTTGTTATTTCGGGTCCCTCGTCTTTACCTTCTTCTTCTTCTTAGCCTTCTGTCGTCCATGTTTGGACATAGGCCTCTCCCAACTCCTTCCATCGGTCTCTATCCTGAGCAACATATTTCCAATTTGTTCCGGCTATTCTTTTAATGTCATCAACCCATCTCATCTGTGGTCTTCCTCTTGGTCATTTACTTTCGTAAGGTCTCCAATGTTGTATTGTAGTATTCCAACGTTGGTCTTTCTGTCTAGCAGTGTGGCAATTGGCCAGTGACGGTTGGCAATTTTTGTTGTTATGTCCTCGACTTTTGTTTTGGATCTTACCCAGTCGTTCCTCTTTTTATCTCGCAACCGTATGTTTGCCTTGGTTAGGGTCCAGGTTTGACATCCATATATCATGATAGGAAGGATGCGTTGGTTGAACACTTTGCTCCTCAAGTATTGGGGTATATACATGCTAGTCTTTCTCTTCTAGTAATTTCTGCACTTTGGTTCTCTTTGTCAAGTCTCAGGATTAGGCATAGGTAGATATATTCCTGGATTTGTTCTATCTCACTGCCGTTTATAGTTATATGTCTGGGGTCATCTGTGTTTGTCATTATTTTTGTTTTTTTTTATATTCATTTTTAGGCCGACGTATTGGGAGCTGGATGGTAGTTCCCCCAACCTAATTTTCAGTTCCTCGAATGTGTTCGCTATAATCACTATGTCGTTATCGAATCTGAAGTGGTTTAACTTGTTGCCATTAACGTTAATGCCATAGGTTGATCAATTTGTAGTTTTGAAGACGTCTTCTAGGGCTAGGTTGAAAAGCTTTGGCGATATTACGTCTCCTTGTCTGACTCCTCTCTTAATGGAGATGGGATTTGTATTTTCGTCTAGTTGTACTATCATAGTTGCATTTTCATATATATATTATGTATTAGTTGCCTATATCTCGAATCTATTCTACAATTATTACTAACTTGTTCTATGGCCCACGTATCGATTCTATCAAATGCCTTTTCATAGTCAACGAAGGCAAGAAATACGGGTAGTTGGTATTCATTTGCCTTCTCTATCAATGTTTTCATTGTCAGCAGATGGTCTGATGTACTATATCCTTTGCGGAAGCCAGCCTGTTCAACCGGTTGTTAATTATCCATTTTGTAGGTTAACCGGTTATTAATAATTCTCATAAATAGTTTGTATACTTGACTGAGCAACGATATATATAGTCCCAAGATTCCTAAGAGGAACATAGGGCTTCCACAAAGTGTCTCCAGCGAACTCTATTTCTGGCTAGTGCTTTGATTTCAAGCCAGGATTTTCCCATTGTTCTCCCTTCGTCCAGTACTGTCCTTCTCCAAGTTCCCTTAGGTCTGCCTACTTTCCGTCGGCCTTGGGGATTCCAATCCAGTGCTGTCCTGGCAATGTCATTTGGCGGTCTACGGAGTGTGTGGCCCAGCCATCTCCATTTTCTTCGCCTTATTTGCTTTATGACATTTTCTTGGTTGCTTTGGTTCCATAAATTTTCATTGGAGATTCGGTTAGGCCAAAATACGAAGGATTTTTCGTAACGCTCTATTAATGAAAACTTGTAATTGGTGTACTATGGGTGCTGATATCTTCCACGTTTCGCAGCCATACAGTAATACAGCTTTTACATTTGTGTTGAAGATTTTTAGTTTCGTTTTAGTTGGGTAAATCCTGGATTTCCATATGTTGTTAAGCATGTTGTAGGCGTTGCGAGCCTTATTTATTCTTTCATGTACATCACGCTCTGTACCCCCATTACAGTCAATTATGCTGCCCAGATATACAAATTCCGCTACTCTCTCAATTTTCTGGTCGTTGATCATAATAGGTTGGTTGTTTCTGGTACCAAATCGCATTTCTTTGGTTTTGTTGGTGTTTATTTCTAGACCAACCTTCTTTGATTCTTCTTGTACTTTGTTTACTTGGAGTTGCATGTCCTGTTTTGTATGTGCTAGGAGGCATATATCATCAGCGTAATCTAGGTCTTCCAGTCTGTTTGTTAATCCCCAGTAAATTCCTCTATTAGAGTTTACCTTTGTTAGTACGGAGTCCAGTACAATGTTAAATAGTATAGGGGATAAAACACAGCCCTGCTTTACTCCGTTTAGCATAGCTATTGGGTCAGATGTTATGCCGTTGTGTAGGATTTTGCTTTCTGTGTCACTGTAGAGTTCTTTGATGAGATTTACTATTTTTTCTGGTATTCCTATTTCCTGCAGTGCTTTCCATATGGCCGTATGTGTGAGCGTGTCAAAAGCTCTCTTGAAGTCCACAAAGCACACAAAGAGAGGAGAGTTGAATTCCTGTGACTGTTCTACAATTATTCTTAGTGTGTTAATTTGGTCCACGCATGATCTGTTTGGTCTGAAACCGGCTTGTTCCTTCCTCAACATTGGTTCTACACTCTTTGTTAGTCGGTTGTTTATAATTATTGCTGTTAATTTATTTATAGTATTCAGAAGTGTGATTCCTCTCCAGTTTTCGCAATATCTTCTGTCGCCCTTTTTTGGTATCTTTATTATTAATCCCGTTTTCCATTCTTTGGGGAACTTTTCCTCTCTCCAAGCCCTTTTCAAGAGTGGTTGGATTAGCTCTGCCACTGTACCTGGGCAAGCTTTTAACAACTCTGGTGGAATATTGTCAGGGCCGGCTGCTTTGTGTGCTTTCAGTTTTTCTATGGCCATTTCTATTTCTTGCGTTGTTGGTTCGTTGGTGTTAATTCTCAGTTGGATATTGGGTATTAGGTTTTCTGCGTCTTCTGGTGGTGTTGGGACTGCACTTAGAGATTCGCTAAAATATTCATGCCATCTTTTGACTTGTTCCTGTGGCGTTGTAATATCTTCACCTGTAGCACTTTTTACAATTGGTTGGTGGGTAGTATATCTTTTATTGGCTAGTTGTTTAGTGATATTATATAATTGTCTCATGTTTTGATGTTCATCGGCGACTCGCGCTTCTTCGGCAAGATTTTCTGCCCACTTTCTTTTGTCTTTCTTTGCTGCCTTCTTGACAGCTTTATTCGCTTCTCTATAACTTTCTCTAAGTCGGTTCTTCTCTGCTGCTGTCTTGGAATTTAGTAATTCTAGATTAATGTGTTTGCGACGTTCTATTTTGTTCCACGTTTCTCTCGTAATCCACTCTTTCTTTACGTCTTTCTTTAGGCCCAGCACGTTTTCACTTGTTTCCACAAGGGCTTTGCTAATCGTTTCCCAATTTTTGTCCTGTCTTTCGTCGATTTTGGATCTCAGCTGTCGTGCGAATTCTACTTTCGTCTCGTTATTTTGTAGTTTCTCAATGTTGAACTTTTTTCGAATAGGTTTGTTCAGTTCTTTTCTATTCCTAGCTATTTTGAATCTAATTTCGGCCATCATCAGGTAGTGATCACTGGCCGCAACTGAGCAACGATATAGGTCTATAATTCTGTAGATCACATTTGTCCCCATTTTTGTGTAAGAGTATTACTAGACTCTCGTTCCAGTCTTTAGGGATCTGGCTATTATAGAGACAGCTCTTAGGGATTGTTAATGTCTTGCTTGTTTCCAAGAGCTCGGCAATTATATCGTCGTGTCCTAGAGCTTTATTATTTTTTAGTTCTTTTAAAGGTCTTTCTTTACTTCAATTATCTTCATATATAGTTTCCTGTCTCTGGTCATGAAATAATACCTCTATATATTCTTTCCATTTTCCTAATTTTTGTTCTGTCTCCACTAAAATGTTTCCTTGTTTGTCCAATAGTATGCTTGAGGTTTTTTGTTTTGCTACCCCAGCTAATTCTTTAACTTTCGTATGGATATTGGAGTTATCATATTTGTTTTGTAAGTCTTTTATTTCTTGGCATTTTCCAGCGAAATAAGTCTCTTTAGCTTTTCGTATTTTCCTTCTTATTTGATTATGCAGCTGTTGATACTGAGTTATGTTGATATTCTTTTGCCTTCTTTTGTCCTCCATCATTTCCAAAAATGTTTTTTTATCTAATCTCCTTTCTTGCATCTGGTTGTTCGAAGTTATCTGTGACTTGGTTCGATAATTGCACTTTTAAAGAATTGTCACTGTTGTTCTACATCACCATCAATTGATTCCGGCGTAGATTCTAGGTTTGCATTAATTTCTTGTTTCAGTTTTTCTTTTACGTCTTTTGATTTTAATTTTTGTATGTTTAGTTTATCACTTTTGTAGCTTTTTTGTATCTTTTTTAAGTGAAGTTGGAATTTTGCTACAAGAGGATTGTGGTCCGACGGCACGTCCGCACCTGTGTACGCTTTCACCGATTGTATTTCGTTTCGGTATCTGTGGTTTATTAAAATATAGTCAATTTGGTTTCTAACGATTTTATATACCTTGTCAGCTAGTGATTTTCAAGTGTAAAGGCGTCGTTTAGGCAGTTTGAAGAAAGTGTTCATTACCGCAAGATTATGTTCTAGGCAGAATTCTCTAAGGAATTCTCATCTCTCATTTCGAACACCGAGTCCATATGGTCCTACAGTAGACATACATCTTCCTTCTCCAATTTTGGCGTTAAAATCACCCATGACTACTGTTAATTTCCCTTAATTAACCTTTTAAAGGTTTAATTTCCCATGTGTTGCCATCATTTGTATTAGCTTAATTCTTTCCGATATTGGTATAAAGCCTACAACTGATTTTACAACTTTTTTACTGACATTAATTGCTACTCCATTACGATTTTGGTTGTCGGAACTACTAGAGTAGAAAAGTCGACCATTGCTTGTACTTAGTTCGCCGGAGTCGAGCCATATTTTGTCACTTATTCCCAATATGTCGATCTTAAGCCGCATCATTTCTTGTTCTATGTTCCTTAGTTTACCAGGCTCACAATTAATCGTAATAAATTTAAAGGTTTGTGAGAAAGATGAGACCGTTTTTGAAACGTCCACTTTGCGAAATCGCCCTTAAGGTCGATTCAGATACATCAGTCACGTCACAGTCACGGTACCGAACCGGTCCTGTTTGGTCACAGAACTATCAACTATCTGACAGCTGGCAAACTGTTCGTCAACTGATGAGTGTGAATGCCGGCAACATATTTGTATTAAAGAATATTTTGTATGACGGATTGTTCGATTCGGCGCAATCACTGTGACGAGATGGTGACGAGACGTGACTGATGTGTCTGAATTGACCTTAACTCTTCCAAGTTCCTGATATATCCAAACACAATTAAGCGAGTCTTATAGAATACATACTTTTACACGTTCGGTACAAAGTTACCCTGCTCAGTACAAAGTAACCCTGTTTTACGGTATCATTAAAGTCATTTTTAATATTTTTATTGTAAGCCCTATTTACAGAAAAAATTCTAATACATGAAAATCAAAAATACACTTCTGACACAGTATGTCATTTATGCCAGTGGTTGCCGTAAAAAATTAAATTAAGATAATTTAAACAGAAGACAAATCCACAATTACTTCATCCACTTCAAGCAGAAAATATTAAGGCTTAAATTATTTAAACATGCCTCAATCAAACAGTTTCAGAACCTATTTTAATAAAATCCGCTATAACAAATCATCATAATAATTATTTTATCGATTTTATCTTTTTAGGAGGCCCCACTGTCGAAATAAAAACCGAAACAGGTACCCCACAAACGACCAAAATAATTGAAGTGTCCAAGGATCCCTTTATCAGTCACTCTCCTGATGTAGTGGTCGAAGATAAGCAGCCCAAAGGTATATTTTCTTCAATTCTAGAAAAAACCAAGGATGTGATTGGAAATTCTGTAAATAATGTGGAAAATGCTATAATTGGAGGTCCATAAAAGACAGCAAAAATTCTGGTCTAAAAGTGTATGTTTATATAGACTTTAAACCAAAAGATATTGTTATTTTAAATACAATTTGTTAATATTAATAAATATTTTTATAATATATTGAAGTGACTCTTTAATTGTCCCAATAAAGTTAAAATTAGCATCTAAACATTTACAGAACACAAAAAAGGATGACTTAGTAACAACTACAGTAATTATGCTAATTATTATTAAATAGGTTATTTATTATTCTGTATTTTAATAAAGATAATGGTGCTTTCTGTTAATATTGTTAATAATATTAGATCGTCTAACTAGAAAAAACTTCCTTGTAATAAAATAATGACTGTGACTTATTGTTATTTTATTTCCATCAAAATTGACATTTTATACTTGTCTAAACTACAAAACTTAACTCATTAACTTATTTACAACATAGGATGGTAAATTACGTAGATGCCTTCTTCATTCTGCTTTAACACCTTCCCTCATTGAGTAATTTTCCAACCCGATTTCAGAAAGTAATTTTTTCATTCTAGTTGAAAACAGCGGCTTCGTCAAAACATCCGCTAACTGATTTTCAGATGACACCTTTACTACTTCAAGTGATCCATCCAATACCATTTCTCTAACAAAAAAATGTCTAATATGTATATGTTTAGTCCGGCGATGAAACTCGGGATTCTGCGTTAATCGTATGGCTGATTCATTGTCGACATGTAGTGTCGGAACCAAGCTAACGCCGGTTAATTCCGTAAATATTCTTTTTAACCAAACTATTTCTCGTGCAGCGTCACTTGCGGCTACTATTTCTGCCTCTGTTGTCGATATGGCTACTGATGTTTGTCTCTGACTAAACCAAGATACAGCTGCTCCAGCATAAAGACACAATACCCCAGATGTCGATCTTCCGGTTGTTATATCACCTCCATGATCAGCATCACTATAGCTTGTTAACTTAGGTTGTATATCTGGCTTTCGCATATAAGTTAAGCCATAATTTATTGTCCCATTCAAATAGCGGAATATTCTCTTAACTTTTACATAGTCGTTTGGACTTGTATTTTCTAATTTCCTGGATACAACACTAACAGCATAAGCTATATCTGGACGTGTACCCGTCATTAGGTACATAAGAGCACCCACAGCTTCGCGATATGGAAAACAAGTATTCGATTCTATTTCACTAGTTTCCTTCCCTAATTGGATAGCTTCTTTTACAATCGGGGTCGAGACCGGTCTGCTATTTTCCATGCCAAAACGTTCTAGCACCTTTCTTGTATAAGCTGACTGGGTAATACTTATGGAGTCGTCTTGATTTCTTTCGATTTCCAAACCTAAGAAATATGTAGCTGGTTTAACTGTTATTTTAAACTTCTCCTGAAGCTTTTTCAAAAAATTCATCTTCATTATTTCATTTGTACATGCTATTAGACCATCGTCAACATACAGCACTAATATTAACATGTCTTTTCCTTCGATTTTAATAAATAAACATGGATCTGCAGTACTTCGTTTAAAGCCAAGCGAATCTATAAAGTTTCCAAAACGCTTATTCCAACACCTTGGTGCCTGTTTTAATCCATATAAACTTCTCTGGAGATGACAAACCATACCACTACCATCATCATAGCCTTCTGGTTGTTTCATGTATACTTCTTCGTCTAGAGTACCGTACAGAAATGCAGTACAGACATCGAATTGTGTAAGTGACATGTTTTTACTAGCAGCTATACTTATAACGGCTCTTATCGTACCACCTTTAGCTACTGGACTGAACGTTTGTTCATAATCTTCACCTTTTCTTTGTGAATAACCCTTCACTACCAAACGAGCTTTGTATTTATCAATTGAACCATCTGGATTGGTTTTGAGTTTATACACCCATTTACAGGGAATTGCTTTTTTATTTTCAGGTAAATTTTTCAAAATCCATGTACAATTCTCTTTTAATGACTGCATTTCATGCTCCATTGCCAGCCTCCAGTTATCTTTTTCACAACAAACAATTGCTTCTTTGTAACTAAGTGGTTCTTTGGTGTCGTTTATTTCAGCAGCAACCATCATAACGAACTCATCAAAGCGTGTTGGCTTCTTAATGTTTGATCTTTCTCTCAGTTGTCTTCTAAATTCTATATCTTCTTCTAAGCTTTCTTCTGGTTCACAACATTGGTTTTCTTCTTGGTCATATGGGTCCATTTCTTCCATACTATCACTAATTTCATCGACAACATCTATTTCTTCTGTATCAGAATTATTTTGAACAAAATCCAATACATCTACTGTAGGTTGCAAACTTTGAAACTGTTTGGATTCTTTTAGCACACCGAGAGTTTCAAATTCATTAAAAATAACATCTCGTGAAAGTATTAGTCTATGCTGTTCTTCTGACCAAATCCTATATCCATCATCATTTTCATAACCCACGAGTATACCTTTAATAGATTTCTTATCCAATTTTCTCCTGCAAACTTTAGGAACGTGAGCATAACAAGTACTGCCGATTACTCTTAAATGTTTAAGTTCAGGCTTCTTGTTAAACCATATTTCATGTGGTGATTTATCAGGAATACTGGACATACCAGATCTGTTTAAGATATATGTAGCTGTGTTACTAATTTAGCCCAAAATGTTTGATCAAAGATACCTTCTCTTGCATGCATTAAATATCTTGCGCATTCGACAATCGTTCTGTTATCACGTTCTGAACAGCCATTTTGTTGTGGTGTGTACGGCATCACCAATCTTTGTTTTATTCCATATTTGTTTAAAATATTTGCTACTCGATGATTATCAAATTCTCCACCATGATCTGACAGAAATTCTTTCACACCATATCCTGCAGCTTTTATTTCTTTTAAAACAATATCTAATTTATCAGCAACTTCTGACTTTTGCTTTAAAAAATATACAAATCGGTATCTGCTAAAATCATCTTTAAATAAAACATAATATTTAAAACCGGATTTTGATACATTGAAAGGCCCACAAACATCCGAATGGATCAGTTCTCCTGGAGTTTCTGCTCTTTTTCTTATGCCAAACTTTTTCACGGAAGCTTTTCCATAAACGCAGCCCTCACATAATTCACTATCCAGCTTCACATCTATGTTAAATTCTTGTTTAATTACATCTTTAACATGTCTTTTGCTTTGATGACCCAGCCTTTCGTGGTAAAGTTGCAATATATTTTCTTTAGAAGTAACCATACTGACACTCACATTTTCAGGTTTGATTGCCTGCATCTTCAGTTTATATAGTCCACCAGACTTACATCTAGATCCAACAATAATTGTTTCTTTATAAATATTAAAATAGCAGCACTCAGTGGTGGAAATAAATTCACTTTCTGGATGTTTGTCCTGAGCAGACAAAGTTGAGAAAAGATTTTTCCTGATATTGGGAACATACCATACGTTGGTCAACAAAAACTCTTTCTTCTTTCCTTTTACAAAAGATTGTATTTTGATGGTACCCTGTCCTAATGCCGCAACTGCATATCCATTAGCTGTTGTTATTGTTTGCTCTTCGCTAAACGGTTCATACGATTGGAATACACTTTGTTGATTTGTTATGTGATTAGTAGCTCCATTATCAACATACCAATTTTTAAAATCTGCTTCGCAATTCAACACATTCGATGATACAGCCACTAAGGACATCTGAGTTTCTTTAGCTTTAGTATTTGTATGTTTTTTCGAATTTTGTGGTTTAGGAGGCCTTCCATCGGCCTTCCATTTATCGCATTGCTTCACTTTATGACCTTTTTGCTTACAGTAATTGCAATAATAACTATATTTATGTGCTTTACTCTTATTCACTGTATATAAAACTTCTTGCTTGCTCTCATTTTTATTTGTTAATGCTTTTTCATAAGAGCATAGCTGATTTGTCAAGTTATCTATTGTTCTGTCTTTATTTGATACCAGAATCCAACTAGACTTAAATGAGAAATATTCAGGTGGTAGAGTTTCTAATATTTTACAAATAAGCAAAATATCTGGCAAGTCGCACTTACAATTATTTTCAGCAACTGCTTTATCTTTGAAAATTTCGCTTTGCAAATTGTTCCAAAGGTTTTTAAGTTTTGATGAATGAGTAGCAATATCGTCATCTGATTGTCTAGTATAACTAAAAAATTGCATACAGATATCATAGGTTTTATCTGTTGCATTACCATCATACAAACGATGCAGCTCCAACCAAACTTCTCTAGCGGTCGAAAATCTCATGACTTTTTCTAATGTGCTTTGAGTCATATTTATTGTAAGAACTAATAAGACAGTACTATCTGTTTGATTAAAAAATGCAACATCTTTTTCATACTTGCATTTTTCTTCTTGTGTTGCTCCTTCGGTAACGACTTAGGAAAAGTTAATCTACCATCAAGGACGTCCATCGCACTTTTTACATTTCTCAGAAGAATAGAGATTTTGTATTTCCAAGTGGTCCAACTCTCTTTACCTTCAAGTAATCCTATTTGCATCTTACTGGGATCCATTTTACTCTGGATTTAATTTAAAATGCTCTTTATTACTTTATGGAGATGACACTTGTAAGATATGGCTTAAAATAAACACTAGAGATCTTTCGTATAGGTTTATTTAAGAATACATAACACAAGTGTCTCAATAACTTCTAACCTCAGTGTTGCGGCTGCTACCGTCAGGCGCCTAGGTGACAACTGTCCTAACAGGTAACTGTCATTACCATTACCTTTTAGGACTTCAGCCACCTTTACATATGGCACATATTACATCTCCCCCTTTTTACAAATTCAGTTTTAAAGGTGGGTTAACAACTCTACCTGATTTAGTTCTATAATTATCTGCTTGTTCAGTGACATTATTTTGTATGTCAGTAGAGGTAGGCAACTCTGCCTCTGTTGTCTGTGTTGAGGATGAGGGTTCTTGATCTAAATCTACATCACTTGTATTCGTAAGTATTGTAGTTGGTTGTGACTTAAATCTATTTAGGGATTCTCTAATATCTACTCTATTGCGACGGACAATATTATTATGCTCATCTCTCAAGATATAAGACCTTGGAGCTTCATGCTGCGATACTATTTGGGCTGGTTCCCACCTCTTTTGACATTGATTGTACATAACAACATCTGTCTCAGATTCTAACGACTCTAAATCCTTAACACCTTGGTTATAGTCTCTAACATACACATTTCTCCTTTTACTTAATTTTTCTTTCACATTTATGCATAAAGCTGGTTTTAACATATCTTGATCAATAGGTAATTTGGTTCTACAGTGTCTGCTCATTAAGAGTTGTGAAGGAGTATAACCAATGTGTTTAAGGGGTGAATTCCTATATTGTAATAATGCTGATTCAACATCAGACCTATCATCAATAGACTTTTTAACAATACTCTTAGCAATTGCTACACCTTTCTCAGCAAGCCCATTTGACCGCGGATAATTGGGACTTCTAAACTTAATTTGAAAATTCCATTCTGTAGCAAAGTTTTTAAAATGGTAGCTATTAAAAGGAACATTATCACAGCATATATAAGCTGGTGAACCATGTATAGCAAACATTGATTTTAGAACTTTAATGACAGAAAAAACAGATTTGTCTTTTATCGAGTGAAGCTCTATCCAGTTTGAAAAAGAATCATAAGCGACTAGATAACTTGTACCATAACATGTGAAAATGTCAATGCCGATTCTTTCCCATGGATATTCTGGTAAAGGGTATGGACATAATGTTTCCCTTTGTTGCTTCGATCTAAACTTTTCACAAGATTTACATTTTTTTATATAAGTCTCTATATCAGAGCTCATTCCTGGCCAGTAAAAAATTTGCCTGGCTCTAGCTTTTGATTTTTCAATACCAATATGACCCTCATGCACTAGCCTTAACATTTCAGATCTTAAGCTTTTAGGAGCAACAATTTTATTCCCATAAAATAACAAGTTATCACAGACACATAAGTTGTCTCTGAGCTTAAAAAAATTATTAACTATCTGTGGCACATCACGCTTGTGTTCTGGCCATCCCTGTATGCACAGGTTTATAACAGTTTGCAATTGCTCATCTTTTTGGGTTTCTATTCTAAACTCTGATTTTCTAGTATCAGACATAGCAACATTATTTACTACAGCATGAACTGCGAACTGAAATTCAGCATCTGACTTCAGACCTCCTTCTTGTAAAAATGCCCGAGATAATGTATCTGCAATGTACAGATACTTTCCAGGTTTATATACTACATTTAAGTCATAATGCAATAGCCGTAAACGCATTCTTTGCAAACGTGGAGATAATGCACATATATCTTTACGAACTATTGATTCTAGAGGTTTGTGATCACAACTAACAAGCACATTGTGACCATACACAAAATAATGAAATTTTTGAAACGCAAAAACTATTCCTAACATTTCTTTCTCAATCTGAGCATATTTTTGCTCAGTTGTGCTTAAGCTCCTAGATGCAAAGGCTACTGGATGGCCACCTTGCAGCAAACAAGCACCTAACCCATCTCTACTGGCATCAGTTTCAATTTCTATTTCTTTAGATGGGTCAAAAAATGTTAGCACTGGTGATGCTGTTAGCAAATGTTTTAATTGAAACAAAGATTTATCATGAATACCAGTCCAGTGCCAAGGGACATCTAATTTTGTTAGTTCTCTTAATGGGGCTGTGACTTTTGACATGTTAGGTACAAATTTGCCCAAAAACTTTGCCATCCCCAATAGTCTCATTAGATCAGATTTATTATCAGGTGTTGGCATTTCTAGAATAGGTTTTACATATACTTGATTTAATTCAACACCTTGTTTGGAATAAATCTGACCTAAAAATTTAACACTACTTAACTTGAATTGAATTTTTTCCTTATTGAATCTAAGGTTGTGCTTTAGGGCCTGTTCTAGTACAAGGCGAAGGTTTTGGTCATGCTCTGCTTCATTAGCACCTGTAATAATCAAATCATCAAAATATAGACCAACACCTTCAATGTCACCAAATATTTCATAGTTTTTTCTTTGAAAGACTTCTGGGGCTGAGCATATTCCAAAAGGTAAACGACAAAATTGATACCTACCGAAGGGAGTGCCAAAAGTACAATAATCTGCACTCTGATCATCAAGTTTAATTTGAAAGTACCCATCTTTCATATCCAGAACTGAAAAATACTCTTTGTTACACAATTTTGCAGCAATTTCATCTGCTGTGGGTATCAAAAAGTATTCTCTTTTAATAGCTTTGTTCAAGTATTTAGGGTCTAAGCACAACCTTAAATCCTTGTTTTTCTTTTCCACAATTACAAGTGGGTTTAACCACTCTGTGGGTTTCTCTACCTTTCTGATAATACACTCATTTTCTAGTTGTTTTAATTTATCTTTTAGTTTCTTATGTAATGCATGAGGAACCCTACGAACTGGTTGAACATGAGGGACTGCACCTTCTGTCAATGAAATGTGATAATCATTAGGGAATTGTCCAAGCCCCTGAAAAACTGTGGGATATGCTTCTACAACTTTAGCCATAGTTTTGAAGTCTACATCTAAACTTTCTACTCGCTTAATGAGATTAAGACTAATACAAGCATCTAACCCCAACAAAGGTACTTGGTTCTGAACATCAACAACAATAAATTTAATATCTGAAGATGCAGCCTCTACCTTGCAATTAATTATAATTTCTCCTACAGGTTTTATTTTAAAATCATCATTACCATAAGATACTATTGTAACATTACTTTTATTTATTTTTTGTATACCAAGATTTTTAATATACTCAAGAGGTAGAACATTTACTTCTGCACCAGTATCTAACTTAAATTCTACTATGCAATTTTTTACCTGAACTTTCTGTTTCCAGACATTCTGAGAATTTCCAGATTTCAATAAGCCTACAGTTTTGACACAATTGATAAACAACTCACTATCATCACTTTCACTACCACTATGTTGGTTTTTTACTTCATGTACTCCCTTCCTGCTCACCGACTCTCTTTTCTCCAGACCGTTGGTGCTCTTACTACACACTCCAGCAAAGTGGTTTCTACCCTGGCAACGGGCACAAGTTTTGCCATATGCTGGACACTTTCTTCCTCGATGCTTGAACCCACAATAACTGCAAACTTTTTGTGATGTGCCTCTATTTGACCTCACTGCATCCACTGTTGATTCAGCTGTAAACGCTTTTGCTTGGATTTTACTGCTTTCACTTAGTCTACATGTTGTAATAGCCTTTTGTAATGTCAGCTTGGATTCTCTTAGGAGACTTTCTTGTGTTTGTTTGTCTTTTATTCCAATAACAATTCTGTCTCTAACCATGTCGTCCTGATCTTTATATTCAGTCATTTTCACTGCTTTCTTTAACTCAGTCACGAAACTATCAAAATTTTGCCCCTCTTTTTGGACAATGCTGTTGAACTTAAACCGCTCATAAATTACGTTAGACTTATGGGAGCAATACTCTTCAAACTTATCCAAGACAGGTTGCAACTTTTTATCGTCTCCTTCTACATTAAATGTGAAAGTGTTGAACAATTCCAATCCATCATCTCCCAGTAAACTTAAAAATGTGGCCAGTTTCTTTTTCTCAGGCTTATCTTCTAAATCGGTGGCGTCCATGTAGAGGTTAAATTTTTTGAGAGAACCTCCTCCAGTTTGCCGCCAAATTGCCATCATCTAATACAAGGGGTTCTGGGGGTTTAAATTGATTTTCCATTTTTCTTCTAGACACAACTCGAATAAACCCCGGCCCGACCTGACACCATGTAAGATATGGCTTAAAATAAACACTAGAGATCTTTCGTATAGGTTTATTTAAGAATACATAACACAAGTGTCTCAATAACTTCTAACCTCAGTGTTGCGGCTGCTACCGTCAGGCGCCTAGGTGACAACTGTCCTAACAGGTAACTGTCATTACCATTACCTTTTAGGACTTCAGCCACCTTTACATATGGCACATATTACAACACTTTCCAGACAGTTAAAAAATTTTTCTTCAATTCTTACTTAATTTCTTGTATTTTCTAGCATTACCATTTAGGTACTGTACGCTCTGCTACCATGTTAATATTGTTAATAATATTAGATCGTCTAACTAGAAAAAACTTCCTTGTAATAAAATAATGACTGTGACTTATTGTTATTTTATTTCCATCAAAATTGACATTTTATACTTGTCTAAACTACAAAACTTAACTCATTAACTTATTTACAACATATGATAGGATGGTAAATTACGTAGATGCCTTCTTCATTCTGCTTTAACACTTTCCATGACCTTGATTTAGTAATTAAAAACTAAGAATTACACTATTTAATTGACACCAATTTGGTTGTCTATTATTAGGCAACCAATATTACATCTAGTCAAGTCGTCAAAAATTTGACCTCTAAAAACCATACCAACAAGCTGAATTTCGCTAGAAATGTCATTTTTGAGATCCCAAAAAAGATGCAAAAGAGTAAAAGAGTTTGTCATTCTCCCTCCAGAGACAACTGAAGTATAACGCCATAATTACAGTTGATGTGTGTGAATAAAGTACACAATGATTTGACAGAACCTGAATATTAATTTTTTTATCTTTTATATTTATTTTTATAAATATTCCTACAGTACACAAATAATATTCAATTTTCCTGTAAGTATATCATTAAATGAGCTAGATAATCAGGCAGGAATAGTGAAGTTAAAAACAGAAGAAGTGGCGACAGAGCGGCGTTGCCTGAATAAAGTTTTTTCTGCAAATTGTACAAATAGACTGATAAATAAATTTCTCCATGATCAATACAATACAAATATATTGGTGAAATGTTTATTACATTTAATTGTTTGAATTAGAATTAGTGGGCCACATATTTTTAATGAGTTTAACTGAATACTACTGGTGGTTTTTATTTTAACATCAGTATGATTATCCAAACCTAATGCTGATTTTCAATATGAGATTTGACAATCCTGCATTATTGTTTGTTCTTTTCTTGACTACTCCGCCATTTTTTATTTGAGGTAGTTGTTTGTTGAAAACAATTTCACAATTTAAAAACTAAAACAGAATAATACAAATGTTCAGTACTAAGAACGAGTAATTTAATACACATATATTTCGGTTTTAGCTAAAAATGTCTTCAATCGGCGGTGATAACGATGATGCATACATCGCAAAGTTGCGGGGTTTACCTTGGTCGGCGACTCCAGATGATATTCTTAATTTTTTTGACGATTGTAATATTTTGGACGGAAAAGACGGCATACACATGACTACATCTAGAGAAGGACGGCCTAGCGGTGAAGCTTTCGTAGAATTCGAATCTGAAGATGATTTAGACACAGCTTTGCAAAAGGATAGAGAACACATTGGGAATAGGTACATTGAGGGTAAGTTTGTGATCTTTGGCTATAAGAGACAGGTTTACGTAGTTGGAAAGTAGCAATAATAAGGTTTACTACAGCTGTTTTGATAAAATCTCCCGTGTCTACTGAAAGAATTCAAATAAAACTTACTACCTTCTTTATACTCTAGTGCTTTTACCTATTGAACAACTTGTATCATACGTAAGTATTTGTTTTCGTTAGTTTTTAAGGTGAACAAGGCTGAAATGGAATGGGTGGTAAAACGGTCAGGTCCTTCATCTGACTTGAATGATGATGGATGTGTTAGGCTTAGAGGGCTACCCTTTGGCTGTTCTAAGGAAGAAATTGCTCAATTTTTTACAGGTAGGATCTATTTAATTTCTTATTTTTGTAACTTGTTCGATATTTGGGGACTGACTTAGTAAATATGACAGTAAGGTAAATGACTAGTCATTGCCACTATAAGAAAGGTAAAGCTAAAAACCATATAAAGACAAAAACTGATAATTGCCACAAAATTTTTCAAAATACCAATTATTGCCATTCAGTCATTGCCATAAATAAATAACATTTTACTGAAAAATCTTATTTATTAATAAAAATCTAAACAAAACAATGAAGACTTTCCATGTAAAATACATGATATAAAAAATAAGAAAAAAAAATTGAACTATAAATCTGTTTTCCACAGGTTTTGGGCCTCAAATATATCAACTGTAAATGATGCAAATTGCAAAAACTCAAAGTAATCATAACTGATCTGTTCACTAGTGGGTAAAATAATAGATGTTGGCAGTATGCCCAAAATATGATTTTCATTAACAAAATAGATGTCTTTTTCATCACAACATATCTGTATGTTAATTTTCTTTTACCTCATGAATTCCACAAGTACATAGTTTCCCGCACTAAGTTCGCAGTGAGTGAAGCACTAGGCAAATTTGTTATGGTCTTCATAAAATGCTATGTCATCACAGCTTCTACCACTCTCGACCCACTCTTCATCCTCTATATATTGGTGATGTATTCATAAAATGTACTAGATCACATCCATTCATTATCTGAAGTTAATAGAGCCCATTCTTTTAGAACGGAATTCTTTCACATGCCAACACAATCATTGGAGGGGCAGTTTCTCCAGCAGCATTAGCTGTTACCAAAACTGTGAAACCATTTGTCACTGGGACAGCTATGTATAAATGATTTCTCCCTTTCTGTAGAATTCATTATTTTTTGAACTGCATTCAAAAGCTTAACTTTTGAGATAGCAGATTGTCTTTCTGATAGATGTAAAATATATTTTACTAGAACCAATTCTTCTTTCTTTGGTTAAAATTAAATTGTAGAAGGGACCATAGAACAAACTAATGGTGATTTCCCATCCATCTTATGCCTAAAAGTACTACGAGGAACTACATGATTTTTTGCTGCAGTAGCTGCTAGGAATCCCTTTTTCACATCCTCTACAGCTTTGGCCAATTGCTCTTTCGAATAATTTTTCGATACATAAAATTCGAACTTATGATTGCCACTTTAGAACCAGTGATTGCCACCACTGGCAATAACTGGTAAAAGTAAAATTTTTGCAATAAAAAAAATTGTGGCAACGCTAATTTTAAATAGTAAATTTACACATTGTAATGAATTTAAAATAACCCAAACCAATAATGGCCATTTGTGGCAATTACTGGTATTCATAAAATATTTTGCAACCAGTCATTGCCAGGTTCATTTCTTTAGAAATATGGACCCTTAACTGAATTTAAACAGCAAACAAATATATTTAAGAGAACATCATGTGCAAATAAGTTTATAAAACAATAATATACAAAAGTGAATTAGAAAAAGAAAAATGTTCTTACCATAATTTTTTCATAAGAAATCACAAAAAACAGAAAGCAGTTTTACACAACATGACTCTAAGTGGTATACAACAAAGTTGGCTGAAGCTTGAGTGTTGTACAACAGTATGCAGTTCCAAATATAATAAGGTATTAGTACTTGCAACAAATATAATTTGATTTCAAGTCATTTTCTTAGAATTTAAGGGTCAGTGGCAATAAATTGTACAGTGGCAAGGACTGGTTGTTTACCTTAAGTATATTTTGGACAAAGCTGTTTTGGTATATAATTTTTGCACAAACTGCTATAGATACAAATGATATTATGTAGCAAAAAGTTGCTGTTATTGAAAAAAACATTCAAATATAACAGAATGTGGATAAAAAACTTTGCAAAAATAATGGAAGAGGTCAAATTTTATAGATTTAAAAACAAAACAATGAGAGTTGGTGCAAATAAACCAAAAAATGTTTAAGAATTGGAAGAAATTAATGAAGAGCAAATAGAGGAAGCTAGATATGTGGGATGACGATTAGGGCAAAATAGAAGAAAGAATTGAAGAAGTTATAATAAAAAATTTGATCTGTATTGTGAAGCAACATGAGAAAAGGAACTTCTTCCACAATAAAAACTGAATAAGACAAAAATTACAGGCGTGATTTTAAAAAACATATAAAAGCAATATCTTTATTGTTTTATCTATTAATTCACAATGAATAAATAACTTTAATATCCAATAAAATAAAGGTTTTTTTTATGTTATGATGGTTACAGACCATTGGTTTTTTTCTTACTGTTACTTGTTAATAACTGAGTCATCCCCATTAAGAGTAAATTTGCATTTTTTATTTATTTCAAAATATAAGTTGCTGAAAAACTGATGATATTAAATATATTTTTACTAAACAACAAAGAGTCCACAAACTAGCTTTGCAAAACAGTTTTTTAAGGGCTTTAGCTGCTTTTTTATGTATTTTTCGATGTAATTTACAAAAATTCAACACGAAAGTCTTTTAGAAGTTAGTTTATGTTATAAAAAGTATTTGTTGGCACTTTGTATGTTTTACATGTCAAAATATTTTTATTTTTGAATTATATGCCACATAATCTATTAGTGTAGTGATCGAATTTTGAAATAATAATGTTGAATCACAGAGATCGATACTTCTGGGAACAGAAAATTAGAAATGTCTTAAGATGAACACATAAGATTCATGTTTTTGTATAATAAATAGCAAAATAATGTAATGATTAGCTCAAACCTTTGGATTGAGCTAATTTAAGGACATTTGCGACTATATTCAGCTTGAACTTTCGTTAAAGTTAACTAAAATTCCATATCGATAAGTTTTATATTGGAAACAAAGAACATATAGTGTTTTTTTTTTTAATTAGAAAGATAGGAAAGATTGCATTCTTTATAGGTATCACCGCACTAATGCATAGTGTGGTATATATAATTTGTCCAATCAGGATCTGTACCAAAGTAACTACTAAAATCATTGTAGTGAGTCCTGAACTTGGATTTTTATATTAATATATAAGAAAAGTTGTTTATTAGTAGAATTTCGATATGCTCCAGCTGGAAAATCAGATAAAAATTTAGAATGAAAGCTCAATGTTCTCTTTTTCTTGTTTTTAAAATGTTTATCCTGTATATTTAGTAAAGTATCGTATCTATGACAAAAATTTATAATGAATCAAATTTCTTATAAAAATATGCTTGTGTGTTAAAGTGAATATTATTCTCAAGCTGTTTTCTTGTTGCACTTTAATGCAGCTACTATTTTAATTGGGAATAAGCCACAATTTAAGTATATAATGTTTAAAAATATTTATCAAATAGACATTTAAGTGCAATGGAGAGTTTAATACTGTTGTCCAAGGGTCTTAACTTTGCTGTTACTTATCCATCTATTCCAAAATTAGACAATTCGTCGAGTGGAGAAAATGTCTCAATATTTACCAACCCAGAAAAAAAAAGAATATAGAGCATTATGTAAAATTCAATTGGAAAAGTTAAAAAAAAACTAAAAAACATAAGAAATGAGAACCTTACCCATAGGTACTGGAGAACTAAATGGTAGAAAGCTGTGTAAGTACTGTAAAATATATCGATATTCTCTATAAAAGTCAAATTCCACCCTACTACTGTGAAATGGCAAAAACACTCTTTTCTAGAAAGGTTAGGATATGTTACTTAAACTCACATTTACTCCCAAATATGTTTGATATAATTATTAAAGAAAAATGGACAAATTATCAGTACATTTTTACTGATGGGTCAAAAGATGCAAATGGAACAGGCTGTGCAATATTCCATGAAAATAAAAATTGTTATCATCAGTATAGCTTACCCAGTGAATGCTCAATATACACAGCAGAAATGATGGCAATATTGTTTGCTCTTCAGTATGTAGTACTGAATCCGACTAGTAACTATGTTATATTTACTGACACTTTAAAGCGTGGTAGACAGACTTAACCACATTCGAACATGAACACATTTGACTGAAAATTCTTTATGAAACTATACAATTAGGATTAAATGTAATAATTACATGGATCAAGGGCCATTCGGAATAAAAGGCAATGAGATCGTTGACAATTTGGCTAAATCGGCATATATGCTTGGAGTAAAAGTAAACAAAATTTAATTCCAGCGACAGATATTGACACCAGTTAGTAGACAAAAACTTAAAAATAATTGGCATTTACATTATACAGAATGTAAGACTGCCTTAAACTTTTATGATTGTAACACTAGGATACCCTCAAGAAGATGGTTCTACATAGAATCTAATCGACATTTTATAAAGACCATTAATCGGCTGAGAGCAAATCATGCTCTTACGCCATCTTACATGCATGGAATCGGCTTATCAAATACTCCCAATTGTACTTGTGGCAAAATAGGCGATCTAACACATATTATATTAGAATGTGATTTACAAATTAATAATATAAACGAACTTTATAAGGAATTAATAAATTCTAAGTGTTGTTTTCCAATAAACCTTAATCTTTTAATATTTTCAAATAATATGGAAATTCTTCATTGCATTTACAAACATGTTAAAATGTGTAAATACAAGTTGTAAATAGTATATAGGCATAATCTGTTAATATGGTTTGAAAGAAAAAACATAAAAGAATTAAGAAAATAGATATAGAACAAAAAACAAAAAAAAATACAAAAAAAAGCAAAAAACAAAAAAAGCAAAAAGAAAAAAAAGCAACAAACAAAAAAAGAAAACAACACAAAAAAAGAAGATAATAAAAGAATAAAAAAATAAAATAAAAATATATCAAAACATAATTTATGTATCCATTAAAATATTAGGTATATGTAGATTGATAACTGATAACAAGAAAATTTTGACTATGAATCTGCAATCACTAATAATTAAAATTCAGTCGATTTTAACAATAAACACAAACAAGTCTGGCTAATTGGCTCTGCCAAAGCCATATTACAGGAAAAAAACTAAAGGCTGTAAGAACTTTATAAAATTACAACTCTAATTATCCTACCAGCAGACTTGGCGAATGCAACTGTGATAATGGATAAACTTCAATTTGAAAATAAAATTAAAGCTCTAATAAAAAACTGACCTTATACAAAATTAATAAGGGCTACAACGAACCTTTTGGAAAACACAATATATAGAATTGTTTTTAAGTTTATTTAATAAATTATCAAAGAAGATTAATTACACCTCAGCGAGGTTTCGCTTATAACGAGGTACATTAGATGTCCCCTGAAATTTCTATTGAACTATAACCTTCTATAGCGAGGCAAATTTGGTTATATCGATATCGAAAATCTTGTTTTTTTTTGCGTTTTTAGCCCGGTTGTAGCTATAAATAAATACCCTTTTTAACTACCACCCGCAATAAACTTCTTCTGTTTAATCTACCAACCGATATTGTGGTGTCAGAAATTTACAATTGATGATTCACAGGTGTCAGTGTAGGGGATTGATCATTCGTACCTAGTAAACTACATAAAGAGGCTTAAAAACATGACAAATGAGACATATTTCACCAGAATTTCATTTCATATAATGTCCATTTTTCATTCTAAAATTTTCTCTACATTAAAATTCTATTGACAAAATAACTTTTTTGAGGCATTTCTATAAAAATCTAAATTCCAGCTAGCTACAACTAAGCCTAGATAGATCCTACTTGGGCTAAGTTGATTAAAAAGTTTATCTAAAGAATATTACATATCTATAACAACTTTATTATTTTTTTATTGGTTAACAAATTAATACACTCGGATAAAAAAAAAACGCAATGGAGAAAATTTTGTTCAAATTCAAAGTATTTCAATATTTTTATTTTTAGCCCTGTTTTGATGATTTTTTTTAGCACACTGATGAGTTTTTTAATAATTTGACTTATTATACGGGGTTAATCGAAAGGTGGTTTTTTATCCTAACTTTGAAACATCCTGTAGATTAATTCTGTTAGCAGATTTTAGCAAAACCGTGTTTTTCGGTTGCAACTAGGTCTTCTAAGTATTACGTTTTTTGTTTCATATGAAAATATGGGGGCTTTGGTGACTGATATCGAAGGAATGTCAAATCGACATCCCAGAAGCACTGTGTTTAAATAATGATTAAAAGCAACGACATGATCTTGGTTTAAATAAACAATGGTAATAACAAAACATAAAAAAACAACTTAAATGTAACTTAACCTAAGTACACAATATCAAAAAATAACTTAATACTTTTTATTGACTCCCCTAGCTTCTATAACTGCCTGTATAAATCGGCTCATGCTGTCTATGGGGTTGCGAATATCATCTTACTGGATGTTTTGCCATTCCTCTTCTAGAGCCAAGCGAAGTTCGTTAATTGAGGCTGGTGCGACTTCGCGACCCAAACGTGCTCTATTGGGTTCAAATCTGGCGAACACGCTGGCCAGTTCATTTTATTAATACCAACTTCCTCTAAATCTTGCGTGACACAAATTGCAGAGTGGGGTCGGGCAGTGTATACAGTATTGGAAAATTTAAAACGGGACATAGGGAATATTAATATAATTAGTAAGATCCCCTGACCTGCAATTACCCAGTGTAAATTTCAATATAACGTCGCCATGTCTTATAATTAATTCATTTGTTCGACTGGACTCCTCCAGTCGATATTTTTCGACTGCTGCGCACGTACGCACCTTACCAAACACAAACGATCATCGAATAATAAAATCTTGCATCTGGCCAAGCCGCTAGTATAAAACGGAATACAGGAGGAGAGGGTATATCTCAAAGCGCCAAAAATCTACAATATTACGTAGATATGGAATTAAAATATTATTTTATTAAAAGAAATTGTTATATTTTATTGCCATAATGGAATAAAAAAAGTAGATTTCTAAAAATTAAAATAAAAACGAATTCCAAAAGTAACATAATAATATTAACAACAAAAATTCAACGTAATAGAGGTTCAAATATTCCACCTCTCTCTGCGGAGCAATAACCAAATCTGTTGTACAAAGATAGTCTCATATCCCTGAGCAGTTCCGGTCTAATGCTTCCACAAAGATGAATTATTTTGTCCCTTAATTCCGCTAAGTTTCGGGCTCTTTTAAAACCATGTCGATAAACACTTTTTTTAATATCCCCAAAGAAAAAAATCATTAGGGGATAAGTCTGGCGATCTGGGAGGCCACTTAATCGTACCACGAGAAGAAATTAATTTATTTCCAAAAATGGTTTCTAAATAATTTTGAACTGCTCGTGTATTGTGAACAGGACAGCCGTCTTGCTGAAACCAAATATCGTCAAAGTTGACAGGAAGTAATTGAACTGTTGGAATAATTTGATTTTGCAACAATTCTAAATATTTATTTCCCGTTAAATTACCAGCAATAAAAAATGGACCGACGATATAATCTCCCAAAATACCTGTCCAAACATTAAGTTTTTGGGGATACTGTGTTCGTACTGGAATACTCCAGTGTTTCTTATGCCGAGACCAATATCGTACGACAGAAGGATTATGTTTCCGATGTAACGAAAATGTCGATTCATCGGTAAACAAAATGTTTTTTAAAAAATGTTCACTTTCATTTTGTTTATTCATCATCAGTTCACAAAATTCCATACGCTTGAAATTGTCCTCGGCTAATAAAATTTGTACTTTTTCTTTGTTTGTATACATGGTTTATGGTTAGAAACACTACTTTTATTTCAGCTTATGGCGTTATAATCAGAAGCAAAGCAAAGGGCATGTATTTGTTTTGCTCGGCCAGTGATGTTCCTTGGGACTGTTGCCAAATCGGTAGATACCTTCGGCACAAATCTGTAGATTTTGATGTATAATATATCCTTTTAAATTTCAAATTATCAACAATATTTGGAATAATAAATATATTAAACTATACACTAACCAATTCAAATAATATCTAATGAACACAAAAAAATTGTTATTAATAAAACATTGTTATTATCTGCACAACAGTGTCGACGTACACCTGCCGAATACGCTACTAAAAATCGCGAAGGAGTAGCAATCCAGTCGAACAAATGAATCAATTATAAGACATCGCGACGTTATATTGAAATTTACACTGGGTAATTGCAGGTCAGGGGATCTTACTAATTGTATTAATAATCCGTATGTTCCGTTTTAAATTTTCCAATACTGTATAGATCGGTTTCAAACGTTTTCCTACTTCCGATACTTAGTTGCCACTCTTCTATTGATGCCTTCTCTCCAACTAAGGCGGGGTCTTCCTCTTCTTTTTTCTACCGTGAGGGATCCACATTAAGACTTGTTTTGGGCGACGATCTTCAGACATTCTCTGTACATGACCGTACCATCTGAGTTGTTGGGTACCAATATTGTCTACTATTGTATGATTTACTTTCATAATTTCTCTTATTCTGTTGTTCGTTACTCTTTCTAGTCTAGATTTTCCAGCTGAACGTCTCCAGAAATCCATTTCCGTTGCGTCAAGTTTTCTCTTGTATTGGCCATATTTCCTTTATTGGCCATACTTCACTACTGTAGGTAATTATACTTTTAGTGATTGTATTATATATCTTGTGTTTGTTATTATTAGATATTGATTGATCCCAAAGGATACTATTGAGAAAGGAAATGGCTTTTTTTGCTTGGTTGTTTTTCTCCTCAATTGTGTCGTCTACGTTGCCTTGTTTTGTGATTATCATACCTTAATATTTATGTGTTGCAATGTTTGGTAACTTATCCATCTTCCAATATGAGGTCCCGTTGTTTCCCGTCGATATACATATACTCGGTTTTTTGGATATTAATTTCAAGTCCCCATTTTTTATACTCCTCGATTAATCTTCGAGTCATATACTCAATATCTTCATAATCTTGTGCTATCACTACTTAATCATCTGCAAATGACAAAGTGTTAATGCTATTTGCGCTTCCACAGTTTTAGATCCTGTTCTAGACAAATTATGAATAATGTTGGATAGAGACAGCAGCACTGCTCAAGGTTTTAATTCATTTGGAATCCACTTGACAAATTATTTCCAACCTTTACCTTTGAGTTAGCATTAGCTTACAGTTCTTTCGTCGCATTTATTAAGCTCATGCGTATGTTTGTTTTCTCTTATGCTTCCCATAATTTGTAATGTGGTACGCTATCATAAACCTTTCGTAGGCCTACATACAATAAATGTACTTCTCGATTAACGGCTATTTTCTTTTCAATAATCTGTGTTATGCAAACCAAATGGTCAACAGTAGATCTACCTGCCGTAAATCCTGCCTCAAATGGCCAAAGTAGATCTACTTGCCATAAATCCTGCCTGTTCCTCAGCGTCTAAGTCTTTATATTCGCTTTCTATTCTGTTTTTAATTACTTAATGTCGGGCATTATCATGTGTTAATTGAAAATCATCGTCGATATATTGAGAAAAGGGTTCTACGTGATTCGCTAAAATTTCCTCAATATACCGGTGTGCAGTCAACGAATTCTCAATAAATACCAATTCAGTGTGCGCCTCTCGGGATATTCCTGCCCATACCATTACCGAACCCCCTCTATGGCTAACGCGGGGACTGAGTGCGCTCCGCTAATCTCTCTATTTTTTTACTATTCTGTGGACCTGTTCAATAATTGTCACATGTAACAATAAAACACTGAAAACTTTGTTTTCAAACTTCCACAAAATTTATTTTAAATATTATCACTACAGCTGTTTCGGCTGATTGCCTTTCTCAAGTGATCTATTTTGGCTTGGGTTTACAAATTTATAGTCTCTAATGAAATAGGTTGAGGAGGGGAGAACTGTTTGTCTCAAGTTGGTCATTCAGAATTATATCTGTGTTTTTTAATTTGTTGATTTCCATAGATTCTAACAAAGATAGCTTAAGGCCTTTATTTTGAATGTGAAGAATTTTAAATTTGTCATTAAAAGAATGATTATGATCTAGAAGGTGAAGTGCGTATGTCGAATCTGTTTTTTCTATTCTTGAAAGCCCTTTTATGTTCTGCTATTCGTTTATCAAAGTTTCTACCAGTTTGACCGATGTAAGTTTTTGGGCAGTCGCCACATTGGAGTTTGTATACACCACTATTTAAGTGTTTTTTATTTTGGCTCTTGTTATTTTTAATATATTTGCCTAGGTTGTTATTTGTTGATATATGTATGACGTATGATAAAAATTGGTCGAGTTGCCTGTTAGTTCATATATATTAATTCAGTTCATAGTCATATTCAATTTACAATAGAAACAGAACAAAATCAATCCATAAATTTTTTAGACTTAAAAATTAGCAGATTTCAAAACAAACATGACTTCTCCATATTTCATAAACCTACCCATACTGACACGACTATACACAATTCGTCATCCCATCCAACACAACATAAACTGGCAGCTTATCATAGTATGTTACATAGATTAACAGAAATTCCGATGTCAAAAGACAACTTTGAGACAGAATTAAATATAATTAAACAAATAGCAGTAAACAACGGATACAACGAACAAACAATTAATAAAATGTTAAATCAAAAACTACACAAGAAAGCCCTGAAATTAGTATTTCCACCACCAGAGAAAAAACCCAGTACCTTCTGCTCGATTACATATACAGGAAAAATAACAACAAAAATTGCCAAACACATAAAAAAGAAAGGAATAACACCAGCTTTCCGAACAAATAACAACCTAGGCAAATATATTAAAAATAACAAGAGCCAAAATAAAAAACACTTAAATAGTGGTGTATACAAACTCCAATGTGGCGACTGCCCAAAAACTTACATCGGTCAAACTGGTAGAAACTTTGATAAACGAATAGCAGAACATAAAAGGGCTTTCAAGAATAGAAAAACAGATTCGACATACGCACTTCACCTTCTAGATCATAATCATTCTTTTAATGACAAATTTAAAATTCTTCACATTCAAAATAAAGGCCTTAAGCTATCTTTGTTAGAATCTATGGAAATCAACAAATTAAAAAACACAGATATAATTCTGAATGACCAACTTGAGACAAACAGTTCTCCCCTCCTCAACCTATTTCATTAGAGACTATAAATTTGTAAACCCAAGCCAAAATAGATCACTTGAGAAAGGCAATCAGCCGAAACAGCTGTAGTGATAATATTTAAAATAAATTTTGTGGAAGTTTGAAAACAAAGTTTTCAGTGTTTTATTGTTACATAAAATGAATTTCCATCAAGTAACGGTCGAATCCATCAATTGTCACATGCTTTAATCTAAAGCCCTTTGCTGGTCCGGACCAAGTTCAGTTTTTGTTAAGATTTAAATCAATATTATCAATATAATCTTTTCGAATACCTTTAATGAAATCGGCAGCAAACGTATAGGTCTATACCTATAGGATTTTAGGTCTTCTAGTTTTTTAGCGACAGAGGTAGGTCTAGAGATGAACTATAGTAAAACCAAGACTATGACAAACCAAGAAGACCAATTAGAAATAGTAGTCAAACAGAATAAATTAGAGCAGGTGGCAGAATACATATACATAGGACAGATAATAAAGCTGAACAGGGACAATCAAACAGAAGAAATAAAAAGAAGAACTAGACTAGCATGGGCCTCATTTGGTAAACTATCATTATATTCTAAAAAATAAAAAGTTCCCTCAATATATGCTAACGAAAGTATTCAATCAGTGCATTTTACCAGTTATCACATATGGCTCACAAACATGGACTTTCACAAAGGAGAACATCGACAGGATATTCATAACACAAAGAGCAATGGAAAGACAGATGCTGGGTATCGGTCTTAAAGACAGGAAAAGAAACTCATGGATCAGAGAAGAAAAAACAAAGGTGAACGATGTATCAAGACAGGTTGTAAAACTTAAATGGAAGTTCGCCGGTCACACTCTCCGGCAAAAAGATGAAAGATGGAATAAGCGAATTCTACACTGGAGACCATAGGAAAAGAAAAGAAAAAGAGGAAGACCACAGATGAGATGGACTGACGACCTTAAGAGAACGGCAGGAAAAGACTGGATGCAGATCGCCCAAAATAGAGACCAATGGAGATTAACAGGGGAGGCCTATGCCCAAGAGTGGGCGTTTAAGGCTGATTAGATAGATAGATAGATAGTTTTTTTCGAGGTTTTGGTATCAAGATAATCTATGAAATTTTCCATGGACTTGGAAAGTTGCCTTTTCTGATGATGGTATTGAAAAGCCGCTGCAGATATTTATACCCTGTTATTTTACATTCTTGCAGTATCTTGCCTTTATCAGATCGAACTCCGGGGCTCTTTTTTGGGTTTATATTTTTCATAGTTGTGTATCTCAATTCGATAATCGTGACGTTTTTAATCGGTAAGTCCAGTTGAAGTGGGGCTTCTAAGAAGTTATGAATATGGTCTTAATTAACTCCGTATAATAAGTCAAATATAAAATTTTATCAAAAAACTGACTATACCAAATTAAAATTATATATTTATACACAGTGTGCTAAAAAAATCATCAAAATTGGGCTGAAAATAAAAAAATTTAAATACTTTGAATTTGACCAAATTTTTCTCAGTGACATTGTTTTTTGCATATGAGTGTAGATTCTGCACATTTATAAAAAGTAATTTTGGGGACTTTTTTGTTATAGATATGTAAATTATGTCATATTTTTTCCCCTTTAAGGTTTATGGTTTTGCTTAAGGGGTTTCTCCTTAACCAAAAATATGAGTTCTTGGTAACATTTTAACATCATTCAATAATTTGAAATGAAATTTATTCAGTTATTTCTTATATTACGAATTGAAATATATTTTGCTAAAGGTGCATACGGATATGCAACAACACAGTAAAGTAACTATTGAATTACGCTATGGTATTTTGTTACATGTCTGTATTCATCCTTAGAGTTAATTATGATTTGCTCGTTTGTTTGACATATCAAAAGAAAACCCCTCAAATTTCAGTGAAAGACTATATTATAGATTAGCATTGCGACTTGTGATTTCAATAAAACGGTAAAACATGACTTTATACACATTTTTAGCTTCTAAGAGGTCATAGAACCTCTTAAATCTAAAAAAGAAGCTTTTTTCGACTTTATTTTTTGCTGGACGCAATTTTGCTTAAAAAAATATGAAAGAAATTCATGAAGATGTATCTTTTGAATACAAAATAGCCTGATTTTTTTCAAATTTTCATATTGAAAATTGAGTCTATGAATAATCATTGAAATTTTCAATGATTTTTTAGGTTATGTTAATAATTTTTCGCTAACTTTTAAGTAGTAATTTTTTATGTATTTTTTTTTAGTTCTTTTGATTGGCTAAGGCAAAATTTTCAATTTCTGCGCGGAAAGCATCGAAAAATAAAAAAAAACCGTTTTATTACTCATTTATTTGCACATAACCTCAAAACTCAGTTGGTAATTCAACATTTTTTCTTCCACATTATAAAATTCTATTGTAAAAATCCACATTTAACTCTGTCATAAAGATAAAATTTGAAAATACTACATTTTTATCCTTTTCGCACTTTTTTTTACCTTACCTCAAAATCAGATAGTTAGATGTATGCTTGTCCATCTATTTTTTTACAGGCTATGAACTATCATTGTTAAAATAATCATTTTTAACTTAAAAATTCTTAAATTGCGAAAAAATCGTGTTTTTTCAATATTTTCTTACATTATTGGCTCATAACCTTAAAGTCTATTAGCTAACTGATCGAATTTCCCCGTATTTTTGATCGTACCATTCAATTTTGTTATACCACTTGTCTTTTTGTTTTTCTTACATAGTCAAAACTTCAAAATACTGTTTCTAAGCATTATTTCTATTTTTGATTAGTTAATTGCATAAACTGATATATCTCTAGGATCACCTCGATAATAATATAAGAATATTATTATTATTTTTGTGGCTTGTCCTACGAGGTAAACATACTATTTTTCCGCAAATCGTTTAAAATTCGACAGATATTGATTGATTTAAAAAAAAAACGCGATAATTTTATTCCCAAATAAATGGTGCTTTGAAATTCCTAATAAAATTACTTGGGTTACTATGGAAACGTATTGAGGTTGAATTGTTAAACTTGACGCTTAACAATAAGATTGAGGTGGCAAATAAAATTTTCACAATACAAAATATTCAACAAAATGACACTTCCTCCCTGCATGTTGTCCAAAATGTTTCTCATAGTTCTAAGAGTGTTCCTCCAATGTTCAATAATTGTACTCACTGTCAAATTACTGTAAATATAACAAATTGATCTTAAAAATGTATTCAGCAATGACTTGATGTTTTCAAAATATAAATTAATTCCTTATAAGCAATGTGTTTTCTATCATTTATGTAGAACACTAACAACTGTACGGAAATATCATTTCCTTACAGTAAGGAATTCCTGACTTTTTCTTCAAGAAATTTTGACAGGAATGTCAAAATTTCCTGGCGATTTGCGGAAAAAATATTTATTATGAAATTGTTATAAAATAGGTTATTTAAATTAACAGTTTAAACATTCAATTACATTTTAGTCCTCATCACTATTCTCATCTATGACTGATTCAACATCAGATGTAAAAATTTCTGATAGAATTTTTGCTGATCCCATGCTGATCTCGATATATATCTTGAATTACTGAGATAATATGACTGCCGCTATATGAGAACACGAACCCACAGTGCGTAACCCATTTGCACAGTCACATGCATGTTGTCCAAAATGTTTCTCATAGTTCTAAGAGTGTTCCTCCAATGTTCAATAATTGTACTCACTGTCAAATTACTGTAAATATAACAAATTGATCTTAAAAATGTATTCAGCAATGACTTGATGTTTTCAAAATATAAATTAATTCCTTATAAGCAATGTGTTTTCTATCATTTATGTAGAACACTAACAACTGTACGGAAATATCATTTCCTTACAGTAAGGAAGTCCTGACTTTTTCTTCAAGAAATTTTGACAGGAATGTCAAAATTTCCTGGCGATTTGCGGAAAAAATATTTATTATGAAATTGTTATAAAATAGGTTATTTAAATTAACAGTTTAAACATTCAATTACATTTTAGTCCTCATCACTATTCTCATCTATGACTGATTCAACATCAGATGTAAAAATTTCTGATAGAATTTTTGCTGATCCCATGCTGATCTCGATATATATCTTGAATTACTGAGATAATATGACTGCCGCTATATGAGAACACGAACCCACAGTGCGTAACCCATTTGCACAGTCACATGCGTGGCGCAAAATACCACCATATCCAATTGAATCAGGTTTATACTCGATGTAGCATTTATAGGTCTTACTACTTATACGCCTGAATCTTATAAGTGCTTTAATAATATTTAGTTTCATCCTACTATACTTCAAATTTATGTTATTACTATCATCCAAACGTAAAATCAACTCAGCCAAATAGCAAATGCTTGACCTAACTGATAGGTCCCGAAAAAAATTTTGAGGTCTCTTTCAGCCATCTCTGGAAAATTATTTGACCATCTTATGGAAAATCAAGACGTCCTACTACAACGACCAAGCTGACATCGCAAGAAATCATTAATTTTCCAGAGATGGCTGAAAGGGACCTCAAAATTTTTTTCGGGACCTATCAGTTAGGTCAAGCGATTTGCTATTTGGCTGAGTTGATTTTATGTTTGGATGATAGTAATAACATCAATTTGAAGTATAGTAGGATGAAACTAAATATTATTAAAGCACTTATAAGATTCAGGCGTATAAGCAGTAAGACCTATAAATGCTACATCGAGTATAAACCTGATTCAATTGGATATGGTGGTATTTTGCGCCACGCATGTGACTGTGCAAATGGGTTACGCACTGTGGGTTCGTGTTCTCATAAAGCCGCAGTCATATTATCTCAGTAATTCAAAATATATATCGAGAATCATAGGACCAGCAAAAATTCTATCAGAAATTTTGACATCTGATGTTGAATTAGTCATAGATGAGAATAATGATGAGGACTAAAATGTAATTGAATGTTTAAACTGTTAATTTAAATAACCTATTTTATAACAATTTCATAAGAATAAATATTTTTGTAACCAAATATTTTATATATGTCCTCGTTTATATCCAAATGAATTCATAAAACAATTTTTACAATGTTAAAAAAATATTTAAAAAATAATAATAATATTCTTATATTATTATCGAGGTGATCCTAGAGATATATCAGTTTATGCAATTAAGTAGTCAAAAATAGAAATAATGCTTAGAAACAGCTTTTTCAAGTTTTGACTATGTAATAAAAAAAAAGACAAGTGGTATAACAAAATTGAAAGAAGAAAGTGGATGGAAAAGCATATATCTATTTGATTTTGTGGTAAGGTAAAATAAATGCGAAAATGATAAAAAATATGGTATTTTCGAATTTTATCTTTATGAAAGAGTTAAATGTGGATTTTTACAATAGGATTTTATAATGTGGAAGAAAAAAATGTGGAATTATCAACTAAGTTTTTAGGTTATGTGCAAATAAATGAGTAATAAAACGTTTTTTTTTTGATTTTTTCGATTCTTTCCGCTCAGAAATTGAAAATTCTGCCATTCAAAAGAACTAAAAAAAATACATAAAAAATTACTATATAAAAGTTAGTGAAAAATTATTAACATAACCTAAGAAATCATTGAAAATTTCAATGATTTTTCATAGACTCAATTTTCAATATAAAAATTTGAAAAAAATCGGGCTATTTGGTATTTAAAAGAAAAAAACATCTTCATGAATTTTTTCAGATTTTTTAAGGCAATATTGCGTACAGAAAAAAAGTTGAAAAAAGCTTCTTTTTAGATTTAACAGGTTCTGTGGCCTCTGGGAAGCTAAACATTTGTATGAAGTCATGTTTTTATATGCTTTATTAAAATCACAAGTCGCAGTGCTGATCGGTGCGGGGTCACTTTTGACCATCTTATCCTGCTATAGCTTTTCAGTTAAATTTGACCATAAGTTGGATCCCATAAGCAAAACGATAAGGTCTGAAATTGCTTTTTGTGCTCAGTAATGACTTGTATAATAAAAATTGAATAATTTTCGTTGAAGTTGATAAACCGTTTGGCGTAAAAGGGTGTTAACAGATTTGGGTTGTTTTTGGGTAGGGTTGGAGATTGTACCCAACGGAATAACCCTTCTCACTGACTACTCGGGGCGAAGTTCTGGGGATGCGTATGTTCAGTTTGTTAACCGAGAAGTAGCAGAGAAAGCTCTGCTGAAACATCGAGAAAAGATCGGACACAGGTGGGGTATGGGTATGGATGGGAGGTCCCCCATTTTATATATATAATTTTTTTATTTTAAATTTAATATTAAACAAAGTATTACCAAATTGAGCGAGAATTCATAATTTTTTAGTCCAATGAGATTTATTTAACTGTACCTGTAGATTTCCATAACAGAAAATATGTTTCTAGATTGCTTTTTTGGTTTACAGACTGGTCTTGAAGTATTTCATCCTGGTGTTTCATCTGTAACTGCAGCAGACATTATGTTGTAACAGCAGGAAGATAAAATTCCAGACTGGTAGTCTGTAAGCCTAGAAAACAATGTTTTATTAGTTGCTTTTTGTCATAAGGGCGATTTCTTTGTTTGGTCACTTAGTGATCAAATAACTTTTATTAATTAACTTAATTATATTTTGTATATTAATTTTACTGTATTAAATATATAGAGTAATACCTCGACTTACGCTACCCCGATTAAATCCAGAATCATCTAAGTGCCACATAATCGTTCGATTATCGATTAGATAGAATTACCGCACACATTATTGCTCATCCAAAGTACATGTTTTGGCTTTTCGTACGAAATCAGCACATTTATTTTGTATTAGGTATTTTTTATCTACAGTTTTGTCTATGGAGTGGGTGTTTGTTACTTTTATAGCGGGATTTTTATTTTATTGTAACCTCGGAAACCTTTTTTGGTGCTAGAAAGGTCACCAATGGAGACACTGCGGATGACAGCCAGATGGTTGGTGGAGAGCCATGGGTTCGAAACAAGCTTTTGGAACCGGGAATGGGTCCAACGGACGAAATAAGTAAAGATAGAACAGGATAAGATATATTAGAAAAGATACTGAAATAAACAAGATAGAAAAAGGGCGCCACTTAACTTTTTTGGGTTCAAGGGGACAATTAAGAAACCTTAGAAATGAAAAGAGATAAGGAACAATATTTAGGTTCTGAGACCAAATCGAAGGAAAGATATTAACAGTTAATACTAATGGGAGAGCCCACCCGCATATCTATTTGCGGATACGGCCATGGGCGTATCAGCAACGGATGTAAAGGGATTAAAATTTGTTTACTATTTTAATTATAAAAAAAATGTTACAATATCTACTGAAGAGTTGAAAGAGCATAAAGAGGCTACGCCTTGTTATACACAGAAATTAAAAGCCATAATAGATTAATGTGGCTAAACCAAACAAACCATATTCAATGTATATGAGACTGGCCTGTTTTGGAAGAAGATGCCTAAGAGAACTTTCATCGCACGTGAAGAGAAAACCTTTCCAGGTTTTAAGGCTGCCAAAGATAGATTGACAGTGATGGTGGGGTCAAATGCAGCTGGTAATTGAAAATTAAAACCCCTCTTAGTTTATCGCTCAGAAAATCTAAATCTAAATCTGGCTTGCCTGTAATTTGGACATTTAATCGAAAAGGTTGGGTGACAGCTTCCCTTTTTGAGGATTGGTTTGGTCATCATTTCATACCTGAAGTCGAATGTTATTGTCAATCGAAACAGATTCTATTACAAGTGATGCTAATTATCGACAACACTCCAGGTTTAACTAGTTTTGACCTACGTGTGAAAGTTGAATTTTTGCCACCTAATACAACCAGTTTACTTCAGCCGATGGATCAGGGAGTCATTAAAACATTCAAGCTCATTACACCAGACGATCATTTAAACCTCTCCATGAAGTTATAAGAAAAAATGACAAGCTCTCTGTTAAAGATTTTGGAAACAATTCAACGTGTTAGATGCAGTGTCAATTATTAGACAATCTTGAAATGAAGTTTCACAAAAAACGTTAAATGGCGCCTGGAAAAAACTGTGTAATTTTTTTTTTCATCACTGACACTGAAATGAAATTGATGCCAGAGCATGATGAAGTTAGTAATGTTATTAAAGAAGTTGTTGATATCGCCCAGCAAATAAATTTAGAAGTTGATAGTGATGACGTTGAAGCACTGTTGAATTCCCACAATTAGGAGCTGACAATAGATGACCTCATAGAAATGCACGAGGAAGAACAAGACATTGAAGAGCCTGAGTGTTTGGATCCAGTTCAATCTGAGGATCAAATGACGATTGGAAACTTGACTCAATGCCTTAGTTTAATTGAAAAGGGATTAAAAATTTTAGAAAATATAGACCACAACGAAGAGCGCATTTCTTATACCAAACAAGGGATAACAAATGATTAGCCAGCTATGAAGAAATTTTGCAGGAGCGAGAAAAAAAATTGAGTCGTTAAACTACTTTGTTAGATTTTATAAAGCCTTCTACATCAAAAATAAATTAAACTCCAATTTTATATTTGTATATCTTAAGATTTTAATAAAAAAAAATTTTAAATTGCTATTTTTTCTTATCTTCCGGTCCCAATTAAAATAATTTATATAGTAGAGTAAATAGACTGGCAAAAGGCTTCTAGAATATATTTTGGCGGGCACTTTGTTGCTAAAATGTAAAACCTATTTTTTTTTCGTTTCTAATATCTTTCTAATGCAAAATCACTTGGTCGTCCAAAAATCGTAGCGGGAGGGGAGTGGTGGGGAGCCTTACAAAAAAAGTGCAAATTTTTTTTTCGTCATTTTTCGGATCTACGATAACCGAAAATTCATTCCTCAAATTTTCATGTTGATCTGGACATTAGAAATATTTTTATTTTATTTATAAAAATACGTCAAACCATTGTTGTATACGGAGCGCCTTCATACAAAATCACTTGTTCTGAAAACCCATATTTTTAAAATCCTTTACCTCGCTCTACCTCGAAAATAATTGGGTTTAGCAAAAAATTACTTTCTATGAACATTATATACCAAAAATCAGAGATTACGTTGGTTATTTTAGAAGTTCGATTGGATAATTAGTTTAAGAAAGAATTAAATAAATAGAACGGCATGTCACGACGGACAGTGCTGAACGCAGAGATGAAAGTAATTTTTTGCAAAACCCAATATTTTTCGAGGTAGAGCGAGGTAAAAGATTTTAAAAATATGGGTTTTCAGAACAAGTGATTTTGTATAAAGGCGCTCCGTATACAACAATGGTTTGACGTATTTTTATGAATAAAATAAAAATATTTCTAATGTCCAGATGGGTATGCAAATTTGACGAATAAATGTTCGGATATTGTACATCCGAAAAACGATGAAAAAAAATAATTGCATTTTTTTTTGTAAGGCTCCCCACCACCCCCCTCCCACTACGATTTTTGGACGACCAAGTGATTTTGCCTTACAAAGATATTAAAAACCAAAAAAAATGGGTTTTACATTTTAGCAACAAAGTTCCCACGGGATAACACAATAGGATCCTGTTTAAACTATACTAATATACATACATTACGCGATTATCGCTCGAGTCTCACCTATCGCGTAAGTTCGGGGTATCACTGTATTTAGTTTCCAATGCAGAAAATTTTACTGTAAAATCATTGTTGACAAAATATCAGTGGACTAATTGTTTTACTAATTTCTGAATAATATGTGGACAAGTTTCTTTTCATCTATAATTGAGTTGTTTCCTTCATAATTCGAAACTGTATCATTGTCGATTGAGCATATCTGGAACAACCTTAAAAGACGGGTAAGAGCAAGAGTACCAGCCCCTGCATCCTTTGAAGAGCTGAAGACAGCTGCGGTAGAGGAGTGGCACAATATCCCCCAATCTGATATCCAGGATTGAATTGATTGCAAAACCGGCTCCAAGAAGTCCTAAGGGCTAGAGGCGGCAACACCCATTATTGATACCCAAATTTTTTTTGAACTAGACTTTGATTTCCAAAATATTGTTAATTTGAATTTTCTTCGAAGATTTTATTCATTCGATTTTTACTGTAACAAATGGCTTTTTTTTTCAAAAAAAAATATTTTTTCTGTCCCGCGGAGATAAAAATTGATAAAAAACATGTCTAGTTGTTAAAGCACCTAACTTTTTTTATTATCCAACATAAGCGAATCAATCAAAAAACAAAATGTTGAGAAAGCATGACGCTATAGTCACGATCTAATTTCAGTATTCTACAAATACTAGAATATTCCACAGGGTGGTGCAAACTTTAAGAAAAAACACAGTTTGATTCGTACACCCGGTATACAATGAAAATTTATCTCTTTAGCAACAATATTATATTAGCAATAATATTATTTAGCAACAATATTATAAAGATATTGTCAAAGATTAAGGCTATAACATATTAAAAAAATCACTTAAATCGGACAACAGGTTTAG
Organism: Diabrotica balteata; assembly: GCA_918026665.1. Taxonomy (NCBI): domain Eukaryota; kingdom Metazoa; phylum Arthropoda; class Insecta; order Coleoptera; family Chrysomelidae; genus Diabrotica; species Diabrotica balteata. The sequence continues at coordinate 44,855,331 of OU898284.1, forward strand.
ATCAAAAGAAATCAAAAATTATCCATTTTTAAGGTAGCCGGTTAATTTTGGTCCAGAGTGTATTTAGATGTATTTAGATGGTCCATAGACCATCTAAAAAATCAACTTTTTTTCAGCAACAATGTACAAACAAGATTGTCCATAGTGTCTACGGGTCTATCACAGAAATGTAGTTACATGTTATTCTCTCAGACATGAATGTAGAATGTAGAAAATGGGGCGGCCAATAGAGCCTGATACACTGCGACCTTTGCAGATCTATTGCGTTCCCCCCTTATTTTAAAGCACTTCATCTAGTTTGGTCCTCTTAATGAGGCTCAACAGCCTTGATATTGGCCTTTTCATGTAACCTGGTGCTTCCGGTTTTTCCTCTCCGAGTTCTAGAAACCGCATTCGTGCGAGACCTTCGCAATGGCACAGAACGTGTAGAGCGGTTTCCTCTTCTTCCAGACAGAAACGACAGGTGTCCTCTTCTGTCAGGCCTATGAGACTCAAGTGTCTATTGAGTCTACAGTGCCCAGTGAGCAGACCCACTATCATTCTGACAGTCCTGCGTCTGTGCGAAAGTAAGTCTGCTGTAAATTTAGCCGAATGTTCTTTGATGAACTGTTAGGCCTGCCTCTGTCCTGGTGAGTTGTTCCACCACTCAAGAGACTTCTGTTGCACCCATTTGTGTATGGCTACCCTTTTTATCGTATTTGCGATTCCAAAGAAGGGTTCCGGACCAACCAGTGGCGTAGATGCGCCTTCTCGGGCCAATTCATCGGCCTTCTCGTTGCCACGATGGCCCTTATGTCCCGGCACCCAGGCAAGTGTCAACCTGTTTCGACTTCCTACCTGAGAGAGGACATCCAAACAGTTCCATACCAGCCATGAATCGACCTGTACCGAACTGAGAGCCTTTAGAGCCGCTTGACTATCCGAATAGATAACGATGGAGTCGTTATCTACATTTCGGCCGATTAGTTCCATAGCGCACCTGTGTATAGCAGCTAATTCGGCTTGAAATACGGTCGCGTATGTTCCTAGACATACCCGGACTTCCGTCCTTGGTTTTATGCCATATATTCCAGCCCCCGTACCTGTATCCGTTTTGGAGCCGTCCGTATACCATATTGAGTTTGCTGTTAGCGGCGGACCAGTTTCCCAGTCCTCTCTTTTTGGTATTGTAATTTGAAAATTTTTGTTAAAACTATACCTCGTAACCATTCGGTCTACAGGCATTCCTAGAACGGGGTCTGCCTTTATGTCCTGGTATAGCCTTAAGTTATCAGCTCCCTGCATCATACTTATTGGAGCTTGGCCTTGGATCAACCGATGTACTGTTGATCTGGCTTCACTCTGTATGTATATATGTAGAGGTGGTAGGTTTAGCAGAACTTCTAGCACGTCCGTTGGGGCTGTTCTCATGGCTCCTGTAACACTCAAGCATGCAAGCCTTTGTGTGCTACTGAGCAATCGAATCGCCCCGGACTGTTGCGTTTTGTTCCACCACGCCACTGAACCATAAGTTATCATGGGCCTTATAACCCTTGTGTATAACCAGAGGTTCATTTTAGGATTTAACCCCCAATTCTTACCACACATTCGTCTACATGTGTTCAGGGCCATAGTGGCCTTCTGTGTGACTTTCTGAATGTGTGCATTCCATGTCAGCCTCTGGTCGAATATTACACCTAAGTACTTGGCCCGACTTGTGAATGGGATTTCTACTCCCTTGAGCGCTAGTGGTTGTAAGCCTTGCAGTGCTCTTTTCCTGGTGAAGGGAACAACAGATGTTTTTTTAGGGTTAACCTTCAGGCCTTCTTCCTCACACCAGCTGTCCACCATCCTCAGAGCGACTTGAAGTCTCTCCGAAATTATTTTGGTAAAGCGTCCTCGGACTAAAATTACCAAATCGTCCGCATAACCCAGGCAGTAAAAACCCTCCCTGGACAGTGTATTAAGTAGGTCGTCCATAAGCGTAGCCCACAGTAATGGGGATAAAACTCCTCCTTGTGGGCAGCCGCTTCCTGCCTTCGCTTCAATAGTGGCTTCACCTAACGAGGACACAATGATCCTGTTTGTTAAGGTCGCCTTTGTCCACTCGCATATGAAGGCAGGAACTCCTCTCCTTTTAAGGGCGTTCGTTACAGACTCGAAGGAGACGTTATTAAACGCTCCCTCCACGTCTAGAAACGTCGCCACCGCTATCTCCTTGTCATCTAGCGACTTTGAGAGCAGTCTGTTAAGATCATCCAGCGCCAAATCAGTTGACTTTCCTGGCTGGTATGCATTTCTCTCGGACATACAAGTCTATATAATATTTTTTCTCAGTTAGTTACGTTGTCTTCATGCCCTATAGCCAGATATATTTTTGCCATGCCTGTATAAGGCATTTTCAAGATTAAATATGTCATTCTGTGGAATTTGAAGTTGAATTTCTTTCAATATTACATTCTGAAAAAAATTCTTGTCCACATAAGTTTTAAACAAGTTATCCAAGAAATTTGGTTCTACTTTATGGTTACTTACTCATTAGGATAAAGCATATAAATAAACAAAAAAAAATTAAAATAACAAACAAACACACTTATTGGTTTTTTTCCTTCACCTATCAGTTATTTGTCGGTAAATTTCATCCCATTATAAGATCGTTGTAGTAATCGTGACAATTTTGCAACCATAGATTGATCATGAATTAAAAAAAACCTCGCAATGGGATTTTTAAAAGGACTTTTTTGCTCGTGTAATGGAAAAAGTAACCATTTAAATAAAGAACGATATTATGTTAAGGTCATGGAGTATATACAATAAGTAATTATGGAAAAACAGATCGGGAATTGTTTTTAAATCGATATGTTAAATAAACAATATACTATATTTAATAGACAATACAATTGCAAACTTATTTCGACATATTTGGTCTTTTTCCTCAAACAACCATTACCTTGATGATTTTTTGGACATTATTGTCTCAATGTATTCATATCATTTTTTCCTATGAATTCTCCTGTCATTTTTAGTTTTTGTACTTAATCAAATCATTGAGTAAGCAATACTGATAATTGACAATGTCAAGCAGTATCGCTAAAATATGTGACAAATTTCAAGTTCATGACGACTTTTTCAAGTTTTTCAACTTTGGTTTTCTACAAGATACACCTGACGTTCCAATAATATTGACAACTAACCATCTTTGGACGAACAATTTTTCATTAATCCAATGTACTTATTTCAGTTTTTTCGTGTGAATTATCTATTCTCTTTAGAAATTCATTCTTTTTCCCTGTTCCTTAATCTTTTTCCCTGTTCCTTAATCTTTTTCCCATTGGATTAGCTGATACTCTTGATATTATCAATAAAATTGTTGCCCTTGTCTTACTATAAGTCAGAATACATTTTTTAATTCAAATCTAAACGTTTAGTTATGCATATTGAAGAGAATGTCAACATCCCTCAATTGTAGGGGTTGAACTAAAGGATGAAGTTAAACGTTTTTAAAAAATCGATGATTTTGGCTGTATTTCAAAGGAAAGTCATAGGGTCGGTATACATCTTTTTGAAATTATATTAAATCGAATATAATCCACAAGGAATCTACGTTCCTGTAGTTGGCTGTATACCATGTATTAAAAATTTAATTAAAAATCCTTTGTAAAAGGTATATTTTAGGCCCAAACGGGCTAAGTTAAAAAGACAAAACGTTTTCGGAAACCATGTTCCATCATCAGTGTCTAGGAGTACATGAATGAAGCCACCAAGATTAAATATGTGGGTAAAAACCCGATTACATATGTTTAATTACATTTAGTTTTCAATTAATGGTGAAATGATATAAGATTACAGAGTTACCGATGGATTTGGTAACATGGCGACATATGACTCCACGTTGAAGTTGCTAGTCCTGAGACGGTATGTCTTCGAGGACTATATGAGTGCAACTCATAGTTGCACTCATATAGTCCTCGAAGACATACCGTCTCAGGACTAGCAACTTCAACGTGGAGTCATATGTCGCCATGTTACCAAATCCATCGGTAACTCTGTAATCTTATATCATTTCACCATTAATTGAAAACTAAATGTAATTAAACATATGTAATCGGGTTTTTACCCACATATTTAATCTTGGTGGCTTCATTCATGTACTCCTAGACACTGATGATGGAACATGGTTTCCGAAAACGTTTTGTCTTTTTAACTTAGCCCGTTTGGGCCTAAAATATACCTTTTACAAAGGATTTTTAATTAAATCGAATATAGATTAAGGAAATATTTTCTAGAATAATACCAAGCGTTATTTTGGGGGTGGAAATAAGGGATAAGTCGCTAGAACCAGAAATTTATATGAAAAGCTTTATAAATAATTTCGTGGAAAGTGAAAACGATTGTGTTAACAATAACTGTACCCAAAATGGTAGGACTTTAGTTTTGTATTTCCCATTGTCTTTCCTTTTATGTCATTTACCTTTAACCGTTGCCTGCATTGTTTGTGTAAAAAAAGTCGCTATGAAGGGCACTTTAGCGTGAAACGTGTGTTTCTGTTCAATCCTTTTTGTATTGTCACCCAATAGTGTTTTTAATGAGAAGGTTAGGGAGTTGAGTGAATGAACGAACGGTTAGGAAATTGTCATGGATTTAAAGGAAGTGTAGGAGATTGATTTTACGTATTTAACCAATTGTCTGGCTAAATAGGTCTGTTGAACCTAAGGCCAAAAAAAAACTGTATTAAAAATCATTTTATTTACCTTTTTTATCGCTCCACTTCAGGGATGAGTGACTAAAAAACAAAAAAACTGCTGAAAAACTTTAGGGTTTGATTTTTTATTATTACAATTATCATTTGCAGTGTTTCCCTTTATCGCCCCCTTCATTTCCACCACTGGAGTGGGAGGTGACTGACTCGAAACCTGAGAATTCGCTGAAAAACTTTTTAAAGGTTTCTTTATGTAAAAAAATTAGTCCACTTGCCCATTTTTTTATTATCCTGAACTGTATGGATGTTTTCTGGTTATAGTTTCTCTGTCTAGAGGTCCCCAATATCATTTTCAGGGTTTTTGTTTATGATTATTTGCTCTGTAAATGGTTCCTTGTTTTGTCTTTCATTGTTGGAGTGAAAATGGAATGTGAAAAACTGACAAACTAAAAAATTGTAAATATAATTGTAAAATGCATTATACTTCACTGTAAGCATTGTAAGACCTTAAAAAATTGTATTCAATAAACAGTCATTTATTACATATCTATCAATTGTTTTTATATTACTAATCTAGCAATCTTTGTTTAACTCGCTTTAAAAAACTTTTAATTTCTTTGGAATTGGTCTCCCCTTATGAATTTTTAGCCTTCGATCCATATAAACCATTGATATAATCAGCTCAGAAAAGTATAATGCCCTGTAAGTATCTATGATTGTGTTTTCTCGTTCTCCAATACGGCTTTTAGACATTCTCTCATCTCTTCCACTCTTTGGGTGGAAGGATGAGAGAAAGAACCGTCTACAGTCTACACAATGATTTATCATAAAGTTAGGAAAAGTCTTTACAAAAATTTTCTACTAATTGTTAAGATATCAGCCGCTCATCCCTCACTTTCACGTCTTTGAGTGAGAAAGTGATCATGAAAACCCTATACACAGTGGCTAGTTTTAAACAAACTCATTTTAAACACCCTCAAAAAACTATACGAAAAGTTTTTCAGTTATTTCTTTTGGATATTAACCACTCACCTCCACGCCAAGAGTGGAAGTGAAGGGATGATAAAGGTAAACATATCAAGAAGCAATCGTGATAAGGCTATTATTGACAGAATCGTTTTAACCACCCAGAAAAGCCAGTTACAAAGATTTTTACGAATTTTTGGTTTTTAACCACTTGCCCCTCTTTTCCACCCATTGGGAGAGATGATAACTAGGAACCCTCTAATATATGGTGCACAAAAACGTATTCACCTCACACAAAATACCTTTACATGGTTTTTCAGCAAATTTTCTGGTTTCTAGTCATATGTACCTCCTGTATTCTATTTTCTGAATTTCAACCACTCAACCCCACTTAGAAGGGTGGAAATGAAGGGTTGAGAAAGGAAAACACTGCAAATAGCAATTGTGATAATTCTATTATTGACAGAATCGTTTTAACCACCCAGAAAAGCTCTTTACAAAGTTTTTTAGCGAATTTTCTGGATCTTAACCACTCACCCTTTTTTCCTCCCCATGGGCAGAAATGATAATTAGGAACCTCCTACACAATAAAATTTTTCTCATCCTCTTCCATGGTTGAATGTGAAGGGTTGAGAAAGGGCAACGCTGCAAATATCAATTGTGATAATGCTATTATTGACAGAATCGTTTTAAGTAATCACTCCTCTCTTTTACACCCCATAGGGAGAGCTGATTATTAGGAAACCCCCTACACTTTAAATTTTTATAAATTTATGATCTACAAAAACGTTTTCATTGTCCACGAAAAACCTACACGTAGTTTTTCAGCCATTGTACTGGATTTTAGCCACTCACCCTCTCTCCAGGCATCAGTGAGTAAAAACGTTATTGCAAACCATGAAAATCGTTCACAAAGTTTTTCAGTTAGTCTTCTTGTTTTTAGCTAGTTATCACCGATTTCGACCCCTAATGTACGGGTTCATGGCATCCTAATAACTATTTTCTTAATCAATATTCAATTAACAATTTAAAAAATATAATATTGATATCATTATTTTCCGTTGATTTGCAGCAAAAACTCATTAAATTTTTTATAATTCTCAATTTCACCCCTTATTTTAACCCCCTACAATGAGGGATGTTGGGTTATCTCTTCTTTGTTTGTATTAGATTTTAAGTAAAAAAATGCAACCTGACTTATATTGGGCACTCTGTTGCACAGACAGCTAAATTGATCTAGCATGAATCGATATCGCTATAAATATGGGACGAGTTTTAAGCTCAATAACGATTTCTTTGTTTAACAGTTCAATTAAGATTTTCACAGTAATGTCTAATAAGAACCATATTACCTGACCATGCGTAGATACCTTGTTAATTATTGAGAATTGGCCATATTTTAGAACAAAAGAACCCCCTGTTTTGTTCTGTTCTTAATAATGAATACAGAGGCTCAAAACTAGTTCCAATGACCCTTCTTATTTAATCGAAGCTTCTTCTCGGATCTCTCTGGAAATAATGAAAATAAAATTGTCATTTTACCCTCAACTTTATAAGACCCGAAACTGAACTTTCATAGAAAACCAACATTTCAACTTTTCTTAGAAAGTAAGCTGGGTTGGTTGACAATAGAAACTAATTTCTTTGTTAAGAGAAAAGGTTTCTATTGAATTAACGAAGGATAATAAAGGCAAGGAACACATTGTGAGCTATTTCGTTGTTGCGAACAGGCATAATAAATCGCTCATTGCTTATGTGAAAGTAATTTTCTAAGAGGAATAACTAAGGAAATTTTAAACATGCTTCAACATCGCTAATTTGTTCGTGATAATCAACTCCCTTTGTAGACGAGTCAAGTTAGTAGAAAACAAGCGTTTTTTCGTCACAAGTGTATAGACGGGTTTGACAGTTGAAATGGATAGTATGAGATATTACAAAAAGACTCTCATCTAGGGATTCATGAATTTTTTAGTGGAACTATTTTTAAATAAACAATTAAGACGTCAATATCATTATTTTGCTCATAACTTATAAACTTGTCTATTTAGAGATTTGACGTCCACAGACGAGTTGTTGAGAAAGAAAAAATACACAAAATGAAATATACTAATTTATAATCGGTTAATAAACAAAAAAGTTATTGCATAATAACCAAGCAAAACGGCTGTTTTTGATTATTGTTAATTACTCTTTTAGTAATCAATAAAATTTATTTAAATGTATCTGAACTTAAAGATCTCATCGTGTTCGAAGTGTGTGCGAAAGATAGGCTACATACGTCAAATAGTTTTTGCACAATTTAATTTGTTTATAAGATTTTTTGAAAAATGCACAAATTTCTAAGGCCGGTCCAGATAATTTGACTGAATGGATCTTAGTAATCCGGGGCTTATTTTCTTCGATGAGACATATATTAATATCCTGTGGAAAAAAAAGTTAAAAAAAATTACGTTTATGTACACAAAATAATTTATTAATAAATAGCACTTTTTAAGTTTATAAACATTTACAATAACTCCGTACTATTTAGTTTAAATTAAATGGCAATAAAACATTCGGAAGGCGGGTTAAAAAACACAACTTAAAAAAAAAAGAGGTCCTGCGACCATTAGGAGCCGAGTTAGTCCTTTTTTTTTTAAATCACTGTTACGTCAATTAACAACATTAAGGGCTGAAATTAAATAATCTTTTAGAAGAAAAGTCAAAGTTATTCACAAAATGTTTAGCAAAAAAAAATAATTGAAAATTGTTTAAACAGGAGTGTTGTAAACGAAGAGTACTTTGCGTTCCGACTAGAATGGAAGGAGTGGGGATTGCCGATTGCACACAAGCCGCGCTCTCCAAAAAATTCGAGCGCACGGTTTCAAAATAGAGTGCTTGGAAAAAAATGACATATCTCGGGTTCTAGTGGACCAAATTTGTTTTTTTTTTTAAACTGGGGTACAACGTTAAAATAATAAAATTTAACTTACTTTCATTGTAAAATTATTCAAAACAAAGCAGCTAATGACTACGGAATGTATAAAGTTTTTCTTAAGTCATATTTTATTGTTATTTTTCTATTTATTTATTTCAAATATATATTTGTATATTAAATAAATGTTATAAGTAAATAAACATTTTGAATAATGTTTACTAAAAATTTATTAATGAAATAATAAATTATTTTATGTTATTACAGAAGTTGAAATTTTGTGTAGTGATTTTTTAAAATAATTTAATTTACTGTAATTTTCTACGCTTAATTTCTATATCGTCACTGCTACTACTATGTAAACATTCATCTTCACTTTCATCTTCAATTTCACTTGTATTATAACTTTCATAAATCATTTCGTTGTTTTTTTCATTGTCGCTATTCTCATCAAACCCAGTTAAATACATTTCATCAATTATCTCTTGTTCATCTGTTGTATCGTTTTCTTCTTCATTAATAATTTCATAAACATTAGTACATTGAATTTCTATGCATGTACCGCACATGTCTGTACGTTAAATTTCATTGGTTAACTTTCAAAAATTATACATTATATTGTATACATTCGTATACAATTTAAAGCAGTGTACTCACATTTTTGAAATAAATGTTTAAAATCTTTATTAGTACAATAAATATCATGTTTTAAAATAAAAATAGAAATATTTAATAATTTTTCCATATATGTAAATAATATCATAGTTTCATTTTCACGTAAACTTATAATAATAGTAAAATAATATTATATTCAAAGTTAACCGTATATTATTCAGACAACGTGGTACACAACACAGTGAACAACACGTAGTTTTTTTTAATATTCAGATGAATTTTACTTACCATTAATTATTTGTAACAATTATTAAATAAAACAAAACACTAAATATTTCAATACAACAAACCGGTTGTATAGTCGCAGGAAAATGAGTTGTTAACTTAAACAGCCTAACAGCATCTGCTTTCGACGTGCGCTCGACTTTTTTTAGAGCGCGGCTTGAGTGCAATCGGCAATCCCCACTCCTTCCATTTGAGTCGGAACGCAAAGTACTCTTGGTTTACAACACTCCTGTTTAATCAATTTTCAATTATTTTGTTTGCTAAATATTTTGTTAAAAACTTTGACTTTTCTTCTAAAAGATTGGTTAATTTCAGCCCTTAATGTTGTTAATTGACGTAACAGTGATTTTAAAAAAAAAAAGGACTAACTCGGCTCCTAATGGTCGCAGGACATTTTTCTTTTTTTTTAAGTTGTGTTTTTTAACCAGCCTTCCGAATATTTTATTGCCATTTAATTTAAACTAAATAGTACGGAGTTATTGTAAATGTTTATAAGCTTAAAAAGTGCTATTTATTGTTAAATCATTTTGTGTACATAAACGTAATTTTTTTTAACTTTTTTTTCCATAGGATATTAATATATGTCTCAACAAAGAAAATAAGCCCCGTATTATTAAGATCCATTCAGTCAAATTATCTGGACCGGCCTTAGAAATTTGTGCATTTTTCAAAAAATCTTAAACAAATTAAATTGTGCAAAAACTATTCGACGGATCTAGCCTATCTTTCGCACACACTTCGAACACGATAAGGTCTTTAAGTTCAGATACATTTAAATAAATTTTATTGATTAATAAAAGAGTAATTAACAATAATCAAAAACAGTGGTTTTGCTTGGTTATTATGCAATAACTTTTTTGTTTATTAACCGATTTTAATTTAGTATATCTCATTTTGTGTATTTTTTTTTCTCAACAACTTGTCTGTGGACGTCAAATCTCTAAATAGACAAGTTTATAAGTTATGAGCAAAATAATGATATTGACGTTTTAATTGTTTATTTAAAAATATTTCCACTAAAAAATTCATGAATCCCTAGATGAGAGTCTTTTTGTAATATCTCATACTACTTATTTCAACTGTCAAACCCGTCTATACACTTGTGATGAGTAAAAACCTAACTTGATTGGCCTATTGACAGATAATGAATACAGAGGCTCAAAACTAGTTCCAATGACCCTTCTTATTTAATCGAAGCTTCTTCTCGAATCTCTCTGGAAATAATGAAAATAAAATTGTCATTTTACCCTCAACTTTATAAGACCCGAAACTGAAATCACGTTACCCTTAATTACCTTATTGTATATATACCATCTATGCCAAGATCGAAACACTTTTCACTAATTATTTCGTAACATTTGTGTAGATATATAGAAATTTTCCGAAGTAGCTTGTCCGAAGTGGACACCGTAATGAGTTTTCGAGGAAACTCCATGGGAGTTTCGGGAAGACGTATGGGCGGCGGGTCCAGCATGTTCAGTTCCAGACCAGGCCCGTACGATAGAGACCCGCGGTATGGTGGCGGCGGCGGCGGTCGCTTTGGTAGCTCCAGAGGATCGCGCAGTTTCAAAGGTAATCCTCAAGCTTAATCTCAAACGGCGTTTGTTCTTATTCGAAATTTTTATCTGTAGATTACAGTAGCTACGACCGGCCCTCGCCTTGGAGCAGCAGTCAGCGCAATGGTGGCGATATGGGTTCTAGAAGTAGCTGGGATTCTTGGGGCGGCAGCGGCGGCGGTGGAGGCGGCGCTGGCGTACATTGCGTGCATATGAGAGGCTTACCTTTTAAAGCGACTGAACATGACATTGCTGATGTAAGTATTCCTTCGTGCTGTTGAATTGGTTAACTAATGAAAAAACTTTACATTTCTTTCAGTTTTTCAAGCCTGTGGTACCAATTTTCGTTCGAATGATTCAAGACTCCTCTGGACGAGCTTCGGGGGAAGCTGACGTAGAATTCGTCAATCACGAAGACGCTGTTAGAGCCATGAGCAAGGACAAAGGTCACATGCAACACAGATATATCGAGTTGTTCCTGAACTCGTCGGGAGGACAAAGCAACGGTGGATTCTCGTATGGAATTGGTCGAAGACGAATGTAAAGATCAGTTCCCTTTTTTTTATCATGCACATGGAGCCAGTAGAATATCAGTTTGACTGTAGATTCGAATTTAATAATTCCTTTGTGTTGTGGTCCGTTGATGTTTTCTTTTCGAATTATGTTGGTCCCTCGTAGCCATATAATGATGTGATAACTCATTGTACTCTGTACGACACTTGAAATTAGTAAATACATTAAGAAAGTAGTCAGACTTATAGGCTTTTGTACTTAATCTTGACAATATTTTGTAAATGATCAAGTAAGCGCAGAAAAGTGACTTTTTTTTATTGACTCAGATTTTTATATTTTCCTTTGAACGAGCAAGTTAGCGGGACCAAGTAGATAAGATACGGTAAACCCTTTAGATATTCTACTGGCCAATGCCAATTTATCACTTAATTTAATCGCCTTTGGTGCAGTATTTTTTATTTCTCTATAATGCAAATGAATATGCAAGAATTCCAATAGATTGTATGTATGCAACATAGTTTTGTTTTATTTCACATCGTAACCCTTTCAAACCTATAGTAATAGTACAGGAAAATTAGTAACAAACGACCAAAAAGATGCATAGTGTGAATCACATCAAAGAAATTTCCACCCTCGTGGAAGTCGTCACTGTATGAGAAGATATATGGATAATGGTGAATTGAAATTACACTTACCGCCGTTTGATGGAGACAACCGCATCCAACAGGAACCACAACGAATATGAACTCGATTTTCGATATTTAGCTAGGGATAAAAAAAGAGTGAAAACATTTGTCGAAGAGTGCCACGCGAAAATGGTACTTAATTGACAAGTCTGGTGTGTTTTTATTTCTATCTTTTCTACTTTCTCTCGACAGAAAAGATTATTTCATAGAAAACCAACATTTCAACTTTTCTTAGAAAGTAAGCTGGGTTGGTTGACAATAGAAACTAATTTCTTTGTTAAGAGAAAAGGTTTCTATTGAATTAACGAAAGATAATAAAGGCAAGGAACACATTGTGAGCTATTTCGTTGTTGCGAACAGGCATAATAAATCGCTCATTGCTTATGTGTTATTTTTAAGGCTTCTAGCAAAGTATACAGATTGAACCAAATTAAAACGGAACATACAATTTAATACATGTCTGTTTGAACTGCATTTGAAATAGTAGACCAATATAAAACTTGGACAAAAATAAATCCATACCTGGGTATAAAATATCGTTCAACTATCTGTCTCGCAACAAAGTTGTTTGCGTAAGACGGGTTTGTCTAAGAAGGCGATAATAGTTCAGGAAATGAAGCTCGAAAAAAGTTAAAACCTCGCAATTTTTTGTCCTGCATGTATCCAGTTGAAATTTTAGTCGAAGGTAGATAATAGCCCAAGGATCAAAATCTATATCGAACCGAAGTGCGCTGAATGGTTTTAGGGGTGAAAACTACCCCTAATTGTCAAAAATTAGAAAATAACATTAAACCTGAATATGGGTAAGATTTGGTTTGAATTAGTTAAATAATGATTATTTTATACTTTTGAATAGAGTTCCATCTTATTTCAACCCTTAAAAAGTAACCCTTGTTAGAGATTAAAGTTAAAAATTACTAATTCTAAAAAAATGATTTCGCCTTGGATCGATTTGGATAAAAATTTGGATTTAAGCTCAATTTACCCGCTGCTTTATAGTTTATGTCATGTCGACGAAATCTGATTGTTCTTAGGGGTGAAAACTACCCCTAATTGTCAAAAATTATAACATATTAAACCTGAATATGGGTAAAATTTGGTTTGAATTAATTAAATAATGATAGTTTCGTGCTTTTGAATAAAGTTCCATCATATTTCAACCCTTAAAAAGCGACCCTTATTAGAGATTAATATAAAAAAATTAGTAATGCGAAGAAAATGATTTCACCTTGGAACGATTTGCATAAAAATTTGGAATTAAGCTCAACTCACCCTCTGCTTTATAGTTTATGTCATGCCGATAAACCCTGATTGTTCTTAGGGGTGAAAACTACCCCTAATTTTCAAAAATTGTAAAATAATATTACAAATCTTAAGATGAGTGAAATTTGGTTTGGATTAGTTAAATAGTGAGTTTTTTATACTTTAAAATACAAATTCATACATTTTCAACCCTTCAAAATCAATTGTTATGAGTGCTATAGGTGAAAACAATTTTTTGCCAAAATTTTGCAACTTTTGAAAATCACCCTTTACAACATTGCAGTTTTTATAAACTAATTTATAAGATATAAATTGAAAAAAGTAGAATTAAATACAAAAAAAATTATCAACATAAAAAGGCACCATATATTCTTATACATTTACATAAATAGTTGAAAATATTTACATTTATAGGTAAAACAATTATAATATTAATTTTATTCGTCATCAATTACATCTTCATCGTGATCTATGTCATCCTCATCTTCAATTATTGGTGGACTGTTATTGCACCCTTCACCTGAGCACCCAGAACAAGTAGAGTTACAGTATAAACCAACTTTTCTGCACCCATATGAAACGCCGCATCCTGTTTGGCATTGGCAAAAAATAATTTTCAAAAATTCATCGAGTGCAGGTTGTTTGTTCATGCGTACGGGTAATAACAAACCATCTTTGGAATACCATCCCCAATCTGTTGCTCTGATATTTTCATTGCCAAGCCATAGACATATGAGCAGATGTTTTATTCTGTTGTATGGGATTTCAAAATAAGAACGCTTAAAATTTCGAATGTATAACGCCCCACTAGCTAATATACCGGTTTTGTAGATTATTATGCTCCGAAATGTACTGTACTATACTAATGGAATTTTCCGGAAAAAAATTAACTGGTTTTTTTTAACGTATTTCCTTTAATTTTTAACGATAGAGTGTTTCTTCAAAAACGATTTGTAGAGGTTTTTAATAGCTACAAGGATCTGTGAATTAAATCTTTTTGGAACCCTTGGTTTTTAAATGGGGTGAGTTTAAAGGGCTCGAAAAAGATGGTGCTTGATCGTAAATCGATGCTTTAAACGGCTATATCTCGCCAAATATTAAAAAACTTTCATTAAAGTTTCACTTTCACATTAAAGTTCTCCAATCAACAATACATGATTTTTGCAACCATGGCCTACCATCCATCAGTTAATAGAGTACCGGCATGTAAGTAATGTTTGTTTTGTTTTATTTATCTGCTCATTTATTAATTTATTACAATATAATATTACTACTTTATACCAATTGTGGATCTTACCTTGTCTGTTAATAACTTTTATATATTCAAATTTATTTATTTTGAAAACCACAGACATGTAATATTGGCATAATTACTATAATTTGTATGAACTAACTTATTTGTTTATTTTATCTTTATTAGACACCACCCTAATTGGGTTTATTTTATTGCAGCATTAGTTTAACTTTGTATCTAGACCTGAAGATGCTTTGCAGAAAGCGAAACCGGTCGTCAGATTGTTAAATTAAATTGATTGTAAGTCTTATTACTATTTCTTTACCTATTTAAACAAAATAAATTGAAGTATAAATATATATATATATATATATATATATATATATATATATATATATATAAATTATTGCCGACAAGTGGAAAGATTGTTATGATTTAAAAAGGTTTTATAGCTAAAGCTTTCTTTGAATTTTAATAAAAGATTTTGTAACTTCAGCATTCAAAGCGGTATACAAACAAAATAATTATCAAATGGCTGTGACAACTAGTGACCTAGGTACTTTTAACAAAAACTGTCAGTACTGTTTTGAACAAATTATGTTCAACAACTTGTTTAAATACTTTCCACTCTAAATCTGTAAGTGAGTCACTTTTTATTTAAACTGATTTTTATATAACTTTTATTCAAATTTTTAGTTGTCTCCTGATGAAGCTGACAAAAAATCAGCGAAATATAGAGGATTAAAAGAAAAAAGAGTTTTCTTTAATAATAACAGACCGCATACCCGATATTCCAACACAATAAATTGTTTTTTTACGTTTCGGTGTAGCATTAAAAAAGCTACAATTTGGTAATTTTTGTTTTTTTTCATATATTCAGTATTTTCGGGCATATTTAAAAAAAAAAAGGGTAAAAAATATGAAATTGTAAATCGTTTCTCGCTTTAAACTGTACTTTTTCTAAAACTATGCATTTTAAATGGGTCAAACTTCTTGGACGTATTAACAATACATCTACAAAGGGAATTGCAGAAGGGTGAAGATCGATTTTAATTATGGGGGTGGTTAGGGTGTTCTTTTCCTCGATTTTTTTCGTAAAAAATGAGGTATTGACCTTATCTTTTTATGATAGGTCTATTTATGCTCTTTAAAAAAGGTTTTGTGAGTTTTCTTCCAAAAATGCATCATTTTCCCGATATTTGACTTTGAATCTTTCAAATTTGGCATTTGAAGAAAACCGCTGAACATTGATATTGTATTTGTAATTGTATTTGTCTTCTTAAAAGCTACAAATTTGTTCTCTACAATTTTTTTGATAAAATGCACCATTTTCGAGTTATTCGCGAAAAATCGATTAAAAACGTGGATTTTTTCGTCTAAAAGTTGTTACTTTCAATCGCGAATAACTTGAAAAATATCATTTTATAAAAAAAATGGATAGCACATTTTTTGTTTAGAATCACCTTTCTAATCGAAACCTGTAGTTAAAACGTAAAAAAAATTTTCACCCCGGAGATGGGGTGGCAACCACCCCCTAGGCTTTGGCGCACTTTGGTTCGATATAGATTTTGATCCTTAGGCTATTACCTACCTTCTGTTAAATTTAAAGTCAATCCACGCAGCACGAAAAAATTGCGAGGTGAAATGCTTCATTTCCTGGACTATAACTGGTTGGACAGCATAATAAAATCGTAGATTTATGTGTAGCTTTCAATTTTTATGAGTTCAGAATCCAGCAGCCCGCTGAAGTATGGGATTTTTATAATATAATTATTTGACAATCTTTTGTTGGCCAACCACTTACAGCAGAATTGAGCCGAAATACATTATATTCCTATGTTCCGAATTTATTTCGTTCAATCTGTATACCATAGATGGCGTGAAAGTAATTTTCTAAGAGGAATAACTAAGGAAATTTTAAACGTGCTTCAACATCGCTAATTTTTTCGTGATAATCAACTCCCTTTGACGATTGTTGATTCATCTTCATCCTTCTCAATTATATTCCGGTGATTTTGTAAATATTGCCGTGATCGTAGATCAGTCTAGGACTAATTTCGTGAAGGTCGTCAAAAATGGGAAGTTGTGCCAGCAAAAGTCGATGTTATGCATGAACTGATGCTGAAAGATCGTTGTATAAGTGACAGGATCAAGGAATGTCATAAATTTCACCTAAATGCATTAACCATTGCATGAAAATAAATATTAAATGACCAAAAAGGCGGTCAAAGGTGTGTATACTAAAACAATTTTTAATTGAAGGTGATTACTTGGCAACATCGTACTTAACGAAGCCCTTAACGATAACTTTTCAACGAAATCGTATTGAAATTATCAATTTTGCAGAGGCGTACCAAAAAAATTTTTAATTATTTATTTAAACACATAAGTAATTACGTAAAAATTAAATCTAAGACCGATTTAATTATTAAATTATCATGTCTCTTTTAACAGGTATCTTATAGTTGTCCAACAAAATAAAACTTTATTCTTATTAGAGAGTATCTAATACAGAACTTCAAAAAACAGAAAACTTTGGAAAATATTTTTTTTTTTTTTCATTAGACTAAAAACAATCTGCAATTTTAATTACACATCATTCTCTATTTATAGAATTGCCGTGTGCTGTAAACGTTATATTATTTTTTTTTTTTAAACTTAATTTGAAAGTTTGTTGTGTTTATTCGTTTACATAAATATGAAAATATATTATGAAGTTCATATAAATTTAAATGAAGTAAGCTAAACTATCATCATATGAATGTGTTTATATAGCAGTGCATTTGTTTATTTCAGTAATTTCTCGAAATATGAAATGAAGATGGCACTAACTACTAAAGAGTTAATAGCTTTGTTAGAAGAAGACTCAGATTGTGAAAATGCCACTTAATGTGGTTTATTTGCCGCCGAGATTAGATTAGAAAGTTTCTGATGTAGAAGACATTGATCTTCTTCTTCCTTCTAGTTTGTAGGCTTTAAAGCCTGTTTCTTCTTCAATATTAGCTTCCTAAATTGTTTAAATTGTCGCAACATCTTTTTCTTGGTCTGCCAATACTTCTTCGTCCATTTGGTGACTTATCTCGTGCTATTCGTACTATTCTATCCTCCGCCATTCTACTGATGTGTTTGTTCCACTTTTGTTTTCGTTTTGTCACCCATCCATTTATGTCTTCTATATTGCATGCTCTTCTTATGTTTTTGCTTCTCTCCCTATCCAACAGACTTCTTGATATTCGTCGAAGTATTTTCATCTCTGTTCTTTCTAGCAGTCGTCTCGTTTTAGATGTGTCAGGTCTTGTCTCAGCCGTGTATATAGGTCTAATTCCTGCTTTATAGATTCTTGTTTTTGTGTCTTGTCTTAGGTGTTTGTTCTTCCAGATTGTGTCATTAAGAGAACCCGCCGCTTTACCTTCTTTTAAGCTTTGCTGTCGTACTTCTCCTTCAACATATCCGTAACTAGTTATATCTATTCCCAGATATCTAACCCTTGCTTCCGGCTTTATTATTTTCCCATCAATTTCGATTTTACACCGTAGTGGGTATTTAAATGTCATACATTTGTATTTTTTCCGCTGATATTATCATATTGTATTTCTTAGCTGTTGTATTGAAGATATGTGTTAATCTTTAGAGCTCATCTTCTGTCTCGGCGATTAATGCGGCGTCGTCTGCATACATAATATTTGGATTTCTTTGTTCCCAATTCTGTAGCCATGACTTTTACGTACTACTTGTATTATTTCGTCCATTAATATATTAAAGAGAAGTGGGCTTAACGAGTCACCCTGTCTCCGCTTTGTACCGGTATACACTGTATTAGTTTTCCATTTATCTTTGCTTGTATTGGATTATGGAGGTAGATGCTTTCGATGGTTTGTATAATATTGATTGGTATGTTCCTTTTATACAGTAGGTGTAAGACGTCTGCGACTTGGATGCGATCGAAAGCCTTTGTCAGGTCTATAAAACATAGATATGATGGCCTTTTCTGTGATTTGTCTTAGTACAAATACGGCGTCTACGCAGGATCATCCGGATCTGAATCCTTGTTGTTCATCTGATAAAGTTGTTAGTTTATTGATTTTGTTGGTTAGGACTTTTGTGGTAAGCTTAAGTGCGGTGTTCAGTAGATTTATACCTCTATAAATGTTGGGGTCTTCTTTATCTCCTTTCTTGACCATTGGTATCATTATGCTGTTTCTCCATGCGTCTGGTATCTTGCAGTGCAATATTAGTTTTTGTATAAGTTTTGTCATCTCTAGGCTTAAACTTTCTCATCCGTTTTTTAGAAGCTCGTTGGTTATTCCGTCTGGTCCTGGTGACTTTCTATTTTTGAGTGAATTTATGACTATTTCTACTTCGTGAAAACTGATTTCTATTTCGTCTCTTAGTTCAGGTACGTTATTGTGTTGATTATTATTTTCCTTTGCTTTAAACAGTTCCATCAGGTATCTTTCCCATTCGTTTGCTGGTATGTTATTGTATTCCTTGAAGATATTGATGATAATATTATTTGTGAAGAATCAATAAAATCGGATATTGCAGGTACATATGAAATACAAGTGATTGGGAATTCTAACGATTCTAATTATGATATTCCTCTGAACCACAGATAAAACGTCCAAAGAAAAAACCAATAAGTAAAAATAAGGCAAAAATAGTAAATCCAAATTTATCTCAAGTTATAATAACGGATATTCTTTCGTGCTCAGTAGTAATTCAACATCAGTCTGATTGGTATTTAGACAATATAAAAGCCAACCATGTAGGCAAGTCATATATTGAAGTTTTTTCACTCTTTTTGATAAAAAAGTAATTGAGAATAACCGTCACAATTTTGAAATGAATAACATAGATTTAAAAAAATTATTAACATATGTATATTATCTGGTTTACACTCTGCTTCAAGTTGATATGCATTGGTCAAAGGATGAGGATAAAGAAGTGCATACTATAAGAGAAATCATGAGCCGACATAGATTTATAATTTTAATTTATAATAGTGAAGAAACCGCTACATCAGTGTCAGTACATGGGCGTCAATGTAAATTTGCTTTACCAGATTCGACAATATTGGCCACATTATAAAAAGAGACGATAGTGCAAAAATGTAGGATGTACAAAAGTAATACTATTTATTTATCTAAAAAGTGTAGAATGCATCTACATTCCGAATATTTCGAAAATTTTTACCTTAAAATTTAATTTACGTTTAAGATATAATATGTTCCTTTATTAAAAATTGTACTGTTTTCCTTAAAAATGAGAAAAAAAAATCTTTCTGGTTGTAATTTATTCCTAATTTGTGTTTTTAATCCAATCTAATAAATTAATTGTCAAATTTCTCTTTGTATATTGAGCGGCCGTTAAGGGTTTAATACTATATAAAGAATAAACTGGCCTTAAATTTACTTTACTTACCTCAAAACTATTTTAAAGTTAATAATAAAGTATATTTAATAAATATATTCCCAATAATACACTACGCCTATGTACATTGTATAAAATCTGGAAGATATATATTTCATAAACTTCAATAAGCTAAGATATCATATTTCTCTAATAAACATTCTTTCTAAAAACGTAAATATATATAGACCAGCAAAATATTGATAATTTTACCGATGTTCCAAACTATTCTATGAACTTGTCTCACTATACACTCGTGAATCGCACCAATTTATACTGTTACGGGGGCAAATTTATCTTAGATGAGTTACAAATTGACATATTTACATGGGCGAAGCATACAGAATAAAAATGACCCCGGTAAGAATTTACTAATGAAATTTTTCATGGTTGCCGCTACCGTTTAGTTCGATTTGTAGATTAGTCACCTTTAATTGAAAATTGTCCGACTATAGTATAAATAATATCAAAGAAATAATTGATACTAATCTTCAAAAAGTGTCTTCTAATGGAATAGAAGCTAAAATATGAATAAAATAAAGTTTTTTGAAAAGTTCGGCTCAAAAATCGCCAATTCACGTTGACGTTTCGTGAACGTCATCGTTTGATACCTTTCACTGTTGACTGTTACACCATGTTCATGATATAAGGAAACATGGTATGCTCACGCGCATCTATTTTGAACAGCCAATCACGTTTACGACCAAAATCCGCCATTTTGAAGGCGGCAATTCAAATATGTACAAAATTGATACGAAATATCGTAGTTAAATAAAATAAAATTAATATTATACATTAATCCAATTAATTCATATTTAAAATGATCTGAACAGACTCTTGCTAAAATAATTTTTAAAAAATCGAAACAAAACAAAAACACATTTACATTTAAATTCCAGTACATTGCAAAGTAAGGTTAAAAAATGCAAAAGTAAACAAAGCAGACGTCACGCATGTAGAGGTGGTTGATCCAAGTATTTTTGTGGATCAGGTCAGGTATGCTCACTTACACTTACTATGAGTACAGTACCCGTACCATGGACGTATAAATAAAGATTTTTATTTATACGGCCATGACCAGTACTCGTTTTTTATAATATATTGGTGTTAGGGATCAGTTCCACAAGTATAAATAAAATACATGTTCCAAAGTAACTGGTACGGGATCAGGTCACCATCCCTACACACATGTGACATATTGAAAAGATGGTGGATTTTGGTCGGCGCAGAAATGTGCAAAAACGGGTCCACTAGTGAGCATACCTTGTTTCCTTATATCATGACCATGTTCGAAAAAATAAGGTTTGATAATGTCACCATGCATAAACCACACCAGATGGTGACTTTTTCTGGATGAGCTTCTCAAGAATCTGATGTGGATAATTTTCAATCAAAAAACGATAATTTTGCTTATTCACAAAGTCGTTTAACCAAAAATGAGCATCATCGGAAATTTGTTTGAAAAAATCGCCGTCATTTTCGAGTTTGTCTAGTGCCCAATCAGCGAACAAACGACGCTTATGATGGTCAAGTGACTTCAATTCTTGAGTCAGAACAATCTTGTAAGGGTGTAGGCCTAAATATTTTCTCAGAATTCGCCAAGTTGTCATTCTGGTGAGTCCAAGTTCTTGAGACAATGCAAATGTGTCACACACATTTGTGTGGGACACATTTGCATTCTCCGCTACACTGGCTCTTACAGCAGCAATATTGTCCTGAGTTCTTGCATTTCGGCGTCTAGTTGGTGGTTTCGTATCGTGCAGAGTAAATTCACGTTCAAACTTTTCCACGATTCGATGAATTACACGCACATCAGGACGATGATTTGGTCCATAACTTTCACGTAATGCACGATAAGTATTCACAAAAGAACGATTATTAGCATAAAATTTTAGGATCATTTCCAAACGTTGTTCAAGCATATATCTTGCCATGGTAATTTGTTAGAGTATACTTAATACAAACGTCAACAAGTGACAGTTCTACCATTTTCAAAATGGCCACTACGACATTTCAAAAACAGGACGTCCCTATTGGGAAACCCATTACAAAAGGGTGTTAGACAGGCATAGAATCATAAAAGAGTGAAAGATCAAAAATGATTATCAAGTTCGATTCAAAAGGTGGAATTTGTGCGTGACAATCGACTTGGACGATTTTTGATACATCGCTCTCCTGTTAGATCATATTCCGGTGATTATATGAGTGTTGTCGTGATTGTAAATTAATCTACGATTAATTTCGTGAAGGTCGTCAAAAATGGGATGTTGTGCCAACAAAAGTAGATGTTATGCATAATCTACTATTGAATGATCGTCGTGTAAAAATTTAATGAAGGTAGGCCATTTATTTCACCTAAATACATTAAAAAATGAATGCAAAAATAAAAAAAAACAAGATTATATTAAAATTTATTGAAAAACAAATACAAAACAGAGAAATAAACCAATAATTCATATTTTATCAAATATATTTTAACAATAACAATGGAATTAAAATACTACGCCCTTTTATCAAAAACTATATCGTACACTTGATCAAAAGTACCGACAAAATGTACTTCTAAACCTTCCGTTATAAAAGCCGGTAAATCGTTAAAGTCTTTTTTGTTTTCCTCTGGAAGAATGATGCACTTAACACCCGATCTCTTAGCCTGAAAAAGAAAATATTTCATTTTCTCTGTGTACAATATAAAAATAAAATTTCGCGAGAATTAATACATATTGTAGTACGGCAACACTGTAGCGCCAATGAATATAGATGTTTCCTTTGTTGGTTTTATCATGAGTGACGGAAATCCACAAAGCACTGTTGCCAGAGTTAACAAAATATGACAACTTCCAAGAATTGAATACTAACGGTTTTTTTTTTAATTCTAATAAAATAAGTACCTATAAATTAAAACTTGGTTATAGCGTCATTGAAGGGTCCAGTAAAAAAATGACGTAATATCAGAATGACTGTATAAAAGAGGTAGAAAAAAATGAAATTTTAACGAGGCAAAATTTTAATACAGCATTAGTTATTACACTACATTTAGGATAAAAAAAGAAATAAAACATATCATGTATATGAAACTTACATATTTTATGAAAAAGTTCTCTAATACTGAAAAAAGTCAGTTAGTTTCATCTGCACAACCCTTTCCCAAAAATGACGTTTTTCTGTAGTGTCCTTAATAATCTGAGCTGCTTATTTCGTCGTTGTGGATGCCTTCCTGAACTAGTAACACCTGGATACGGTCTCAGCAGCTTTCATTGCTTCTTGGATTGAAGGACAATTAAGGCCGCCTTCTTCTTCTTCATTATCTTCATTAACATCCATTTCCACATTTGGCACTTGTTCCACAATTTATTTATCACTTAAAACTTGAAATGTTTCTACCTGATCGTCTACTGAAATGTAGGAGTCAAGATCAGTTCCAAACTCTCTGGTTTACATTAAATTTTTGTATCCACTCTGACAAAGGTATTTCGTCGACATCCTGAACATTGGGAGAAGCTACAGTCAATTTAGCTTGAAGAAAGCACTTACAAATTGCCACTGATGTAACCGCACTCCACACATTGTGAAAAAACTGAACTGCATCAAGGATAGTAATGTTCACGGTTCACAATGCCCCCATTGTCCATAAAAAAAATCATCCTTTTCAAAAGCTGTTTCCGGTAATGGCACTTTAAACTTCTTATTACTCCTTGGTGCACAGGCTGCAAGACACTCGAAGAAAACTAGGTTGATATTGGTCAAATTAAGCTTGGGATGTTGGAAGCACAGTTGTCAACTAAGAGAAGAACTTTCCTTTTTTTTGAAGAGAGTTCCTTGTTTCACTTTCTCAATTTTTAAGTCATCCACGCTTTTTTGTTGACTGTGTAGGTTACAGGCAGTGTTTTTATGCTTTTTGAAACATCTAGGATGTAAACTTTTACCAATAATCAAAAGCTTTCTTTTCTGTACCTGTCATGTTTGGACAAACAAAAGCCGTGACTCTTTGTTTAGAAAGCTTTCCACCGATACATTTTTGATTTTTGAAATTTAAAGTTTTATCTGGCGTTAATTTGTAAAAGACACCAGTGGTATCGCCGTTGAAGATATCTTCATCCTTGTACGGTTGCATTATTTGTAGCCATGTGTTTTGTAACCAATCACCTGTCACGTTCTCGTTCAGACATTTTGCCTCTCCAAGAATTTTCGCGAAGGATATTGAGTGGCGGGCTGTAAACGATCTAGCCAGCCGTTAGAGCATGTGAAATCTTCATCAAATCGGTTTCCGAACTCTGTAGCTTTCTCCTTTAAAAGTGGCCCGGACACAGGAATATCAGAACTGCGACACTGCTTGAACCATTTGAGTAGAGCTGAATCTACATCACCACGAATGCACTTCCTAATCTTTTTAACATTTTCTCGTCTAAATCGTTTTTAAGATTGAGCCGACAGTCGAATTAACAAGTCCAATATTGTTCTGAAGCTATTTTCTTGTGGCATTTTAAACTAATTACTATTTAACTGGGAATAAGCCACAATTAAAGATAAAAATACGTTTATTGTGAAATCAACTTTAACTTGAGGATATCCGTCAGAAAAAATCATAGCATATAATTCGTCTTTAAAAAGACAAACACATTACATGATGACAGTAAAATTCTCCTGTTAGTGATTCCATAGTAAATTATGAGGGAAAAAAACCTCATAATACTATCCCGACATGGTTCGTGCATTTAGTTTACCTTCAATAAACACCAAAATTCTAATGAACATGGGATTAACTAATTATTAATTATTAATTCATTAACCGCATGGGATAATGAACATAGGGTTCAATGGAATAATTCAAATGTAGTCCTAAAAGAGACGGATGGTAAAAAAAGAAAAATCAAAGAAGCGGCTTTAATTATGCTAAATGAGGCCAATTGTGTCGCAAATTCCTCGGCAGAATGTAGTAGGATCTGGTTACCAATATTGAAAGAGGAAGTTATTAATAAGAAAATACCAGTATTAGTATGTCAGTAACATATAGAGGATACATCATTTATGTTTTTTAAATAACGAAACATATAAAATCAGAATTTTGGTGTTTATTGGAGGTAAACTAAATGCACGAACAAATACTTAACATGTCGGGATAGTATTATGAGGTTTTTTTCCTGGTTTTTCCCTCATAATTTACTATGGAATCACTAACAGGAGAATTTTACTGTCATCATGTCATGTGTTTGTCTTTTTAAAGACGAATTATATGCTATGATTTTTTCTGACGGATATTCTCAAGTTGAAGTTGATTTCATGTAATCGAATGAACTATCTTATAAGTAAAGTCGTCCAGGAGCGCAACTCAACAATATTGGCAATATCATTTTAAAGTCGTCTACTTTAAAATGCATAATGTATGTCTGAATTGTCAATATAAATGAATCAGATAAAATTAAATTATTAGAAGAATTTTTCACTATGTAACAAAAAACAAAATTTGTTTAATTTACTGTTTGTATTTTGAGAACGATTTCCGAAGTGGAAATTGAAACATCAATAAACGTATTTTTATCTTTAATTGTGGCTTATTCCCAGTTAAATAGTAATTAACAAGTCCAAGTTGCCGAAAATTTTTCGACCACTTTCAAATGGTCTTATAAGACGCATTTTATCTTTAGTAGGCAAAGCCTTCCTTTTGGTACTACAACTTGCCATATTAAAAAATTAAAAGTTAATTACTAAGTTAAAATCTAAAAGCAAAACGAGCCCAACACAATTTCACGGTAGCGGAAATTTCTTAAACTGACTGAAACAGAAAATTTGACTGTTAGGATGGCACTGATAAATGAGAAATAATAGAACTGTCAAGGTCACATAACTGTACACAAAAGGGATAGTAGGGCTTTCTCACATTATTGGAAGGAACAATGCCACAAAGCCGGAAACGCGTTGCACTTTATTTTTCATAAAATAAAAAACGGCGACCTACTGTAAAATTTTATAACGCTATAGACGAGGCTTACTTTATCTTTAACCGATAAAACCGGGTTTTTAATAATTTTATCGAATAGTTTTTGGCAGGACCTATTAAAAATTACGTTACAACCGAGATGAAGTAACGACCGAGTCCGTAATATTAAAGTTCCACAGTGTAATTTATTGAAACAACTAATCTTAAACGTAACTTTGGATTATGATTATAAAATAAATAAAAATAACACAAAATATGATTCGATTAAGGCTGTTTTAGCAGTCATAACACACTGCGATTTGAAATGGGCGTATCACTTACTTTTCCTCACTGCTTACGCCAGCCGACGACGGGTACAGCTGTTTTCGCAGTGGCGCCGGCCGGCGGGTGGTTTAATGACAACAAATGCATTATTCTCCATTCAAATTACTTTTGTAGGGAATACCTTTTTTGTTTGATTATCGTAGATGTTTTAAAAACAATTATCACATTTTTAATTTATATGTCTTAGCTAAATATAGTATTGAATATAAATTTCTGAAACGTGACTGCAAAAAATATCATGGTGTTTATTTATAATAAATTTAAAATAACATAAAAATATTATTATCAAAAAAAAAAAAAATACAATTTGTTGTCACAAACAAACAATTTCGCAGTTATAGCTTGAAATTGATTTCAAATCAAACTATCTGACGGTACGTTCATGAGATTTGACGTCACGCAGCCGATAACGGTGAAACTAAATGCCAATGATAAGTAACACGTTTCACTATTAGATTTCAGTATTTTTTAGTAATTTTCTTCAAAGTTTGAACACGCTTTTCTCGATTATTACTGGACATAAAAAGGTGAAAAAAAAATCAACGATTACAGTAAAAAAAACTCTTTCAATTGATGGGCGTAAGAAGTTTGGTTATAATAGAACGTTAAACTGTATAATCCGATATTTCAAAAGGACTTTCAAAAAAATTAAAAAAGTAAAACCATCAGTTTAAAGGCAACATCATTTTGAATAACGTGTCCAAATTTCGAGATATTTTGTCGGTAAATAACAGAGAAAACACTGTATCTAGGTTTTGGTGTACCGATAAAACAGCCTTAATTAAAAGCATTGAAAACCACTTACAGCTATTGTTTTTTCCTTTATTCCACCAACGGGCAAAACTTTTCCCATCAGAGATATTTCGCCCGTCATCGCAACGTCTTGCCTAATTGGCTGTCCTTTAGCTAGCGACAATAACGCCGTAACTATCGTACATCCCGCACTGGGACCGTCCTTCGGCGTAGCTCCTTCGGGAACGTGTAAATGGAGATGGCTATAACAAATAGAAAAACACATAACAGTTCAAATTTAACGAAAGGACCTCATTGTAGTTAATTTAAATAAAGAAAAGGACTTAACTGTCAACACTGACGTCATTTGTTAACTGTCGTAAGTCATTCAACGTGTCAACTGCCATATGCCATGTGTCAAGATATTAATCTTTTACTTACTTTTTTTGCAAAAATTGATTGCTGGGATCGTTCCTTAATAGAAAATTGCGTGCCACCGTCATCGCAATCTTGGCAGACTCTTTCATAACGTCCCCTAAATGTCCAGTTAATTCTAATGTACCATCTGTATCTTTTTCGGTAGACTGTTTCCTCGTTGTTGTTTCTATATACAAAGTGGAGCCGCCTGAAATATTAGAACATTGGTTAAAAATAATTGCTGCTTGTCCAGCGATCATATAAAAGTCTAAGAATGATTTTTACGTAAACGACTGAGAAAATACTTCTTGGAAATATCTGCTTACCCATTGCTGTCCAGGCTAAACCCATGACGACACCAGGAGGGGTTACCGGGTACATTCTATCTTGGGTAAATACTGGTTTTCCAACGAATTCTTGAAGGTTTGAGTGGTCGACCTTCACAAAAGCCGATTCTTCTTTCACAACTTTATAAGCTACTTTCCTAACGACCTAAAATTGATCAATAACAACGAAAAATGAAAAAAAAATCACATAGTGTCGCATCTGTCGAATAAATTGGATATCTTGACATAATAATACTAATTTTACCTTTTCAATATGTTTCTGCAAATTTCTGACACCGCTTTCTCGACAATAACTTTTGATGAGCGAAGTAAGCGCCCCATCTTCCACTTTGATGGTCTCATCTTTAAGTCCACTATCTCTCATAGCTTGGGGCAGTAAATATTGTTTGGCTATGGCTAGTTTTTCCTCTGCTACGTATCCGGACATATCAATCATTTCCATTCTGTCTCTAAGCGGTTCGGGAATCGTTTCCACTATATTAGCAGTACAAATAAATAATACTTTCGACAGATCGACCGGTACGTCCAAGTAATGGTCTAGGAAATTCGCGTTTTGTTCCGGATCAAGCAGTTCTAAGAGTGCTGAACTTGGATCGCCCGAATAACCCCTAAAGTAAAGAATAAACGATTAAATCATTATTTCTAGTCATTTAAGCTGTAAAAGGGCGCAATTTTTAATATAAATCCTTGAAAACGGAAGTGAGGACAATCGATAGGGCTTAAATTATAATTTAATTTAATGTAATTTAAAGCGCTACAAATGTGCAAAGTATGATACAAATCGCTTAAAATGCACAGTTTATAATTAGCAAGGCTTGAACAGAACCAACTTATAACTGGAATCACTAAAGAGGCAAAATTATACCCTACATCACGCAGAAATGGGTAATTTAGACTTTCACCTAAAAGAAGAAACTTACAAACCAATTAGATTCAAATTTTTACAAACATTTAAATAAAAATTTAAATCATTTACAAACAGGCAATTCATCATCGAGAAGATGCAACTTATACTTAAAGTTACAAAGTGGGTAAAAAAATGTGAGAATTATGCTTTTAAATTACTCAAATACGAAATTTACAATTTAAATCACTCAAAATACGAAATTTACAAATTAAATCACTCAAAAATGTAAAATTTATAATTTAAATAGCTAAAAAACTCAAATTATAAGTTAAATTGCTAAAAAATTCAAACCGTATAATTTATATAGGGAATAAAGCGTAATTTAAAACTTAAATCAGTGAAATCGCAAATCTTATAATTCATATCAAAAATATGCAAAAAATCGCTAAACTCATATAAATTTTAATTTAAATGGCTCAAAAATGTGAAATTTACAATTTAATCCGCTAAAAAATCAAATTATAATTTAAATCACTCAAAAAAGCAAACTTTATAATTTAAGAAGGGGGGTAAAAGCGTAAATTCAAATTTAAATAGCCAAAAACGTACAAATTTAAATTTACACCCTTTACTTTTTTACTTTAAAAAACTTATCTTTGTATCAAGAATGTGCAAAAATCGCTAAAATCGTGCGTATTATAATTTAAATCGCTCAAAAATACAGAATTCACAATTTAAATCCGCTAAAAAAACTTAAATTATAATTTATATCGCTCAAAGATGCAAACTATTTAATTTATATAAGGAATAAACGCGTAAATTAAAATTTAAATTATTAAAAACATGCATATTTTAATATACAACATTTACAAATGCGAATCTTATTGTTCATACCATCAAAAATGTATGAAAATCGCTAAAAACGAGCGTATTATAATTAAATAATCGAGTTATTCTAGATGTAGTATGTAGATTCTACATTCATCACCACAATCATTCTTTTAACGATTAATTTAAAATTCTTCACATTCAAAATAAAGGCCTTAAGCTATCCTTGTTAGAATCTATGGAAATCAACAAATTAAAAAACACAGATATAATTCTGAATAACCAACTTGAGACAAACAGTTCTCCCCTCCTCAACCTATTTCATTAGAGACTATAAAGTGTAAACCCATGCCAAAAATCATGGACGTATAAACACAGATGGACTCAGTTATTTACATAAAATTGTGTAGTCAAAATTATTTGAATAGGTCACATTCTCAGCACCTTCAACTGTTGTCACGTTTTGTTTTAAAATTTTTTATTCGCGAGTCGCTGAAAATATTACTCCGTATTTTATACTCTACAGGTGCTATCAAACCAAAATAATAATTTATTGGTTAGATTAATATATTTAATTGTAATCAAAATATAAAGTGTGGACATAGTGTGCATTATCATTTAATAATAGCGTATAATAGATATCAATCAATTATTTTATATGTAGAAGCACTGAAAATTATTTATAAATGGCAACGGTTGTTTACATTTCTCTGTCTTATGGATCTACGTCAAACTTCAAATGCTGTTCCATGTTTGTTTACTTTTTAGTAAAAGTTGTTTTTTCGATATTTTGGCTTATTTTGAGTGATATTTGTGAAAAGTGAAATAAAATAAACGAAATATTTACATCCCGATCTCTCATTTCATTTGTAAGTACATACAATTTACATTATTTAAGATGAGGAAATGAGGAAGCGTGTTTGTTTACATTTTAATAGGCGTACCATTGGGTTTATTCATGTTCATTAATGTATTGAATAAGATACAAGTTCATGAAATTAGTAGACATTTTTAAATTATAAGTAGACATCATCTGATTAAAAAAGAACTGTTTATTACCTTTTTAATTTAATATTTCTCATGGATGCAAATAAATCAGTGATAATATTTTTCTATGTAGGTTTCCAAATAATATTGACGATCGAACTATTTTGGTAGCAAATTTAGAAGAAAACATAAAGATTTTTTATTGTAGCATTATTTTGATACCTATTAAAAATTAACTTGAATTCAACTATATTTTATTGTATTAATTTTAAAGCAAATAAAATTGTATTTTAATTTTTCTATAAAGACGTGATTTGTTAATAGTTAAACTATCGTTTTTTTAAATTCTTTGAACGTGTTTTTATACATTATTACTACTTCCAATTTTTAAAATCTGAATAATTACCCGCGAGTAAAAATTCAAGCACGCTTATGCTCATTGCGGAAGCATCACATTCTATCGAAGCTTCAAAACATTGTGTGTTAAAGGTATCTTATTGCTGTGTCCATCTATGTTTATACGTCCATGCCAAAAATAGATCACTTGAGAAAGGCAATCAGCCGAAACAGCTGTAGTGATAAGAGTTAAAATAAAATTGTGGAAGTTTTAAAACAAAGTTTTCAGTGTTTTACTGTTACATGAATCGCTAAA
The DNA here is from genome assembly GCA_918026665.1 of Diabrotica balteata. Classification (NCBI taxonomy): domain Eukaryota; kingdom Metazoa; phylum Arthropoda; class Insecta; order Coleoptera; family Chrysomelidae; genus Diabrotica; species Diabrotica balteata. The sequence continues at coordinate 44,886,522 of OU898284.1, forward strand.
ATCATACAAATTTTAATTTACACCGTTTAAAAATACAAATCTTATCAATCGTATCATAAAAAATGTGCCAAAACTCGTCAAAAACATGCGTATTATTATTTAAATCGATCAAAAATGCATACTTTATAATTTATATACGGGATAAACGAGTAAATTAAAATTTATATCGTTAAAAACATCCAAATTTCAATTTACACCATTTACAAATACGAATCTTATCGGTAATATAAAAAATATACAAAAATCGCTAAAAACGCATATATTATAATGTCAATCGCTCTAAAATGCAAACTTTATAAGTTATATAAGGATATAAAAGCGTAAATTAAAATTTAAATCAATTAAAATATGCAAATTTTAATTTATACGGTTTAAAAATATGAATCTTATAATTCACATCTTTAAAAATGTGCTAATAATGGCTAAAAACGTTCGTATTGTAATTTAAATCTCACAAAAATGCAAAATTTACGGTTCATTTTGCTAAAAAACTAAAATTATAATTTAAATCATTGAAAAATGCAAACTATATAATTTATATAGGGGATAAAAGCGTAAATTTAAATCGTTAAAAACATGCAAATTTTTATTTACACCATTTACAAATACGAATCTTATCATCCATATCATCAAAAATGTGCAAAAATCGCTAAAAACGCGTATGTTATAATGCAAATCGCTCAGAAATGCAAACTTTATAAGTTATAGGGAATAAAAGCGTAAATTAAAATTTAAATCGCTTAAAATATCAAAATTTTAATTTACAGGATTTAAAAATACGACTCTTATCATTCCTATCATTAAAAATGTGCTAATAATGGCTAAAAATGTGCGTATTATAATTTAAATCACACAAAATGCGTAATTTGGAATTCATATAGGGGATAATAGCGTAAATTCAAATTGAAATCGTTGAAAACATACCAATTTTAAAATATACTGTATAACAATACGAATATTATCATTTAAATCGTCAAAAATATGCAAAAAATCGCTAAAATCTTAGGTATTATAATTTAAATCGCTCAACAATGTCACATTTACAATTTAATTTGATAAAACAATCAAATCATCATTTAAATTGTACAATAAATGCAAACTTTATAATTTATATAGATGATAAATTCGTAACTTAACATTTAAACTGCTGAAATCACTAAAATTATGATATACACTGTTTAAAAATATGAATCTTTAATATGTATCAATAAAAATCGCTTAAAACGTGCTTATTATAATTTAAATCGATCAAAAATGCGAAATTTATAACATGTATTGTCAATAAAGCAAAAAATTTAAATGTCAAAAGGAGCTAAATCACAACTTACTTTCCTATTTTGTCAACTTCATCGATAAGTACTAAAGGATTTTCGGTCCGGGTCTTTTTAAGGCACTGTATTACTTTTCCCGGCATCGCACCCACGTAAGTTCTTCTGTGGCCTTTAATTTCCGCTACATCAGTCATACCGCCTACAGAAAATCTAAAATACTCTCTATTTAAAGCTCTGGCGATGGAACGAGCTGAAAAATAAATAATATAAAAGATAATAACTGGTCTGGAGGTATTTTTATTTACTAAACAAGTATTTCTAGCAGTGATTTACCTATACTAGTCTTTCCAACACCAGGAGGTCCATGGAAACACAGTATTTTTCCTTGTGTGCTACCTTTTAGTTGACTAACTGCTATAAATTCTAAAATACGCCTTTTAATATCTTCCATTCCATAATGGTCTTGATCTAAAATCTCGGAAGCTCTTTTGAGATTCAAGTTTTCTTCACTGTGTACTCCCCAAGGCAGTGACGTTAACCAATCTAAGTAGTTTCGTGTCACACTAAAATATAACACATCTACATTGAATAAAATGTCTTTTGTTGTGTCTTATTTCAAAATTATGGCAGAGATCCATCAAATATAGGAAATACTTACTTAAACTCAGAGCTATGGCTTTCTAAAAAGTTTAATTTTGTTAATTCTTCATCTATAACTGCTGAAACGGCTTGTGGTAGTACTTTATCTTTAATTCGCTCCCGAAATTTCTCACCAATAGCATCTTTATCATCTTTTTCTAATCCTAATTCCTTTTTTATTACCTAATAAAGTAAAAAATGTATTTATTTACAAATTAATACTTTGAAAACTAAAAAAGTTTACTGATGAAAAAGGAAATAAGGATGAAAATAATGAAACAAAATAGAAATAAGCTGATTTTTTTATGAGCTAAATGAAATAATGCCAAGGTAAAATAAAATTAGAAACCTCAGAAGAATGGAAAAGAAGTTATGGTTAGATATACAGCAGGTAGGTACCAAATTATGTCATATATTACCTTGAGCTGCTCTTGTAAAATGTACTTTCTGTGATGTTTTTTAACTTTTTCTTCCACTTCTCTTCCAATTTTTTGCTGCAATTTTGACAATTCATATTCTTTCTTCAGTAAGGACAGTGACAACATCAGTCGCTTGGGAATCTGCAATTAGAAATGTTTTAATGAGATTAATATCTAATCTATAATTAAATCTAATTCTATAACATATTAAATTTTGGTTGCGTATTAAAAAGAGGTGTGATTTTAAGGATATCTGTAAATAAATTCCAAATAAAATACTTACATCCATTTCTTCCAACACTTCCTGCAGTTCTTTGCTTTCTGCAGCAGTTAAAGCAGCCCCCAAATCACTTAAATATACAGGATTATCTACAACTCTTTGGCCTTGATGCATCATTTGCTGCAAGCTATCTCTATACAAAGGATTTAAACTTATAATATCTCTAATGGTTTTGATAACTTCCTGAGTGAGCGCTTTCACTTCTTCTGTTTGACGGAATTTGTTGTGCACTACATTTTCTACTTCTGCCATCAATAAGCCTTCAATTATAGGTTTAGCACTGGGACTGGCAGCTTTTTGGTCTTTATTTTCAACTGTTTTGGTAGATTCTATTGGGGTTTTTACTACTCTATTATTTCGCAATTTCCTTCTGGGTTTTTCACTTTCAGTATCCTCTAAAACAGGTATAGTACTTACCTAAACTGTTAATATTGCTATAACAGTACATTAAATGTGCAATGAATGCAAAACTTGCTAAATTATACCTTTATATATTTACCTTTTTGCTCTTCATTTTCAAAAATCTGGCCAGTTATCTTAATTCGCCTGTGTGCCATCACAACCAGTCTTAAACGATCTCCTAAATCCTGCATTTCGTGAATTTGAGCAAAAACTCCTATGTCATAAACATCACTAATATTACTGACTACCTCTGAATCATTGTCTTCTCGTTTTTTAAGGAAAATACCACAATATGGTTGGTTTAACTTAACTTTTCGTCTTAAAAGTTTAATAAGTTGTGGATTTGTTAGTTCAATTAGCTTGATAAACCTTGGAAATACTAAAATAAAACCAAAAGGAAAAATGTGCATTAAACTTTCACTTTTTCTTTCTAGTATAGATGTTACCTATATTTTTGCTAATAGCAATAACAGGAACATGCGGCCAAACTTCTGGAACTGCTACAGTTGCTGGAAGTTGGGGATTGAAGTTTTCTTCGGCAGCTGGGACTCCATCCTCAGGCCCATCAGGCGTTTTTGTTGCAAAGTGTCTAAAAGCTACTGTTTCTCTAGGAATTAACAATTTTCGTTCAAATAAACTAGATTTCACGGTCCCTTTCCGAAATCCTATTCCTAATCTACCTGAGGAATTATTGTAAGAGGTTATAGGACTATTTTGTGAAAGTTTGTAACTATATCTACGTACAGTACATCCTCTTATATTAAGTGTTTGGGCAATTCTTGTCAATTTGACAAAATTCATTGCGCTACCTTAAATTCTCAACTGAAAAATTATCTTATGAAATTACATGCAATTATTTTAAAATTTGAACTACTTCTAGAAATCGACATGTCAAAAATTGAACTGCCAAACCAGGACTGCCAACAATATCGCACTAAAACAGAAATGAAAAGACCTTCAATTTTTAAATATTTTAATGATGTTGAACAAATATTTGCTAATTAAACAACAATAAATATAGAAACAAATAAGAAAATAGTGCAAATTTCATAAAAAAGTATCTTCGATGGACAGTTGTATTTCCTGTATAAATTACTCTGCTTAATATGATATATCATTGTAATATATGACCTAAAGATAACCCTAATATCAAAGGTTTGTAAAAATAAATTTATTTTTTAATATTTATTTTAACTATCGATGTTTTAATTTATGTAATTTACGTAAACGTTGTCTTGCAATTCTGTAAAGTTGGTTGAATAACTTACAGGCACAAAATTAACTGACATATCTGTCATGTATTGTAAACATAACATTTAGGTTTTTAAAAAAATTGTAAATTAGTAATAGATAATAAAATCAGTATAAATGTACAATAATCAGTTTGATTAAACAGTTTTGTAATTAGAGTAGTGATAGTGATAATGTCAGCTGTAAACCAGGAGGTGTATAAAAAGTTTAAAAATGCTAGAAAATTATTAAGTACTGATAGTACTGATTCTACTGTTCAGGTAAGTGTTGAATATACCGTTGATCTTTTTTTGGAACCTTTATTCTCATAATCTTACATTGCTATAGGCCAAACCACCTATTATATACTAGTGCCGCCGATTTTTAGTCCCATTCATAGAGTTTTCTTTAGGTCGATGTTAGAGAAGATGAAGAACAACTTATTAAACTGCAAGAAATTATTGATATTCTGGTAGCGGCTGGATACTTTAGGGCCAGAATCAAAGGCCTTTCTGCATTCGATAAAGTTGTCGGTGGGATGGTATGGTGTATAGAATCCTGCAACGTTGAATTAGACGTTGATCTGCTGTTTAGAGAAAATTTAAGCATTGGTCAAAAAATGTAAGTACTTAGATATCTTTCATCTATTGATAGACCTTTCACTATCACATATTTGGTTGAACGCAGCACTCAGGTTATTCTCTTTATCATTGCATTCATTTCTTGATCTCAAATTTTACATGTTATATACTTCAAAATTATCCCCAATCCTCAACATATCATTTGCACAAACTGTTGCAAGGATATTAATGTCAAATATTTAATAAATCAAATAAATTTTGTTGTTTTAGAGCTTTAACAGAAAAGATTGTTGCTGTTTTACCAAAAATTAAATGTCCCAGGAACATAGAACCACATCAAATCCAAGGCTTGGATTTTATTCACATATTTCCTGTAATACAGTGGTTAGTGAAGAGATCTTTGGAATGTCGTGAAGAAGTTGCTGCATTTGTAAGAGCTTGTGCAATCGAGCAGTTTAATAAAAAGTTTCACAGTGCAGATGAGAATCGCGAAAACGCGAATTTACTTAAAAATATGAAGTTACTGTCTGAGGTTTATAGACCTCGGCGATATTATAAGAAGAAAAATTCGGCCCCAACTTCAACTTTATCGCAAATACAGTCAACTCTGCTGGAATATGGACATAGTGATGGTGGAGTTGGAGACTATTCAATGTTTACTGCGAAAGATAAAGAAGGAACTGATGATCAGGTAGATAGATATTTTTTAATACTGGTCAGATTCTTCATACTTGCTTATCTATTTTTATTAGGAATTTGTAGACTTGGATGATGAACACAAGGAGCAGCTTATCAAACATTATACATCTCTGCAGTTTGAATTAACATCGGTAAGTATGACATAAGTAATATTGATAAAAAAAAATAAAGTATTTAAAAATTACTAAAAATATTCATTTTTTTTTCTACTTACAAACTGAAAGAGCCCTCCGAATCGCCCTTCAGTCGATCAGCTGACCGAACTGAACCCTGGAGGACGAAACGCTATACCTAAAACCTTTTACATCAAGGAAATCTCTTTTTTCCGTATCTTTTTTTCTGAAGGCGAGGCTTATGTAGGAGGAGCTTTTTGGGTGTGGCTCCAAATTCTTGAAGGTGACAATGGATTTCATGCTTACTATATAGTTTTGAATCTATTTTAATAGAAATGTCATATTTGGATCATTCAATTCTCAGTTTGTGATTGTTTTTCACCAAATTTGGAAATTTCAGTTAACTACGTTTACTGGGGCCATGATAAGTGGCTCCCTTAATCTGTGCTGTCACTGAAGCACTTCCGTATGTACCACAGATACAATATCTCACTCTGGCAGTGATACATTCAGTGAGCTATACTGTTCATATTCTCAGATTAATTGTTTTAGGGCGCAGGCATCCAGTCTAGAGATCAGTTGTTGATTGCTTCTCTAGAAGAGAAAAAACAATTGTTTAACGAAAAATGCAAAGAATTTAAGATAAACAAAGCATCTTTAGACAGTGATATCAAAAGTAAAACCAAAGTTCTTCAAGAACTAGAAAGTAAACAAAAAGAAGCTGAAGTTGCTTTAAAAGAACTCAATCAAGAAGAATTAGAGAGTTCCAAGTAAGTAAATAGTCATTAATAAGTATAAAGAAGCTCAATACATACAGCAAATTGTTGATTTTTTGCTATAAGTAATTGTTTGTTTTAGAGTGAAAGAAATAGAAGAGCTCATTATGCTGAACGACGATTTGAAAGTACAAGAGACTCAATTTAAGGAGCAGTGCAAAAAAGAACTGGCAAATTTGAACAATCAAATACAGTAAGTCACTTTTTCACATTTCAAACACACATTTGTCTTTTTTGGCTTGTAGAAACGTCAAAAATGCCAAAGTAAACATTCCAGTAGAAAACCCTTCAGTGGTAATATCTGAATTGAACGAATTGTCCGAGAAAAATGCTTCGACGAGAATGAAATTAGCTAAAGTGAACAGAGATGTCGCTATATTGCATCGCCAAATCGATGATATTCCCAAGAGAGCCGAATTGGCACAGTATCAAAAGAGATTTGTGGAATTGTACAATCAAGGTAGGTTTTTTATATAAGATAACTTTTAAGTGTATGTTTTCTTCTGTAAAATTAGAAAATCAAAAATAATTTGATATTTGCAATGTTGCCAGATTTGCCGTTTCTCTGATATTATTAGTAACTTTGGTTTTTCAAATGCATCACCCTGTATATTCAGTCATTATTAGAATCTTCTATTCAATACGAGTTCAACTATATGTACTACTTATGATTTTATATAGTCTAGAAGGTCTTAAATACATAAAACAGAAGTCTGCCAACCCCTAATTGTTTCAATAAATTTTTTGATACTAATTATTTTCAACTACATTAAAACGTAACAATTGATAGATTAGACCATTTTTTAACAATAGTTACGTTATTAAGTGTTCAAAATGTGCTCAATTTGTGAGTTGACCGTACCCTAATCGATGGTAGAATGCGTCTACCACATTTCTCCATGATTGTCTAGAAATTATTTGAGATTAATCGATAATTCGTTGCCTTTGCTCTGCAAGACTTGGCTGGTTAAGTTTTGTTAACTGAATTTTTCAAGTATCCCTAATAAAAATAATCTTTAGGATTGAAATCGGGTGAACGTGGAGGCATTCAATTCTACCTTGTCTCCCAATTTATCGTACGGAAAATATCTCATCTAAATAACGCCGAACATTTACACCAACTATCTGACGTTAAATTTCCTTCGATAAAAAATGACCCAATTGACTAAGTACCTACTATACCTGATCATACATTTAATTTTTGTGGTCTGGTATGGTTTTCACGCATTCAGTGTGAATTTCATACGAGTTCAACTATTCAATACGAGTTCAAAAATATGTAACACTTATGATTGTGTGTAGTCTGGAAGGTCTTAAATACATAAAACAGTGCAAAATTGTAGATTTTAATAAATTTAAATAGTTAAATGTAGAATGCTGTGATATTGACATTTGTTCATGATTTACATTATAAACTAAAACTGACAGTAGTTGTGTTTCGAAAAGTTCTGCAATTTAAATTGCTTCTCTAAAATGCCATTCTCTAGACCGTTCTCCTATTCATAAGGCGACGGTACACAAAACTGTAAAGCAATTTGAGAAATCTGAAGAAGGTAAAGATAGATGGAAAGAGAAAAGTTTTGTTGAAAATCCACATACATCCTCAGGCAGGGTTGCACAAGTACATGATGTAGGTCGTTCTTCAGTCTTACATATATTACGTAAAAATAAGTTTAAACCATTCGATCTTAGATTAGAGTTTACTGAGGTAATGATGGATAAAATTGAAAATTATTAAAATTCCGTTAACAGAATATGTTTTCAGATGAAGCAATCTTTACACTGTGTGGAAGTGTAAATCGGCACAATTTAAGGTACTGAAGTGACGCAAATTCACACTGAATGCGTGAAAACCATACTCAAAAACCACAAAAATTAAATGTATCGTCAGGTATAGTAGGTACTCAGTCAATTGGGCCATTTTTTATCGAAAGAAATTTAACGTCAGATAGTTGGTGTAAATGTTCGGCGTTATTTAGATGAGATATTTCCCGGACGCGAGATTACGAATCCTAGTGCAACTGTGAATATACTTATTTTGATCAGTTGTAATTGGTTGAGAAAGTAGCGGGATATTTAAAAAATTATTATAAGTTCTTGTAAACGCATTAACGACTACTTACAGAGATGTTTTTTGTTCTTTTTGAGTAGTTTAGACACTAATGTAATATGTTATCATTTTATAAACATTAATAATAATTTTTGTAAGTGGACATTGAAAAATAGAAATAAAAAATTTACTTTTAAATAACATTACGTTAATAACAAATGCATACCATTTAATGAAAAACAAAATTTTGAGCTTTAAATAAGAATCCTACAAAATATTGTATAATATGTTCAAAAAAATTGATTATCTCCATCTATTACACTTTTTATTGTATTATTAATAGGAAAACTGTATAGCTAAATCTGGAAAAAAACAAATCGCGTTGAAATCTTTTAAACAAATCTGTCAAGGTTATAATCAATTCTTATATTTAATTAATAGTTACTTTAATGTATTGCCACAGCACTTATGTAACCAGTTCTTATTTAACATATATTTTTAAAAATCTCTTAGCGAAATAGCTCTTATGAGTTCCTATTAAATATAACATCTCAGATAGTAGAATCTTTTGAGTAAGTACACTATTGTACTATTATTTTTAGTATACATAGTAAATAAGTGTATTAATATTGTTCGGAGAAGCTAATTGTTTGTGGCATTTATATAATTTATTATTTTAATGAGAAATAATGCCACAATTTAACTACAAAAATAAATTTATTGACGTATTATTAATTAATATTGTCATTTTGAAAACGACATCCGATGTGGATGTTGAAACGAAAATAAATTCATTTTTTCGTTAAATTGTGGCTTTATTTCCCATTAAAATAATAAAATAAGTGTATTCCTCTTATTCTCTGGAAAATATAAGGGTTGATAGTTTTATTTTAAATATAAACAATAAAACATATCAATTAATATCTATTTATTTATTTATCAACATATAATATATAAACAATTTAATGATTTTTACCTAAACTTATATTGTGATCTACCACAGCCACCTTTACTTCCAAGCCATGAAGTAAAAAAGGCAACACCGCATTCTATGACGTCGGTAGTCCGATAATCAGCTGTAAGGTCTACCAGAATATTAAACTAATTTGAATTTTAGGAAACTGATATTTTGAAAACTTCAATTCATTACAGAAATATTTTTAGGGAAATTAAATTAATAAAACCTTATATATACCTAGTAAATATATATAAAGTTTTATTATTATTTAGGTTATATTATCAATAAATAAAATAATCACTATTCTTTGTTTCACGTTAAGAAAATAACATTACGCTTATGGAGATCAGTGTTGCCAAAACTCTCAAACACTCTCTTTTGCACGGATGTCCAAGATATTCCCTTTGCTTAATTTTTGAATTTTCATTTTCAATTAATATTTAACTGTAAAGTCAGAATAACTACTAAATAAAAGTCTTATTAGCATTATGTAGTCAGAGACGACATAAAATAGCTGACATACGCATATCGTATTATTTTAAGTTGCAATTAGTAATTAGATATACGCATTCCAAGCGGTCAATATTTTCTACTGATTTATATGATTCATGGCATATCGTATTCTCACCGAAAAACAAATAAACTGTCGTTACTATAATTAAAATAAGATAAAATAAAATTATCTTTTGTAAATACTATTTATCTAATTAAAATCATTTTCCCTACTTTTCATCTCTTGTTTCGAATGGGCACTTTTGGTCAATTACGTTAAAAAACATTAATTTAATTCATGTTTGTGGAAACGAAAATACAAATTATACAAACCAAAATTGTGCTTGTGTGTGTCGTGGCAACGCCGTGTTGCTATCGTCCATAAGAAATACATGGCCCTATCTTCGCAATGTTATTTTCTAAACGTGAAACGTAGTATAGAGTAAAATTTATTGCACTTAAAATACAGTGTTAAACAGTTAATCTTACAATCAAATGCAGTCAAGAATCTCTAGAAATTTTAAATATTAAGTACTTAAGCATATAAATAACACAATACATTAACACGACATTTAAAAAGATTATTAAAAATACAAAAGATATAAAATTTGTGCTAAGTAAAAACTTAGTGTAACTATTATGATTAAAAAATTCATCCTAAGAAATCAGACACAATATAAATATGGTTCTAAATTAATCTAATTGAAAATTAAATATTTTACTATTTACTTATAACTTTTGTTGAATTTTCATACTTAGATATACAAAAGTAGCAATTTTAAATATGATTAGGTTTGTTGTCATATAGACCAAGTTAAAAGAGGTATACATGAAAAATGTGTTGAATGTAACATATCATTTATAACTTGTATATCGATTTAAAATAGCCTATATTCTCAAAAGATTTTTGAAAGTAATACTCAAATTTGTTATCACTTATCTAAAAAGCAGATCTAAATGAGAAAGTAAGTTCTCTAATTGTGACCATCTTGTTAATTTACTATATTGTAAAATCCATTTCAAATCATTACCACTTAATCTATTCTTACCTACATTGACGATTACACTAAAATTACTGCTAACTATTACACTACATATTACACAAATATTATCACACTTGTGTCCCAACTGATTAATGTTTAATACATAGAAATATACACAGTCACTTGTAATTTTACTTGTCCAGTTTTTCAATGGGATATTATTGTCTAAGTCTAATTGACATAATTATGTTATCTCTTGTTCCCTCTTCTTATGCAAAAAGTTTCTTCTGTCTTCGGGATTCCTTCTTTCTTTAGTACGATGAACAGTTACATATGATGGTACTTCAGGAAATTAGGAACTGCATTGCCTTTTAATTTGGGAAATATTAACTTTTCAATGTGTACATTTCCATCTTTATCTTCTCATTGTTCAGTCCGCTGAATATCATCTTCATGAAAATGTTTGGCACATACTACGGAAGATTTGGTAATTGTACAGCCTTCTCTATGAATAGAGCATAACCCAGTATACCTTCTTTGGGGATCTTTGGGAAACAAAAACATACTTTTTGCCTGTTTCGTTTTTAAAGTACTGGCATAATTGGTTTTGCAACCAGGTACACAACAATACCAGAGCATCTGTAACAAAAAACAAAAGTATTATTATTGTTGTTTTTAGTCTACATATTTTGTAACAAGAAGCAAAAGTATTATTATTTTCAGTTTGTTTTGTAGGTTATATTTATACTTGCCTTTTAAATTGTCGTTAAGAATGTTCTAAAAGTTCTAAATTTAATGAAATTTCACTTATATTAATATTTTCTAATTGATTTAAACACAATTTACAAATAAAACATTCGAACAAAGTTAAAAAAACAATAAATTCAACAAACTTTACAAGCCTTCCTATATGAAATGTTAAACCAAAACAAACCACAGTCGGACTACCACGCGTTGTTGCCAAATTTCTACTTCATGGCTTGGAAGTAAAGGTGGCTGTGGATCTACACATAATGTTAACAAATGTGGGACAGCTTTCTTCTGAGAGACTGGAATGTCACTAGCAGTTAAACGCCTTTTTCTGTTGTATGTATGGTCATTTTGGTTTTTGGGTCATCATATTCAATAACTCTTGTAAGGACTTGGGGAACTAATCTTAATAACTAAAATAAAATAGATCAGTTTAATAAGATCAAAATTAGTTTTAATAAAACACATTCATACCTCAGCCTTGTATCAAAGAATATAGACGCTTAAGCTATATTCTTTGCTTGTATGCTTCTGGCACATTAATTTCAAACTTAATAAGATCTACCGTTTTGCAATTGCTAAATTTTAAAACACAAGTTATTTAGCAGATCTAAGAAGAGATTATGGGATTTTTTATTTTGAATAAAAAGAAATCAAAAACAAATATTTATATTTATTAACTGTCACTGTCAACCGCAACTCTTAACGCGCCGACGCAAACTTTTAGATTTTAGCCAATCACTAACCATCAAAATAAGTCCATTCACAGTTGCACTAGGATCCGTAATCTCGCTCCCCGGATGATAAATTGGTAGACAAGGTAGAATTGCATGACCTTCAGGTTCACCCGATTTCAATCATAAAGATTATTTTTATTAGGATACTTGAAAAATTTAGTTTACAAAACTTAACCAGCAAGTCTTGCAGAGCTACGGCAACGAATTATCGATGAATCTCGAATTGTTTCTAGACCATCATGGAGAAATGTGATAGACGCATTATACCATCGATTAGGGTACTGTAAACTTATAAATTGAGCACATTTTGAACACTTAATAACGTAACTATTGTTAAAAAATGTTCTAATCTATCAATTGTTACGTTTTAATGTAGTTGAAAATAATTAGTATTAAAAAATGTATTGAAACAATTAGGCGTTGGCAGACTTGTGTTTAAGACCTTTCAGACTTCATAAAATCATAAGTGTTACATATGGTTGAACTCGTATTGAATAGGAGATTACAATAATCACTAAATATACAGGGTGATGCATTCAAAAAACCAAAGTTACTAATAATATAAGAGAAACGGAAAATCTGGCAACATTGCAAATATCAAATATGGAATCTCCGTATCCCAAAATAGGTGTACCTCAAATTTTGTACAATTATAGCTAGCAAATTGGCCGTTTCCAGACTTTTAGGTCACTCTGTATATATATATATATATATATATTATATATATATATATATATATATATATATATACAGTATTGGAAGATTCAAAACGGAACATCTTCGTATAGGGAAAACTACTTATAGAGGAAATACCTCTCGCCTGAAGACAAAACATGTGATTTTTGCATGAGGCTAACGGGGCACCACCAAATTATTCTTTAGAAGTTTACAACTTAGCATCATTGGATTGGTCGTGGAAGTGAATATGCTTGTCCACCAAGAAATCGTGATTTCAATCTTTGGATTTTTCAATTTGGTTGGAAATAAAGGTAATAGTTATTACAAAAAACGAATTAATTTTTTTAGAATTGCGACCAAAAATAGAAGTAGCAGCAAATCTAATAGAAACTAATAGACATGGATTATTTGATATTAAGAGATCTCTGTGAATTCGAATCATAAAATCTATTGAAGTAAATAGTGGACATTTTGGATATTTACTTTAAAGTTTTTTGTTTTTTTTTTTACTTTTATTTCTTTAACTTGGTATTGTTGCATGTCGCTCTTAATTACTGATGCTAAAATATAGTCTAAATTACCAATCCTCATGCCAAAAAACGTAAAATTGCCAATTTTTCCATAAAAATTTTAAAAATGTACATAATTATTGCGAAAATTAAAAATCCAGATTTAAACTTGAAACATTCGGTATCTCGAAAACTAGGAATATTTGTAAAAAGCATGTTGGGCAGATTTATTATATTTTGAAGTCTAGAATCTGCAACTCAGATTGGACATTCGTGATCAATGTAGTCCAGCCAGTCCAGTCTAAAGTCAAATCCCACTATTTGGGAGAGTGATTTCATAGTTTAAAAGCGGAATATCCTCAAATTTAAATGTACACAGCGGCCCTCAAAAAGTACCCGTTTTCTCAATTCAAATTTGTGTTTTCTCATAAGAAATTACAGAATATATAAGTAGTATATTTCTTTGTGCTTCTCTATAGAAGAGTTGACCAGGAGTTGTCGTATAGTGTAGCCAATTCGTGTTCACAAGTAGTAATTATTGTCATACAAAGCCTGTATTTTTCCACGCAGCGATTATCACCATCATAAAAATACCAAAAAACATGATTTTTTCAATAGTTAAAATTAATCACAAAATTGTAATAAAATAAATTTTAGCGACGGAATTCCGACCCACAGATAGACATAAAACTCGTTTGACGGTAATGCTGATTAAGAAATCAACTCAACTATTGTTCATTTACATTGGCGTTTCGGAAAGTAGGGCACGTGTTTTATTTTGTGAATATATTTGTAATAGGTTTGTGCTATTGATAATATGAGTGTTATAGTTTGTCGTTTTATAGTAAATTTTTAGTTATATTCTGTGATTATTTGGTTCGAGTTTCTGTTTATATTGAAGTTTTATATATATATGTAGTTTTATTTGTTTATATTTTATGTACATTATATAGTTTTATATAGATATATTCTGTGATTATTTCATTTGAGTTTTATTGGAGTTTTGGTTTATACAATGGACGAAAAACCGAGTTGTTCCAAGAGAAGAAAACAAAATTTTGATGTTGATTTCAAAAATGAAAAGCCGCAAAAGAGACGGAAAATGTTAACGTCCGAAGAGAAGGTACTGATACGAAACTTTTATGAAAGAATTGTCGGCAAAAAAATGGCATTAAATGTTAGCCAAGCGGTCGACATTTGTAGCAGTTTAACAAAAGTATCCGTTAGCTGTATTTATTGTGTAATTAGAAATGCATCGGAAAATCAAAAGCAAGAAAAAGGTAAAACTAGAGCTAGGAAAAGCATTGTTTTAGATGACGAGACAAGGAATATTATACGTCGAAAAATTCATTCATTTTATTTTCGGAGTGAAATTCCAACACTGAAAAAAATTTCTCAAGAGCTCGAAAACGATGACTCCTTTTACCCAAGATATGTCGTAGAGTCTTAATCAGGACCATGCGCGAAATGAACTTTCGATATGTGAAACGCAACAGAAAAAGTATGCTATTAGAAAAAATGAAATTATTGTGCGGAGAAGAAAATATTTAGAAGAAATACGCAAAATTCGCAGCACTGGGCGCAAAATATATTATATGGATGAAACCTGGATTAACGAAGGTCATACAGTTGGAAAAGTTTGGCAAGATTTAAATGTGAAAAGTAAACGCGAAGCATTTATAGAAGGCTGGTCTACAGGATTAAAAGCTATATCAGGAAAGGGACGGCGTTTAATCATCACCCATATAGGAAGTGATACAGGGTTCCTTGATGATGGTTTGCTTCAATTTGAGTCGAAAAAAACAGGTGATTATCATGAAGAAATGACTTTCGAAGTATTTGAGCGCTGGTTTAAGAGAATTTTACCAAAAATGGAACCTGGGTCTGTGGTTGTTATGGATAATGCGCCATATCATAGCCGCAGACTAGAACAATTACCGACGACGGTATGGCGGAAAGGGAGAATTCAATAATGACTTAAAGAAAGCCTGCGTCTACCACCTTATAATTGCGAACTTAATCCCATTGAACTTATCTGGGCGCAAGTGAAAGAACACAACTTTCAAATTAAAAGTTAAGGAACTTTTAATTCAAACAATCCTCCATGTAACTCCAGAGACATGGGCTAAATGTATAGGCCACATAATTAAAGAAGAACGTCGTATGTGGGAACTTGACATTCATATCGAAGTTTTACTATAGTTTATTTTTATGAACGAGAGAGTAATTAGCATAATTTTAACTGGTACCTCCGACCACTCCATGGGCGTGCTCAAGATTAATTGAAAAATTACTTTGAATAATTGTAAAAAATAAATGAATTATTTCAGTGTTATAAAGTGTTATGTGTATGTAAACAAAAGTGACCTTTTTTATCACACACTATATTAGAACTGACTGGCCTACATTAAAAAGGGTTTTAAAAAATTCACATTTTTTTTAATTTTTAAAAATTACAAAAGAGAAAAAGAGTTTTTAAAACCGTCTAAGGTATGTTAAATAGATGAATAAAATATTAATATAAAACTTACAGCTACTTGTTACAAATCCAAATCAGATTCAGAAGTTGAACTTTCAGAACCAAGATTTATAATAACTGGCTCGATCATTTTATCAGTAATATTGTCCAGCTTCCACATTTTTTCCTCTTCTTTAATAGTGTGATTTACCGCCTTTTCCCAGTTTTCAGGTTTTACATTATTAACGGCCTCCAAAAACAACTGTTTAACATCATGAATTTTAAAAGTGGTATTTTTTCTTGAAACTTCACTCTTTATCTGTGCCCATACCAGTTCAATCGGGTTTAATTCACAATGATATGGTGGGGATCTAAGTACTGTCATTCCATGATTTTTGGCAATTTCATCTATTTCGCATTTTTTAAATTTTTCTTTATGAAGGCACACAACGAATAAAGTTTCTTTCTTATAGATCCGGGATGGTACGTAATATTTTTTGAACTCAGCCAATTCAGCAAGTCTTTTTTTAACCACTTGGTTGTGGGCAGTTATTCTATAAGTCTGGAGTGATAACTTGCATTATCCATTACTATTACACAGTTCTTAGGAAGAAGATCTATCATTTGTTCGAACCATTCTTGAAAGACATCAGCGTTCATGTCTTCATGGTAGTCACCGGTACGAGTTGATTCAAAAGTTAATAAACCACCTTCAACAAAACCGTCTGAACTGCCAATGTGTACTATTATCAGCCTGCGTCCCTTTCCTGATGGTGGGTTTAAACCAGTAGATAAGTTATTTACAAAAGCGTGCCTTTGACTTGTCACGGTTTCATCCTGCCAAAATTTATTTGGTGTATGACCCTCGTTGATCCATGTTTCATCAAGATAAAATATTTTTCTTTTTTGGTTTCTCATTTCCTTTATGGTTCTTAGAAAATGTCTTCTCCATATGACAATATCGCTTCTTTCTAATAAAATAGACTTTCTGGGATTCTTTTTCCAGCGGAAGCCTATTTCTTTTAAAAGTTTCTATAACGTACTTCGATTCATTTCTGGGTAATCCTTATCATCTCGAACTGAGACAAGAACTTTATCCAATGTTGGAAATTCTTGTCTAAAGAAGAATTCATGCACTTTCCGTCGAAGTCCTTCTTTAAAATGATATTCTATTTGAAATTTTGGTTTCCCTGGAGCATTACGTGGCATTTGAAAACTACCACATTTCTCTTCTTTAATTCTGTTAACTCTGTAAGTCCCAACACCAAGTGTACTGCTAACTAACTCAACGGTCTCATCAACACTTTCACATAAACGTTTGTCTGTAAATGATTTAAAACAATTAAATATTAATGTTTTTTCATTAACTGTTAAAGGACCAATTTTTCGGCGTTTACACGGCACTTCCAAATTTTCCATAACACTAGTATACACAATAAACTGCACCTTGCAACTAAAGTACCTACTTTTAGTGAACTGTTAAGAATTTTGAATACGCCACTTGGACCTTCCTACAAAATGGAAAAACCCACTATCACATTTTCTGTGGAATAAGTTTAGAAGGTAATTATCTAGTCAATTACTGTCGTAGATTCCTCGAATTAAAGAATTAAATGTTTGATTGTTGAAACCCTTACTTCGTCGAATGCACCCATTTGAGATAAAATAAAAAGTTTTATTTTATCTAAAGAATTAAACTTTATTTTGCAAATAGGTAGGTACTTATTAAACTTTTATTGGTTATATATAACCAATAAAATAAACATCTTACATTTCTTGCAAATTCATTAGTACCTGTTAACCTCCATCACTCCGACACTGGCAACCTTATTTAGGGATTAGTAACCCTCACAACTATTGTATTCTATTCTGCTCCAACCTTTATACCTGGTGGTCATACTCAATTTAAAATTGTTTTCCTATATACTTCTGTAAACTTGTTGACAAATATCTGTTTTTCATTGAGTCACCCGTATCAACAGTTTAGGGATTTGCATACATAATTTATTGTTTTATTACTCTCTCATACATAAAAATACACTATAGAGCCAATTATAATTACACCAGGTGAAGATAATGACAGCGATAGCAGCACTGCATCTTCAGATTTAGACAGCGAATAATATTTTTTAATAGTTTAGTGTTTGTGTATAAATAGAATAGTACAATGTTTTGTTATATCAAAAATTATTTTTATTTTGTTTTTATAGAACTTTATTTTGTTTTGTTTTATACTGTTTTTAAAGTGTTTTGCTCATTTTATTTAATGGGACAATATGGCTCTTGGCAAACACCCATTTAAAAAAGTAACGCGCCACAAGACATCTCTGGGGTGGTGTGGAGAATGTCATAAAATTTGTTTTAAAAAAATTTCATTGTGTAACTCTTTAAGGGCGGGTCGCGTCAAAAGACGTTTTAGCGTAACTTCCGCGGCAGCCAGGTGGCATCAGTAAGCTTTCTGCAAAATTAATTGTTTTTTATTACTTTTTGTTTGTGGCATTCTGTATTTTTAGGGATAAGGTTAGAAATGAACCACAATATATCTATTTATGTGTTTAATACATTGTCGTTTCGATCTCTATTCCAGAGACCGTTTTTAAAGATAGAAAAAAAAATTAAAAAAATATATAATAATAAACAAATAAAATAAATATAATAATCCTTCATATTTTTGAAAGCGGACTTTGGATATAGAAATCGAAACGTCAGTAAAAACTTGTAAATAAAAATATTGTGGCCTATTTCGAACAATAATATTTGAAAAATATAATATAATTAACGTTAAAAAAAGTGAGTGTACGCCACTGGATTTTCATACGTTATTCCCCACTTCACCGCCTTTAAACGATGAATCACTCTCTCAAATAGTGGGATTTGACCATAGTCAGTAATAAATTTTTTCCAATTATATATCGTCTGCAAATGCTATTACCTATTATGGTTCGGTTACTATATAGATTTACTTTATTTCAGTGGCCGTCAAACATAAAGAAACCAAGCAGTACTACACTCTATACAACACACTATTGGACACCAGAGTGTACATGGAAAAGGAACTGTCGTTACTCAACTCCATTTCCGACAGTTATCCCGAAGCCATGAAATCGTCCAAAGGCAAAGACGAATTCTTGGAGCAGTTCCAAAACATCGTCGAAAACGTCTGCCAATCTAAGCTGAAAGCGGAACAAAAATTGAACAGAGAGAAACAAACGCGCGATCAACTCAGTACTGCCCTGCACGTGTTGGTCGAACACCAACGAAGATACGCGACGGCTATAAAACAGTTGGGTTTGGAGTATAGAAAACATGAAATGCTTATTAAATCGAAGGAATAGTTTTTGTATTGATCATTTTGGAATATGAGTTTCGAATATGGCAGTAGGAATTGCTTTTACCGCTTGAGTGGAGGTAATGTATGTAACCGACGTTTACTGTATCCTTTTTCTTATTATTTATTCAGACTTTAAAAAACGTACAAGAAAGAATGTAAAATACTCAATAAAGCTATATTTATATACTCATTTTTCGTTTTTTTTTTTTATTAAATATTCTTTACCTCAGTTAACATAACATAACAATATCTTTATTTTTAGAAAATAATATACATTCCGTGAACATAAAATTATTTAAAAAAAAACAGTGTCACAAACGTTCTGTTATACTTAACCTGTGTATTGGAATTTTATAATTATATAACCTGGTATTCACTATACTATTGGGCTCAAAGTTCCTAAAGAGTATTTTATTTTTATATAGAAACAGTAAGCATTCTTGAATAAATACAGCGTAAACTGTTAAAATATTAGGTATTACTCCTAAAATGCCCTCTACATGATTCCCTACTTTTTAAGTCAAACATAACTCTGATTATTTTTTTCTGAACCAGAAATACATTATTTATGTCCCTACTGTGGAGAAAATTTATTAGACCATATCTAAATTTTGCTTCAAAATTACCATGATACACTGTTTTTAATGAGTTACTATTCATGTATTTTTTTAGAACTCTAAAGCTGTAAATCACTTTACTCAAAGACATACATAACTGGTCAACATGTTTATCCCAACATAAAAAACTGTCAATATATATATATTATATATATATATATATATATATATATATATATATATATATATATATATATATATATATATATCCGGTTTTTTAGGCGTTACGCCCGTCCGGTAGGGATCTATGGAGGAGTATCACCGAGCCGCAAGCCCGTATCTCTTGCCGTACTGCTCCACCATAGGCCGATCAGATCCCAGCATATTCTAGTCTAAGCCGCAGATTCATCTAGAATTTTAAACTGCTGCGTTAGACGTTTTGTTTTCTGTACACCGAGCTGGGGCTCGATCCCACATCCACTGGACCATTCGACAGTGAAGCGAATGAGAGGCAGCCGCACAGCCCGCTGAGCTATCTGACCGACTGTCAATATATAATCCTAAAAATTTGGTACTGCTGCTAATATTTAAAGTGTCATTATTTACAATAATACTGTTTGGTATATCTGAATGTGCATAATTTTTCTTAAACAAAAGAAGTTCTGTTTTATTTTGATTTAAAACCAACCTATTCATAGAAAACCAGTCTTTAGCTTTCTGGAACTCTAAACTAGCATTAACGCTTAGAACAGACATGTCTTTACCACTGACTAAAATGTTTGTATCATCTGCATAATTGTTATGCTGGAAGTAGTATTAGCCACTAGACCATGAAGATCATTGATATAGATCACAAACAGTAAAGGACCAATCACACTTCCTTGTGGTACTCCAATATTGATAGTGCTTTCAGATGAGATGCCTATTTCAGTGTTTTTATGTATTTTTACTAAATGTCTCCTATTTGCCAAGTAGGACTTAAACCAGTTCAATGCTGGTCCACGTATACCATATTTCTCCAATTTATCAAATAATATGTCATGCACTAAACAGTAATATGCCTTTCATAGGTCCAAAAAGAGACCCAAAGCCATAGGACCAATCTCAGCACATTTCAAAATATCCCAGACAAATTGAAAAATCGCAGTCTGAGTTGATTTTCCCTGTTGATAACCATACTGATTTGCACTAATAATATGACATTTTGTTAAAAATTCTGTTATTCGCCTATACATAGTCATTTCTAAGATTTTTGAAAAGGAACATAGAAGGCTAATTGGTCTATAGTTATTAATTAATTTAGGATCACCCTTTTTGTAAACAGATGTTACTATGGCAGTTTTCAGGCATTCAGGAAATACACCAGATTTTAGTGAATTATTTATGATTGTAGTGAGAGGATTCACTATCTCCTTTATACAAAGTTTAAGGATTTTAGTGGGTATTTCATCAATTCCACAACTCATTTTGTTTTTTAAATTTTTAGTTATATCCATAATTTCAGTTTCTGTCACAGGTGCGACAAACACTGAATTTATGTTACTTGCAATGTTGTCTTTATATTCAGTGTATTGTAATTGAGATAAAGTGTTAAGAAGTATTTAAGTGGATCATGTATTTATCAGCAATCTCTTGAGGACTGCCCTCTACTTTTATTGAATTTACACTTTTTAATTGACTATTAATTTCACTAACAATTTGCCACATGCATTTATTTTTGTTGGCAGCTTCAGACATCCTGTTTTCATATAGCTTTGAACGTTTTGTTATTAGTTTCTTATTATATTCTTTTTTTACCTGTCTATAGGAATCACAGAATTTATGGTTAACTCTGCTCATTGTAAACAAGATGTCTAAACGAGTCTTACATTCTATTATCTCTGGATCATCTCTTTTATTAAGGCCTTTTTTTACGTTGCCTAGAATCTAACTTTTTAAAAGGAAAGCACTGATTGAATATATCCGGAAACTGATTTAAGAAAGTATTCCATTGATCATTAACACATTTGTAACTTAAATTAAGCCAGTCATGATTATGTAATTTACTTATAAAGGTTTCAATATTATTTGTACTGAAATGTCTTTTCATTTCAAGAGTATTCGTTTCTGCTTCCTCTACCTCAAAAGTTAATTTTTGGACAGAATGATTAGAGATTCCAACGTGCAAGACTTCTACTGACACATATGATTGCATATTTGTTAGTATGTTATCTATACAAGTTTTGGATGTGGCAGTTACTCTAGTGTAATCTTCAATTACATGACAAATATGTGAGTTAATTAACATAAAAAATTTTACTTTATCTAATGTGTTATTCTTAAGATCGACATTGAAATCTCCCCCTATAATTATAATTGTGTTTTCTATCCTAATTGTTCCCAGTATAATATCAAATTTGTTTTAAAAAACTGCCAGATCGCTACCTGATAATCTGTAAACTGATGCTATAATGAGTTGCCAGTTATCTAGAAATATTAAAGAGCCTAAAGAGTTTCAAACTTTGGCAGTTATTAGGAAAGGCCATGCAGTTGCAGATACAATTGTCAAACTGTCAGTCTGTTTTGCCACCTCATCGTAAATGGTTAGTTTGTTCAAAAAAAACATTTGTGATTGCTAAAATTGTTTTATCTAAATGGATGTTGGTCGCCTTGTCTTCATACCCAGAAGGCTATTTGCATTGTGATAGTTTTTAAATAAAGATAATATTAAACAAAAACATTGATAAAGCTGTAATAAATTTCACTCCATACTCCAAGAGCATTATACTCTTACAACTAAACCAGAACAAACCCAAAATAAACATCCTACAAGTGTATGCTCCAACTGCGGACAAATCAGAGAGCGATATTGAAACTTTCTACGAAGACAACATTTTAAAATTCATTAAAACGTAAGATGTAACAATTATAACGGGAGACTTTAACGCAAAGGTTGGGGAAGAAAAAGTAAAAGAATGTACAGGAGGATATAGTCTGGGTAACAGAAACGAAAGGGGTGAAAGGCTTATCAAATTTTTCCCAAACAATAATTTTGTTATAGCTAATACATTATACATACTGACGTCCAGGCGCACCAATCACTCGCCTCGACTTTGCCTAGTCCTTCCCTTTTGAAACTTTTAATTATTTTAATTGGTTGAGAAATAAAAGGGTTTCATATCAAAGGTAAAATAACTTTAAATATGGGACATGTTCGGATCTCACTTCAGTACTGGTTTTACCCTCAGCGGGTAGCCGTCGAGCTCCTCACTTGAAGGACTCGGCAATTTTACACGAACACCTTAAGACTCTGACGTTGACCTTTGTTTTCGCTTCAGAATAGTGTGTTTTATTTCTACAACCCTAAACAAACATACAGGCATTGTCTTTTTCAAGACAATGCCCCAAAAGAGCTTCCTGGACTAAAATCGCAATATTGTGCAATATTGCGCAATGTTAGATCATGGCGATATTAATAACCATAGGAAATGCACATAGTTGCTTTTACGTTTTCCATGGCTTATTAATTCCAGAGACGACATGGCGCCCAACAACAATCGAACGCACTACGACTCTGAGAGTTCAGTCCTCATGCTCCACTCCAAGCGAACAAACTCGCAAATTCCGACACGATGTCGGCACAAACATCGGATATTAGTACGTAAACGCTAATATGCCGATATCCAGCTAGCTGCAGTTTTGCAACCGTCGATGTGTGAGATATCTTCGAGCCACCCGACTTCGATGCTGTACCTGATGCGATGGATGTCCCCGGAGTAGCCAGTCCCTGCCTGCCCTACCAGTATGTGGTCCAGAGCACCACGGAGGCTCAGGTAAACTCGCCTACGATACACCGGCGACATGCAGAAGGTACCGAAAGAGCTAGAATGGGACGTAGCGGCCGACGACCGACCACATCGCCGAGGAGGAACCTGCAGAAGATGCTGTCCACGACACCGATCACCGCCAGTGAGTGTTTATGCAAGTGTAGTGTTACGCGACGCGAAGTGTAGCGAGTGTTAATTAAGAACAAAGAACTGTAAGTAAAACTTTTAAAAAGACATTAAGTTTATTCATTTTTATGCATTTATTTACCTATTCTTCAACTTGTAAAAATTTTTTATTGTTCTTAGTTGTTAATAAAAATCAAAAAGTCTTTTTTATCAACCTCAGAGCCTCTAAAGCAGGGGGGGGGTGACGTCGAGGCGCACCAATCACGCGCCTCGACTTTGCCTAGTCCTTCCCTTTTGAAACTTTTAATTATTTTAATTGGTTGAGAAATGAAAGGGTTTTATATAAAAGTTAAAATAACTTTAAATATGGGACATTTTTGGATCTCACTTCAGTACTGGTTTTACCCTCAGCGGGTAGCCGTCGAGCTCCTCACTTGAAGGACTCGGCAATTTTACACGAACACTTAAGACTCTGACGTTGACCTTTTTTTCGCTTCAGAATAGTGTGTTTTATTTCTACAACCCTAAACAAACATACAGGCATTGTCTTTTTCAAGACAATGCCCCAAAAGAGCGTCCTGGACTAACATCGCAATATTGTGCAATATTGCGCAATGTTAGATCATGGCGATATTAATAACCATAGGAAATGCACATAGTTGCTTTTACGTTTTCCATGGCTTATTAATTCCAGAGACGACAATACAATATACATACATAATACATACAACAGCTGTAGCTGGTGTTCAATTTTTTCACATGCGAAAAATCATGTCATTTTTCGCTGTATCATTTATTATCCTTTTATAACAATTTTACAATTATTATCTTAGTCCAACCCTTGAATCCTCCCTACTCACATTTTAACCCCTCTCCATTAAAAAGACAGACAGTTTTTAAGATAGCAAAGAAGAAACTCTCCCTCTTGATCTGACTACCGCCAAGGCGAGTCGTGCCATTTTGGATTCCCGGCTACCGCCAAAGACAGTCATTCTGTCTCTCTCTTCGATTATCAAGAAGAACAGCATCTATCTTGGCTGTTTTCTATCGCAATTACCTCTTTGCCGCCGTAGTTACGCGAGAAATACCGACACTACTGTTTTTAAATCGTGTACAGACAAAGTGTGCTCTATCTCGCAAAGTGTAGTACCGCGAAACACGGGTTTAGAAAAACCGCGAGTGTGCCCGGATATATTCCGCATAAGAGGAAAAACCGCGAGAGCGTGGAGCAGAAAAACCGCGAGAGTGTGGAGCAGAAATATTGGTAAGACTTTGTATAAACATAATTTGCTATTGTCTGTATACCTTTTACTACATATTGTTACGATAACTATTGCGTTTAAAACTATAAATATATTATGACTAATTCTGTTTTTGTTCCAGTCAATTCGAAGTTGTTTACAGAAACCTATAGACCCCAATTTTGATGAGTCATCCACGACTCGAGCAGTTAAAAAAAACTAGTTTTAACCGTTGGTCGCCTTCACCAAAATACGAGATTATTCGATGAAGTTCCATTATAATGTAGAAGGTCGCCGAACTTTCGAGATAACAACAGTTTTGTATATAAACGAAAGATTTTTTATTTGGTCAGTCAGTGAAGAAAGAAGCTCGGGAATCGCGATTTTAAAATGTATCGAACGTAACATAAATTTGTACAGTTATTTAATAAATTAGTAATTAGCTATCGTGAGTTTTAATAAATTAGAATATAGACAATAAATTAGAATAAAGACAAATAAATTAGAACTATATAAATATACTACAATATCCTAATTTATTTGAACCAGCACTATATAAAACAGTCCACATACACTGAAATTGTACTAATAATTTCCCACATATGTACACCCTTTTTGTACAGCTGGAAACAGTGGATGAGAATTACAAAAGATAGGGAAGCAATTGGAAGAGGCCTATATCCAACAATGGATAATTGAAGGCCGAAGAAGAAGAATACATTGTTCAAAATGCCAAAGAGAAGACTATATACCTCAAAGTCACCAGCAGATCAAGAAGGGAGAATTGTAAGAAACCAAATAAACTATGTATTAGTTAAACAAAGATACAGGAACGCAATTATGTCCGCAAGAGCCTATCCAAGTGCCGACATAGGAATAGATCACAACCCAGTAGTGACCAAAATTATGCTCAAAATGAAAATAATAAAACGAAGAACAACAAATGCAAAAATCAATACAAGTAAATTAAGGAACTCACTCATAAAGCAACGCCTGGTCGATTAAATCAACAACGGCTTAATGCATGTTAAAGAACAAATTCTGCAAAATATTGTGACGGATAAAAAATGGTTATTAGGAAATACAGAAATAGATAAAAGTCAAAAAGAAATTCTAATATAACAAGAAGCAATGGATGACGGAAGGAATTTTATATTTAATGGAAGAAAGACGTCAATATAAAAAAGTGGATAAACAAATAAAATACGGAATTAAAAAAGCGAAAGAAGAATACCAGAAAAGACATGATAGTTTTAACACACATAAAAAAATAAAGAATTGACTCACAACAATAGAACAAGAATACCGGGAATAGTGAAAGATGTAAATGGGAAACTTATGTTGAATACTAATGACAAATTAAAGAGATGGACAGAATACATCAATGAACTGTTCGAAGACAATAGACCAGAACAGATGGAGATCAAAGTAGAAGAGCATATGGTTTTAAAAATATTAAAAGAGAAAATTAAAATGGCATTAAAAACAGCAAAAATGGTAAATCAGTCGGTCCAGACTAAATCCCTACAGAAATCTTAAAATGCATAAATGACGAAACCTTAGACATTATAGTAGACTTATTTAACACAGTATACAAAACAGGACACATACCGAAACAATGGTTACTCTCCACCTTTTGTCTTCTTCTTTAAGTTCCATCTTCTATCGAAGGTTGGAAATCATCATGGCTATGCGGACTCTGTTGACTGCCGCTCTAAAAAGTTCTGCACTACTGCATTCAAACCATTCCCTTAAGTTCTTAAGCCAGGATATTCTTCGTCTTCCCACATTTCGCTTTCCTCGGATTTTGCCCTGCATAATAAGTTGTAATAATGCGTATTTTTGCCCTCTCATCACATGTCCCAAGTACTCAAGTTTTCGTCTTTTAATAGTTAATATTATTTCCACCTCATTTCCTATCCTTCTAGCTACTTCCATGTTTGACATTCTTTGAATCCATGATATTCGTAGGATTCTTCTGTAACACCAAAATTAAAGGCGGCCAACTTATTCAGATGAACTTGTTTTAGTGTCCAAGCTTCCAAACCATAAAGAAGAGTAGAGAACACGTAACATCGAAGCATTCTTAGGCGCAGTTCTAACCTTATATCCCGACAACAAAGAAACTTTTTAAGTTTAATAAATGATGTACGTGCTATTTCAATACGTGTCTTAATTTCTTTGGTTTGGTCTACATCTGATGTTATCCATGTTCCTAAGTATTTATAGTTATTAACACTCTTAATTGCAGTATCTTCAATAGTCAATTGGATATTTGCATGTGCAGATTTAGTCATGATCATGCATTTAGTTTTCTTTAAATTTATCTTCAGTCCGTACTCACGACAGCGTTCATTACGGCGTTGCGTTACGTTCTGTAAATCATTGTTGTTATCCGTAATTATTACTGTATCGTCTGCAAAACGTAAGTTATTCAAAACTTCTCCATTGATAGATATACCTTCTATTGAGTCTGAGAGCGCTTCTTGAAATACCGCTTCACACTGTAGACATTGAAAAGTAGTGGGGACAGCACGCAACCCTGGCGGACTCCTCTCTGTATTTTGATATTTTCGGTGTACTGGCTGTCAACTCTTACCTTGGCAGTTTGATTCCAATATAAATTAGATATAATTTTCAGATCACGACTGTCAATATTTTTGCTTTTTAATATATCTACAAGCTTTTTATGCTGAACTTTATCAAATGCCTTTTCAAAGTCTACAAAACATAAGTAAATATCCTGATTCATGTCCATGCATCTCTGAGCCAGCATATTCAAGCCGAACAAAGCATCTCTTGTACTCATACCATTTCTAAAACCAAATTGTGTGTCACTAATCTCATATTCAAGAGTTTTAACAATTCTGCTGTGAATTATTTTCAAAAATGTTTTAAGTGTGACTCATTAAAGCTATTGTTCTGTGGTCTGAGCAAGTTGTTGAACTTGGTTTTTTTGGGAATTGCTACAAAGGTTGATTGCAGCCATTGTCTGGGGATTGTGGCAGTCTGATATATTAGATTAAAGAGTTCAACCATTACATCAATAACATCTTCATCGATGAGTTTTAATAATTCGATGGGCACCTCATCTGGTCCAGTAGCTTTACCCTCTTTTGTGTTTTTGATGGCATAGATGACTTCTTCTCTTAATATTGGTGGTCCGGTATCCTCGGTGATTTCTAATGACAGTTCTTCTCTTTCATCATTAAATAGTTGTTGAATGTAATTGGTCCAGTGACATAATCTCTCCTTCATATCAGTAATAATATCCCCTTTATCATTTTAAAAGATATTCGTGTTTGTACGCTTTCTAACACCTGTCATTTCTTTGATTTTTTTGTGTAAATTAAAGCTATCGTACTTTTTATCCAGGGTGCTATCCCTAAAAATACAAACGCTAAATATTGCAGTAAATACAGAACAATATCACTAATAAGTCATATTCTCAAATTATTCCTGAAAATAATACGTGATCGTATAAATAAAAAACTGGAAGAAGGAATAGATGATAGTCAGTTAGGTTCAGAAACGGACTAAAAACCAGAGAAGCGTTTTTTGCTTTGGATGTTACTTCAAAGATGCATCGATATGAATGTCGATGTGCATGTTTGTTACGTTGATTTTGAAAAAGCATTTGACAAAGTAAGATATGAAAAATTAGTCCAAATTGTAAAGAAAAAAATATAGACCATAGGGACTTACGAATAATAACAAACCTCTACTGGAATCAAAGAGCACAAATCGTAATAGACAACGAACTCAGTCCAGAAATTGAAGTCAGGAGAGGAGTTAGGCAGGGATGTATTATGTCCCCATTACCATTTATTGTACATAGTAAAGCCATTTTTGAAGAAGCATTACTATCTCAAAGTGAAGGAATAATAATTAACGGTAGATCTAACAACTCCAATTACGGCTAAACAAAACAAACAGTTTCTATGAAAAACATGGATATAAAAAAGACCAAATAGATGATAATAACAAAGAAAACAAATATAAAAAACAAACATACATTTGGGAAATGTACCGATAGAAAGGGTCGATAAATATAAATACCTAGGTACCTGGATTTTAGACAATAATGATCAAACAACCAAAATAAGAGCCAGGATAGACATAGCAAGAAATGCGTTTGTAAAAATGAAAACAATTTTTTGCAACAATGACCTTAGATTAGAACTGAGAGTAAGAGCACTGAGATTCTACGTGTTTTCGATACTCCAATATGGACTTTGATGCTTCTTTTTCTTAGAGTGCCATATCCCTACGGAACGTCGGCGACTACCATGCTTATAATATTATTATACTGATCTCGGTCTTGCGCTACGTGTAGCAATTGGTCCGCTGTCAAACCTGTCCACTGCCGCAAATTCCTCAACCAAGAGAGTTTCTTCCGTCGTATCCATTTCTTTCCTTCGATTTTACCGTTGAGAATTAGCCGAAGGAACTCATATCTTGGTCCTCTGATTATATGTCCAAGATATTCTAGTTTACGCCTCTTAATAATATTTCATAGAGTTCGTTGATGTCCCATTCTTCGAAGAACTTCTTCGTTTCTGGTTCTGCTAGTCCATGGAATTTTTAGTATCCTTCGATACAACCACATCTCAAACGCCTTGATTTTATTCATGATATCGGCGTTTAAAGTCCAAGTTTCACATCCATACAAAAGTACAGACCACACGTAACATCTTGTAAACTTTTCACGGATTTCCAAATTTAATGAGTTATTGGATAATAGAGGCTTGAATCTTTGAAATGAGTTTCTTGCCTGTTCAATTCTACATTGAATTTCGAAGGATGGATCTAGATTTTAGGTAATCCAACATCCAAGGTATTTGAATCTCTGAACTCTCTGCAGCGGTTGTTGGTTTAATATCAGTTGGATTGCGCCGATATCCACTTTACTGGTCACCATGTATTTAGATTTATCGATATTTATCGACAGTCCTCAATTTGTGCATTCCATGTCAACTCTATTGATTAGCTCCTGCAGATCGTCGATGTTTTCAGCTAGAATCACAGTATCGTCGGCGTACCGTATGTTCTTAATTATTTCTCCTCCTATGATAATTCCTTTTTGGTCTTTTAAAGCTTCCCTAAATAGATTCTCAGAATACACGTTAAAGAGGGTGGGAGATAGTATACAGCCTTGTCTTACGCCTCGTTCAATACTGATTGGCTTTGATTCTGTTGTTGGTATTAATTATGGCTGTTTGGTTCCAGTAAAGTTTGGCAATAAGTTTGATGTCTTTCTCATCTAGTTGGATGCTCTGCAAGGCGGTAATTAGTCTGGTATGCTAAACGCGATCAAATGCCTTTTCAAAATCAATGAAGCACATATATATGTTGTTTCTTACCTCCCAACATCGTTGACTTTGATGCAAGAACACATAAATAAGTTACAGTCCTTTGAAATGTAGTGTTACAGGAGCATGTTTAGAATAGCATGGACACAGAAAAAAAAACTAACACGGAAGTATTGCGGGAAATGGGCAAAGAATGAAAAATAATTAACACAATAAAAATAAGAACGTTACAATATCTGGGACACGTAATGAGGGGACAGCGATATGAACTGCTAAGGCTGATAATACAGGGGAAGATAAGAGGAGGAAGGAGTATATCTTCAGAGCAGCATTAGATAAAGTAAAGATAGTGATGATGATATCCGACATCCGATCAGGAGACTCCACTTAAAGAAGAAGAAGTATGTACATAAGTAACCAACATAATCAGAAGAGTAGAGACCAGTTAGGCCAGACGGTCAAAGTCAAATTCGGACGTCATGGTTGCCAATGTCAGTAAGCTTGGATCTGCATTACCGACCGACGCGTACAGTCCAAAATCATTTAGTCAGGAATGAAACTGATGACGTCATAGTCGCCAAAAGATCGTTCTTCTTTTTCGTGTTTGGTTTTGTGTCAATTATCTTCGCTGCTATTGGTCCGATCGTGACATGCGATGAGTCATGTGATACAAAGCACGTGGTGTTCGTGTGTATTAAGGTATAAAAACGCTTATTAAAAGCTTAAAATTTTTTTTTTTATTATAAAGAAGATCTTTTCGGAATTGTATCATTCCATCATCAGTTTAATAAAAAAGGTTGTTAAAAAACATTGTGTGGCCACATAAAAAACGTTCGGTTGACATCTGGATTTAAAAAATAATATTCTTCGTGTTATTTATTCAGGTAAATGCAATAGACTCTTGACTTGTGTAATATAAAAAATGAAACTGGGGCATCTTATATGACCCCCTGTAGTTGGTGAAGTTTTATTGACTTACATTACCTCTGATCTGTGTTGGAGTCTAGGGCTAACTGGATCATGTGATAGCTTTTAGTGAATAGAATACGATTAGATACAAAAATCGAAGATAGTAGCATGCACAAAGTGTCCATAGATATATCTTTGCTTCTATTGGTCTGATGGTGACGTGCAAGATTTCATGTTATAGGATTTAGCGAATAGAGTATGATGATACAGAAAAACTAAACATGTTTGTGTGTCAAAGGGACCTCAGATTCACAGAACCTAAAGAAAAAAGAAAGGGAAATATGGCAAGAAGAGTGGAACAACAAGGAAGATGTTGCCCACTGGACCAAGATGATGATCCCGAGCCTAAGGGACTGGGTAGATTGTCTGTTTTAGGGCGTATGATGCTATGTTGAATTGTAGAATTTTTACTGTAATTCAAATTTCGAGGCATCTCAAATTTGGTATGGAATATCAAGACATTGTTAAAAACCAATCACCGTTATGAGTGTTTCAAGACAATCCGGAGTTATCAGAAATAGTCGCAGTATTGACAAACAAATGATCACGAGTTTTTTGGTTTCACTATTACTTAAAAAAATGGCAGGACCCTTAATACAGAATGGCATACAACCGTAAAAATGACCGGAATCGTCGCATCGTCTTGCGTCCGGAAAATGCAACTTCTCACGAGGCTCGTATAATATTCGAGTGTTTGAAAACGAAAATATTGATTTGGCGGGCCTACATGTAGTCCTGACTTAGCACTGTGTGATTTCTATGCGTTTTTGACCAATAGAAACAAACTACGTGGTAAACGTTTTTAGACGTCAAATAGGGCGAGAGAAACATATTAAAATCTCATATCTGAGATAACTTTTCGATCAGCATTAATGCTTCGATGGTTGGTTAGTTCGAGTACAAAAGTTTATTGACTTTAAAGGTGAATACTTTGAAAATGTTTTTTTCTATAATTTGTGCAAACCTAGAAAAGGTTTATCACTAAAATGTTAGTAACATACAGAAACATTGACAGTTTTGTATTTAATTAAATATATTAATAAAACACCCTATACAAGCCATATTGGTAAAATTGGTATATTATACACACGGAAATTATTTTTAAATCTCCTGATGAAATCGTTTAACAATAATCTATTGTCGTTTTATTCTTCACAAAGTCAGAAATTACTAAATCAATACTACATTATTCTATTATTCGGAATTCAGTGAAAATGTCTATTATACATCACGAAATGTTACTTTTGTATTATTTAAAAATATCTTCTTTATTTTTCTGTTGAAGTAAACGCCGCTTTACATATTTATAAGAAAAGCAACGACAAATTTCACCTAATTTAAAAAATATATCTCACCAACAGTTTTTCTGGTTTTACGATAATAAAAGCTACACAATAATTTCACAGAGTTAATATGGCTTACAGACGGAATAAAGCTAATTCAAAAAAATGGAAAGAAAGCTTTAAAACTCAAGGAAAATTATTTTTTGAGAATTCTACATTACACGGTGTGAAATATGTCGCAGAAAGTGGAAGAAGTTTTATGGAAAGGTAATCATTGTTACAGTATTTAATGACATTAATTCAAATGCCACAGGTAAATAAAAAATTCTTATAATATAAAGTTTTTAAACAGGTTTTCCCTTTAATAATTACGTTCACATTGGTTACACTTTGTAACTTTTGGAGCAGCTGTTCTAATGGGCAGAATTTAGCTGCAATCGTGCTATTCTATTAGGTTCTTCAGCCAAGATATTCTCAATTAACTCTGAAAAAATTAACGAAATAGAAGTGAAAAGAAATTACAAACAAACATGCAACGAGGAAATAGACAAATCATAAGAAGAAGAATCACTGACACCATTCTCCTTCATAGCAGGCACAATTTACTGAAAATTATGCTATCATAAGCTTTTTTAGATCTACGAATATCATGTGTGCTTTGTCCTTTAATATTCCAGGTACCAAAATTCCAGCCAGGCCTACACGTATCCAATAGCTGTCACCAGTCTCATTAGCAATCCAGTTCCTACTTGATGAAGTCAGTCGTTTGTTTTACTCGTGCAAACCGTTTTCCAGATAATTGCCTAAACCATTATTTCAAAAGTATAAGGAAATACCGTTATTTTTGTTCTTTAAAAAGATTTTTAGGTGCTTTTGAATATTCTATTATAGTCATTTTAATTCGTTACATTGGTATACACCAAAATTACTAATACTTCGTTCATTCGTGTTTAAAATCTCGCAAAAACGCACAATTACCTCTGTTCCGGATGCCATCACTATTTTTGCTTCAGTTTTGAGCAATAAGCAATAAAACAGTATTGGTTTCAAGAGTGTGCTCTTAAATTTCCAAATCAATGTTTTTGGAATCAAAAAAGTGGATATTTTCTGTGGAATTCGTCATACACGTTGTGGAAATTTTGATATTTTTCAAAATTTCATATCTTAAACAAAACTAGTATCTCTATAGAAAATGCCACACTGAGAGTGCAGTACGGGTAAGATACGGCAATGCTTTTCTTATGGAGAATAAACGCGCAGGGTTGTCGGTTTTCTCCAGCTGTTGATTGCTTATTGTCTCACAGGACCGGCTTGGATAAAATGCATCTGCCGGCAGTACGAGTAAAATATTTTATATCATGTATACGTATACAGTGGAATAAAAAGGCATTGATGAGTTATTGACAACGATTTCTATGAATTTTGCATATAAAACGTCAACATGAGATATACTATTGAATCATATTCATAAGAGTAACATTTAAACACCTCTTCACAAAAACAACATACAATAACTGTAGTTTTAATGTTTTACATAAAATAGAAAAAACCTACATAATTTCTAGGAAAGAATTTGGAAACTTGGAAATGTTTCTTTATAGTTTCTGTAACTTTATAGATATTATATATAATATTCAAATTTCCAATTCTTTCATAGAAATTAGATTTTTTCTATTGTATGTAAAATATTAAAAATACAGTTATGTTGTTTCTACCCCCTACCCATCCTAACGATGGGTAGGGGGTGAACTTGCTTTTGTAAAACGAAACTACACTTCAAAATTTAGTCCGAGTTTCAACAGAGAGCATGGAGTCCCATAAGTTTAAATCCGGTGAATTTTATTTAGAATTTATTACTTCGTTAATAACTGGTGTTAGCGAAAGAAGCATTTACAATTTCAAAAAAGAAAAAGAACAGAGTGGAACGTTGAAATCGCCAAAAAAACGAGTGTGTCAATAAAATTTAGAATATTCACATATGACGAGGGTGTAAGAAGTATTCTACGGAGAATTGTTCATTGTGAATTTTCATGAAAAATTTGCCGCCATTCTTAAAGCATATACATAACTTCATACAAGGTAATGAGAATATACAGCCGTTGTCTCTTTCTACTTTATACAGACTTCTGAAAGATATTGGATTTGGTTATAAGAAACGTGGCCGAAGAAGCATCATGGTGGAGCGAGAGGATATTATTCATTGGCACCATAATTATTTGAGAACTATACGACGTTTGTGAAAAGACCATTGCAATATCATATATTTGGACGAATCGTGGGTTAATGTTGGCCAATCTATAAATTACGAATGGTGCGATACTACAATACCAAACAGTCGTTATGCTTTTCTCAAAGGTTTAAGTACTGGCTTAAAAGCACCTACTAAACGAGGTCCACGATATGTTTTATTGCATGCATGTTTTTCAGGAGGTTTCGGTCCTGGCAGACAGCGTGTTTTTCTGGCAAAGAAAAATGATGGCGACTATCACGATGAAATGGATGCCACATATTTTGAGTCGTGGTTTAAGAAGACATTAATATCAAATTTACCAAATAATGATTGCAGGAATGTCATTGTAATGGACAATGCATCGTACCACTCATATAAAGAGAGATTCCCTAACAATTCCTGGAATAAAGCTTCAATCAAGGAATGGCTAGTGGAAAAACACATCTTTTTCGAGGAGTGTTATTTGAAATCCGAGCTATTAGAAGCAGCGCGTGGTTTTAAAGATCAATACGATAAGTAGCATCTTGATGAGTATGCTTCACAACACAACGTTTATATTTTAAGGCTTCCTCCATATCAGTGCGAATTGAATCCTATAGAAATGGTGTGGAACCAAGTTAAGCGATATGTAGGTACCCATAATACCACTTTTAAAAACGACGAGGTACGCCAGTTGATCGACGACGGTTTCGCACTCGTTACAGAGCAAAATTGGCGCAATTATGTCACTCATGTTGTTGAGAAAACGGAAACTGAGATGTGGACTACGGACAACCTGCAAGATGACGTAGACCAATTGATAATACACACGAACACAGGGGAGAGTAGCGAAAGCTAATCCGACATCTCGGATGTAGAGGACGACTTTAGTATAATTAATTGAATATCTGTGAGTAACCTCGATTATTTAACACTGTATAACCAATAAAATGCATTTACCAGTCCAATCAGAGTATGGGCTTTTCGGATATTGCGCTGGGTGCACGGAAATCGAGTTCCCGGAAGTTCCACGCTGTATATTTATAGCTATCAAGAAATGTAATTTAAAATATATTTGTTAGTTTAATAAAGTATAAATATAATATCATGCTAAATAGCTTACACTATAAACCTTATACCTGCTCATCTGGTCAAGTGTGAGCAAGGAAAACCATTATCCCATATGGAATAACACAAGGTTTCACTGAAAACTACCAGGTTGCTATGCCAAGGAACTAGGTAAACTTATCATCATCATCATCATCTTGGTGCTACAGCCCTTAGAGGGCCTCGACCTTCTCAAGCTTTCTACGCCATTCTGTTCTGTCCCTTGCTTGAATTTTCCAGTTGCCGACTCCGATCTTCTCCGCATCTTGTGTTACCCCATCCATCCACCTCAGCTTTGGTCTACCCCGTCGTCTCATTCCCACAGGTTGCGCTGTTAGAATCTTTTTTATCATGTTCGATTCAGGGGCCCGGGCTACATGTCCTGCCCACTGCAGGCGGTTTCGCTTAATTATAGTGGTAATATCTTTACCACCAAACGTGTGCTTGTAGATATTCTGCAGTTCGAAGTTATATCTACGCCTCCATATTCCGTTCTCACAGACCGCTCCAAATACTGACTCGAAGACTGCTTCGAAGTTTTGGTCATTGATTATTAAATTTGTGTCAACATTTCCAGCTCTTGTGTTTGTGTTGGTCGCCATGAATTTGGTTTTATTTTGATTTATATGTAACCCCATTCGTTCTGCTGCTGCTACTAGCTCGGTTAGGATTTCCGCAGTTCTCGCCCTAGTTCTTGTTATAATG
Organism: Diabrotica balteata; assembly: GCA_918026665.1. Classification (NCBI taxonomy): domain Eukaryota; kingdom Metazoa; phylum Arthropoda; class Insecta; order Coleoptera; family Chrysomelidae; genus Diabrotica; species Diabrotica balteata. Next base: position 44,923,193 of record OU898284.1, read on the forward strand.
TCCACGTCGTCTGCATATGCTAGAATTTGGACTGATCTATTAAATATTGTTCCCCTGCTATCTAAATTAGCGTCTCGTACAACTTTTTCTAAGGCGACATAAAAAGCTGACACGCCAGCGCATTTCCCTGCCTTAATCCCCTATGTATTTGAAATGGGGTTGACGAGTCGTTTTGAATTTTTACTGCTGATAGCATCTTCGCCATTGTCACTTTTATCAAACATATGAGTTTTTTTGGAATTCCTAACTCATTCATAGCGTTGTAAAGACTTGGTCTTAAGACACTGTCATATGCCGCTTTAAAATCGACAAAAATATGATACATATCTATGTTAAACTCTTGCGCTTTTTCGAGGATCTGTCGTAGTGTAAAGATCTGGTTAATGGTTGAACGTCCAGGCCTGAATCCTGCCTGATATTCCCCTAGAAACATTTCAGTATAAGGCTTTAATCTCTCGTGTAAAATATTTGATAATATCTTGTATGCTGTATTAAGGAGAGTTATTCCGCGGTAATTATTGCATTCCAGTTGGTTTCCCTTTTTATGTAACGGGCAAATTAAGACTAAGCTCCATTCTTCTGGCATTTGCTCCTCAGACCAAATTCTACAAACAATTTCTCGCATCACCTTGGTGAGCTGCTCTCCACCGTGCTTAAATAACTCTGCTGGGATGCCATCGCTACCTGGGGACCTATGGTTCCTTAGTTTTTCTATAGATATTTTTACTTCATCTACCGAGGGTGGTTCCACGAGTTCCTCATTTCGGTATTCCAGATCTATATTGTTAGTAGGTTCCATTTCCAGCAACTCTCGAAAGTGCTCTACCCATCGTAAAAGGATGTCCTCTTTGTTGGTAAGTAAGTTGCCTTCCTTATCATTACAATAGTTGATTCTTGGTTTGAATTCTTTTCTAATACTATTTATTTGATGGTAGAACTTTCTTGTTTCTCCGTGACTCATATGGCTTTCGAGCCGTTCTAACATGTCATTTTCCTAGTCTCGTTTCTTAAGTTTTTGTATCTATCTATTGTTGTTCTAGTTTTTCGTTGTTGCATGGTCCTAAATGCCTCGTTCTTCTCATCTGTTATTTTTTTGCAGTCTTGGTCGAACCAGTCGTTTCTTTCTTGGGTTCGGGATATTCCCAATGTGCTTTCGGCTGCTAATTTCAGAGCCTCCTTGCAGTTGTTCCACATTTCCGTGCTTGACTGGTCGACTGCCCAGGTGTGTTCTAGGGTTTCTTTTATATGTGACTGGAACTGTTTCTCCTTGTTTTCATTTTTTAGCATATGTAAATTATATTTTACTTGTCTAGTGCCCCTTTCTTTCTTGGCATTGGAAATTCTTTGTCGTAACTTGGCCCCTACCATAAAATGATCTGAGTCAATATTTGCTCCTCTGAAACTTCTTACGTCCATTAGGTTTGTAAAGTGCCTTCTGTCAATTATAACATGGTCGATTTGATTTGTGGTGTGTCCATTTGGTGATATCCAAGTGGCTTTATGGATATTCTTGTGATTAAAACATGTACTTCCCACAATTAAATCTTTGGAAGCTGCCAGACTAATAAGCCTTAAACCATTGTCATTAGTAACGTCGTGAAGGCTATGTTTACCAATATAATCTTGGTAGCATATCTCTTTTCCTATCTGGGCGTTCATGTCTCCAATAATTATTTCAATATCGTTTTTGGCACAGTTATCATATGCTCTTTCGAGATCTTCGTAAAATAGATCTTTAATTTCTTCGTCTTTTTCCTCGGTTGGCGCGTGCACGTTGATCAGGCATATGTTGAAAAATTTTCCTTTTATTCGAAGGATGCATAACCGATCATTTATGGCTTTAAAACCAATAATAACATTTTTGATTCTCTTTGATACTATGAACGCGGTTCCGAACTCATGTCGGTTCGGGTTGCAGCTATAATATATATCATGTTCTTTTTTCTGCAAAATGCCGGTTCCTGTCCATCTCATCTCTTGAATGGCTACAATGTCTATTCTATATTTTAGGAGTTGATCTTGCAGCAGCTTCAGTCCCGCTGTCCTATACAGCGTTCTTACATTCCAAGTACTGATCTTTAAATCATTGTCCTTAGTTCGGTGCGTGGGTCGTCGTCTTGAATTCAATCCGGCTTTTCTATCTCGAGATTTCGTAACAATAGGTTTTTATGGGATGAGGGAGTTAGCCTCATGCCCAACCCCCTTTTCGAAGGACCATTTCTCCCTTCCTCGTCAGCCCTGACCCTACCTTCCACTGGGGTTGGTTACCCAGTCTCCAGTAGGGTTGCTCAGGTTTACCGGGGTTCACCCGTGTGATCCGGATCACACTTCTCGGAGGTGAGGATAGGAATTGAGTAGGAGAGGCTAGAGGTGTTATCTGGAAGCAACACCTTATGATGCGCATCACTACTCCATTAAAACCCCGGTAAACTTATGTTGTGTGTAAAAAATGCGAGACTGCATTATGTTTTAACAAGGACAAAAACTGCACTTCAGATTTCCACAAAAAAAAATATCATAGTAGGTGTTAAAATTTCGCAGTGATTCAAGTGCGCAACTTGTTTTTTTTTAATAACATCGCCGGGATTAAAAAATGTGCAAAGCTTTTTCGATATTCCCGTTCCTGATAATTTTTCACATATTTACAAAAGAAAAAGTTTTTCTTCGATATTGGGCTGGGTGCATGGAAATCGAGTTACCGGAGGTTCCACCCGATTATTTATAGCTATCAAAGTAAAATAGCTAGGACAGTTCGAGCCCAAAAACGACGATTTGGCGGAGGCGCCCCATGTTATTCTTATGGAGCGTAACCACCAAAATCTAAGGTCCATTCTGGGCATTTTTGACGCTTTTCGAAGTGGAGGCGCGACCACTAGTCGGATCGCGACGTATGAGGTGTCAAACGAACGGGAAGGGGACGGGGAACACGTAGAGGGAAAAAACAAAGATGGCGGCATATTCAAAACGGCACTATAACGTATCTCCGGATCTATTGGTCCGATTGCAACGTATGAGGTGTCAAACGAACGGGAAGAAAACGGGTAACACGTAGAGAGAAAAAACAAAGATGGCGGTATAGCCAAAATGGCACTATAACGTATCTCAGGGTCTATTGGTCCGATTGCAACGTATAAAGCGTCAAATGAAAGAGGAGGGGGTAACAAATACATTGAGATGAACAACAAGCAACAAAATCAATACCAAAATGGCACTATAACGTATCTCAGGGTCTATTGGTCCGATTGCAACGTATAAGGCATCAAATGAAAGGGGAGGGGGTAACGAATACATTGAGATGAAAAACAAGCAACAAAATCAACGCCAAAATGGCACTATAACGTATCTCGGGGTCTATTGGTCCGATTGCAACGTATGAAGCGTTAAACGAAAGGTGAGAGAATAATGTATACATCAAGATGAAAACATGAAACAAAATCAATGCCAAAACGGCACTATAACGTATCTCAGGGTCTATTGGTCCGATTGCAACGTATAAAGCGTCAAATGAAATAGGAGGGGGTAACGAATACATTGAGATGAAAAAACAAGCAACAAAATCAATTTCAAAATGGCACTATAACGTATCTTAAGGTCTATTAACCTGATTACTACGTATGAGGTATCAAATGAATATAACGTACAGCAGCGGCTTTCGCTGGAAATAAAACGAATAGGAACGTTTACCATTCTTACACTATGACCAAACCAACATTCATTCACTCTATAATCTCCACAGTAACACATGAAAAGTAACGAGCTGCATACTATATTTTATTCATACTACATAAAAATGTTAGCAAGGACAGTCAAGCAATAAGTAATGCATAAATGTAATAAGTAATGGGTAATGTAATAAGTAATAAACTGCTGTTAGTATCTAAGCAAAGGAATGATAGTAAGTTAACGAATATAGAGCCATGTATAAAAATGATTAAAAGCATGCCATGAAAGGAACGTAGTCAATTCGGTTCAAACAAACATTTGTTGAAAAACAAAAATTTATTCTTAACGGCAGTCACCAACGTGAAGGTACGACTACACGACCGCCGGGAGAGGTAATGTTAGTATGGGACAAACAGTTAGTATGAATGAAGTCATATACATAATATGATAATTTATTTAATAATTATACTTAACTTATTAAGATCAGCACATAATTTAACATGGTTTAGAAGACATCTTTTATTGATGGACATCTTTTATGTTAAGACATCGACACTTGGTGTAAATTCATTAGTTACTATGTTGTATAGCGTTCAAATGAATTATTGGGGGCTAATAACTCTAGGTTATCTTTAAAAATAGGAAATTCTCCGACTCCTGTTTTGGGACAGGCTATCGAAGAATTGACTTAAATCTAAATCGAGGAAGACCAATAAGTTATCGATTGTCTTAGGAGGCTGCACGAACACATAGCTCTGGAGTTAACCAGAACGGTTCATTAATTTGCCAGTGGTCCATGATATCTTTTAGTGGTCATATCTAAACATTTTTTTTTTTTAATGTGCTAATCTTAAGTATCGTGATTTAGAAATAATATTTAGAAAATTAAGATCTATTATAATTATCATATAATATAAACAACGAAAAGCGAAATGAAATGGTGAAATAATGACTAATAAATTCTGAATCAGATATATTTTAAGTTGTAATAAATAAACCACGTTATAAAAAACGACAATATACAATTTGCATCCATCTTAAAGTCAATCATCAAGGATAAATGTTAAAATATGACTATTGATATATTAGATATATTACTTTGCGTTAATCAACATCCATCTTAGAATCAATTAAATAATGCCCCCACGGAAGTGTATCATATGACTCCGGAAGGTGATGTCTTTTATCATCATTGGCGCTTAGCGCAATCTTGCTTTGTGTTATGGTATAAACATGGTGCTTATCTGAGCGTATTAGATTCTGTGAAGCATACACCTTTTTTAAGTTATCCAAACACTCTACATAGTCCTCAAACGTAATTTTCGTGTTCACCACAGATTTCTTTACCCCCTTCGCCTTCTTTGTTAACCTAAAATTTTTAATAATTACTTCAATTTCTTCATCCTCATATTCTTCATCTTTCAACTTTTTACGTTTTTCTTTTAGCTCATCTTCAGTGGCAGCTACTTTTGTTGTATACAATTTAGATCGGAGCCCTATGTAGTCAGTCATAATGCGACCTTTATTCTCATCTTTCATCATGCCCAACACCTTCTTGTTAACCTGAGGGATACCATAAATATTGTCTTTACGATAGTCTGAGGTATCAAAATATTTGTAGCAATCTTCTTTCATAGCCTCATATGGGTCTTGTTCACGTATTTCCACGATTACACTATCGGTATCAGTATAGCAAGTTGTAAAGTTTTCTCCGAACCTGCCAGCTAAGTATCCATACTGAAAATCATAGATTGTTGTTTTAGCCAAGTCTAAAATACTCATTCCGATATAGATTGGTTTATCTAACCATATTTCAGCTCTGCGCATCTCAACAGCTACCAAGTTTTCACTAAAAATCGTTGCATTCTTAAACAATGGGCTACTTATTCTAGCTTCAGCTCCGTAACGACCCTCCCACAAAGTAAGCAACTTTATATCAACGCGCTTGCGCACTGATTCCATAGTCTTCCCGAACACTGCATTATTCATAAGCTTAAAAAGATCCTTTTCAAACTCATTGTTCGCTGCCTTCCGGAGATTTGTATTAAGATCGATGTATGACTTTAACCATGGAGCCTGTTTGAATTTCAATACTCTATGTATCTTTTTCAGGATCAATCCATTTGCAAGCGCCTGTTTTAGTGCTCTATAATGTATTACATATCTTTCTTTATCCTGTAGGGTAGCCATTAATTTAGTCTGCTCTCGCGGACGTGTAGGAGGAAGCATAGTCTTAGAATTTAAAGACTCAGGACAAAACGGGATATCTTTATGACGATCATGAAGATGTTGAGGGTACGCCAGATCAACCTCGAGAATGTACCCTTCAGAAGCATCGTCAGCAATGGAAAGGACATCAATATTGGCATCGACCCACTCGAAACCGCCATATGGAAGATATTGAGACATGGCCCAACCATACTGATTATTAACATCAAAATACATAAGGAACGTTTTTGGTTTAGATGGGTCATAGTTGTTGATGTATGGATTGTTAGCTTTCACACGTCTTTTAGAGCAAACTTGACTAAGACCACCACGAATACCACGTTCAACAAACAAATGCATGTCAGGATCGGTTAAAAGCTCCAGTTCTTGACCTGTATATTTAAGCATTGCATCCCACGTAAAACCAGGTAAAGTATAATAGTGAGCAGGGTCAAGATTATAAGTTCGAAGAGAGCTGGATCGGAATCGCTCAAAGATATCTGCAAGAAGAAGAATGTCAGTTTTCATATATAAATCGACATAATCCCCGAGAGTTGTACAATTGAATGACGACCAGACTTCTTGAGCGCGACGATAATGTCGACGAGGACATGACTTATCTTCAAGTTTATTGTAAAAAGACTCAATAGGAGGCAAAGAAGTCTCACAGAATTTTTTAAATGAATCTATATAATCATATGGCATGATACCTTTTTTAGTTAGAAGATGGAAATTCTCCTCAGGAAGCGAAGTATATTGGGACTTGAGATTAGGAAACTCGGGGAGGTACGAAGCTAATTTATCAAGAGAATAAGACATAAATCGATAACTATCAATAAAACGGAATTTAATTCGAGCATCATCAATATGTTTTGTAAAAGAAATGTATTTTTCCTTAGTAATAGGAAGAAGATCTACGGGACCTTTGATGTGTGTAGCAATATCGTTAATAATAAAATGTGCGTCATATCCGGAGAGATTATGAAATATTATTGGAATTGTATGAACATCTTTGTAATTAATGTTACACCCTTCGTGAGCTGCACCTCTATAATTATTGTCAGGAATAAAGTGATCATGGTCTCGCACTTTCTTATCATTGGGGGAAAAGCGCTGCTCACAGATATGGCAATGAGTGGCTGCATGGAAATCGCTCTCTTGCTGAGTTGTCATATTTATATCATATGGGCACATAAACACCGTAGAAACATCCTCAGCAAGCTGATTAAGTTTATCTGCGAACCATTTCATGCAATCCTTTCCTCGATATGAGTCATAAAACGACAAAGTGTCATCATACGAGCATTTAAAGAAATAACCAACTGCTACAGGAATATGCTCTTGAGGTTTTTTTAGGATCTCCTGTATGTTTCAAAGCACTCTCGAGATCCGCGTACACGGCGAAGGGGGCTTTAATCTTATTACGAAAATTCTTAAATTTCAACATTTTATGACTTTCGTCGGGCATTTTAATGGCTGTTTCATTAATTCTTATACAATCTAGCATATGAGCTTCAACCTGTTTTGACGATGAAAACGGTTGTAGGCATCTATCACATATAAGATCTGATCGACCGCTGCAGCATGCCTTATGAATATTTAACTTTTCTTGTGATCGAAAGTAATGGAGGCAGGTATCGCAGAAATATTTGGCTCCATCACGTTTGCTAAGCTGCTTGGAGAGGAGGCGGGACAGGCTTTTTATCCAAACGTAATGGTATCTAATAGGACCTTCGGTATCATCATATTTATCTTGAATTAAAAGCAAATTCACATGTTTATCCTTCTTGTTTTTAGTTAGAAATGTAGGGAGGGTCGTAAAATCTCCTTTATCTTTTTTCAAAACGTATACATTAATTGAAATGTCATTCTGTTTTTCAAAATTAGGAATCTGCCTCATCGTCATTGGCCACTGTATTCCCTTCAACTTCAACACTTGCGAGTAGTGCGGATATTTAGACACTCTTTGAGGATGTTTATCAATAGGATTCAACGCTGATATGACAGACCACGCAAAGCATGCCTCATCATCATTTTTGACGTTAACGCAGGCTTCCTTTCTCTTTATTTGAGGAGGAAGTTCAATATAAGAGGAACCAAGTTGTGGTGTGTATTTGTTAATGTTTACCCCCAGGTTAACAACAGCCTTTAGTGCCCAGCCACTATCTCTCTCTTGGAATTCCTCTAGCTTTTTGCTGAGGGGTTCAGACACATGGTTTTCAAACCATTCGTCAAGATTTGTGTCTTTGTATATTGGAGAGTTTGATGTGGTAAAATATTTAGTGTCTTTTAGGATTTTCTCTCCGCTAGCTATCTCGAATTCTCCCCCAAAAGCAGTATTAACTTTAACTACCTCATCCTTCTTTAGCGCGTTTTGAATCCTACGTTTGAATAGCGCCTTGCAATCTACTAGGAAACTGCTGGGGTCTTTGTGTTTGAGGTTTGAGATGACTCCAGTTCGAATTCTTGAGTTGAACGCTGATAAGGAATCATCCCATTGTACTCTATGCTTAGCAGTCTCCTTCATAGGTGTAAGTCCAGCCCCCTTCTTTTGTTCGGCCTTCAGATGGTTTCTCAACGTTTTCACATGCCTCATCTGAGCTTCTAAATGCTGCTTCTCACCCATCGTCTTGGCATATCTCATCGAATCGCGTATCTTTTTACACGCTTTCCTACACTCAGTCAGCCCTTTCTTAACATTATCTTCCTGATAATCATTTCTAATCAACCCCAAGATGGACGCAATTAGCTGAATAAGTTTAGCTATCATGTTTAAACAAAACAAGCAAATATTCAAAAATAGATTAAGAAATAAAATTTTTTCCAAAAAACGTTATATCAAAAAAGTCAAAATATTCAAAGAAATCAAAATTTATTACTCACCAGAGCACAGATTTAAACTCACCAAAGCACACGTCTGTACGCTAGGAATATCTGAAACAGAATGAAGAAAATACCATAATGCATGTCGCTGAGGCTGATCTGCGGGAGGTTGCGGATCACCATCAGTCGCTCTATCCGCGGAGGCGGATGACCTAAGGACTCGTTGAGATTCCATTTGAAGTCTGCAAAGTGATAAAAACAAAAGGAACAAGAAAGGGGTTGAAAAGAAAAGAAACGCAAAGACAAGTTTCTTTGTTTATTAATTTGTCGAATGTATCGTTGGCAGTTCGACAGAATTTTCCCAAACACAAGAGTATATCTCAGGTTTTCTCTCCCTCTGTGAATGACGTGAAAATGAGACACGACTCGTACTCAATTCGAGTTGCCTGCTCGTATTACGGAGCACGAAAGTTTGTATTTCGGATTGAGCGAGGTTTGCCCTTTCGGAAACCGTCTTTCGTACCCGTATGGAACAGCTTGCAACTAGTAAATCGAGTTTAGAGTATCGTGTTCATGTATGGTATCGTGGATAGGTAGAGTAGAGTAGAATGATCACGAGAACCTGAGAGGTACCTTAAAAAGAAAGTTATTAACGAACTAGGTATGAAGTGTAAATAGTGTACATAGGTAAATGAGAGTATGAAATAAAGGTGAGCAACGTAATAAGTTTATGTGTATATGCTAAACGGTAACTAGGTAGGAAAGAAAGTATACACATAAATATAATAACCTCTATACTAATACATAGACGAGAAATAAGTATAAGCAAATAGAATAAATGCTGCAAAAGAGAATAAGGTATGGTTATCAATTACAACGGCTGAAAGTAAAATGGATTAACATACGCAGATAATAACTGTAGCAACAACGTTGCTGCAGTAAACATATAAGAACCAGTTTATCAATAATAATATACACATATATTAATAAGAAAAAGTTGGTAAAATGTCAATAATCAAGGCAACAATACTGTTGAGCAAAAATACACCTATAATCTGTAAAATAGCCCACAACGAATGTTCTTTGCGGGAAAGAACAACGAGTAGAAATAAGTAACACAAATACAAGGTTCAATAATAAAGTAAATAATAAATAATATTCTCGGAAGAGAATAACACAAATAAATATAGTTCTTATTACAAGAACAGACAAACCAAAAATAATACAAAGCTGGAACAAGCAGGAACGAGGGTGGAAAGGAAGTCTAATTCCTTTCCGGTGGTAAGAGTATAAGAATACTAGTTATTTAACTTGGTAAGGTACTCCCCAACCAGAGGTCTTATCTAGAGTCAGACTCAAACCGAATAGGCCTTCTCGAGATTGTGCACGTTCTTTTATCCTATTTTCGTCCTTGGTGAGGTGTGCAAAATGGGCGTGTCGGATAACTCACCAATCAGAAAATAGGATAACGTCGGGAGCCAATCAGAAGGCCTCGAGGTGAGAAATGAGCAGATCCGATGCGCAGTGGTTCGTGTCGACGTGTCGGATCTGTCGATATCCCCCCTCCTTTCGAGACCGTGGTTGGGAGGTATGTTTATTTATTGTTTTCGAAAAAATAACATAATTTTTACATGTTTATCAAAAATAAAAGTAAATAGTAAAAGGGTAGAAAAGAGACCTTTCCGACTTAGAAGTTGTGGAGCTCGACTCCTTTATTGTCTTTGTCGGAATAGGTGTACAATTTTTCTAAAGTTACTAGTTTAGAATTCGTAAATATTGGAAAAAAGGAAAAAATTGTCTTTTAGAACACAGCACTATGGTTGGCCGTCGGCTTCTTCTGCTGCGTCCTCCGGCTGCGTCGTCGGCTGGCTCGTTTGCTGCGTCTCGTGGTGGCGGTGCTGGTCGTATATCGTCCACATGGATTAGGCGGTCGACGTCTTGGTCCCTGTGTACCTCATATGTGTGTTTCTCCGGCTGCACGTAGAACGGTATGAGGTCCGGTCCAGGTCTGTCCAAAGTTGCCTCTGATGTGGTTTCTGACCAGAACTTGTTCGCCTGGGATGTATGTCCGTGGCTGGCGGGCATCGGGATTGTTTGGGAATAGATTTCGTGCATAAACTGTGGCTCGTTGGACTGCACGGTTGACCCTCTGCTCTCTGGTTTCCTGTTGTCGGATTTCGTGTTCCGTTTCTTGTGATCGTCTAGGGCGGTAGCCGAGGAGTAGTTCTGCTGGTGTTTGGCCCGTAGCGCTGTTTTTCCTTGTACGGAGACTGAACACGATATCTGCAACGTATGTATCCCAGCGAGGATCTTCATTTGAGGTCACTCTTGCCCTCAGACCTTTCTTCAATTCTTGTACCCGTCGTTCTACAGGATTTGCTCTCTGATGGTAGATGGGACTCTTCTCACCTTCGATGTTGTGCTTTCTTAGGAACCGTTCCCATGCATCGGTTCTGAATTGTACGGCATTGTCTGTGATGATTGTCGAAGGTCTGCCCCATCTGTTGCAAATCTCTTCCTGTAGAAAGCTTATGATCTGTTTGCTTTTTGCGACGGGTGTACATCGGTATTCCAACCAGTTGCTCAGGCAGTCGGTTGCTAGTAGAATATACTTGTTCTTCGTGCCTCTGGCTGCAGGGTAAGGTCCGAGGACGTCGAATGACACTCGTTCCCAAGGGGCGGTCGGGCTTCGTGGGATTATAGGGGCTTGTGGTTGTCTCTGGGCTGCTTTCGTAGTGGCACAGGTGAGACAGGACTTCACGTGCTTGATTACATCCTTGGACAGCGTAGGCCAGTAGTAGATCTCTCTGATGGCTCGAGCGGTCTCCTCTTGGCCGGGATGGTTTGCCTCATCGCTGTCGTGGTATGTTCTCAAGATTTCTGGACGGAAGCCTTCGGGGACTAGTAGTCGGAGGTTCTCGTTGTCCTTGTAGAAGGCGGCCTCGTTCTCTACGGTGAATTCCTCGATGAGGCTTCTTTCGATGTCGTCTCGAGGTCCTCGTCGGGAGATTCGATGCCATCGCTTTATGAACCGCTTCATGCCGGGTGGACTTGGTGGTCTCTCTGGATTCTGGTTTGAAGCGGCATATCGGATAGGTCATCGAGGATGGGATGAGCTGCGTCGTCTTCGTCGTCGTTCAGTAGACACAGCAGGGGAAGTTGTCGTCTTGGGAGTCTAATGATTGAGGCCAGGCGAGTCGTTCCACTTCGGCGTCGGAGTCGTGGTGTGGTCGCTCGTCATGGACTGGGTTGCGGGATAGGTGGTCCGGAAGTTCGTTGTCTCTGCCAGGTATGTGGACGACATCAAAGTTAAATTCTTGTAACAGGAGGGCCCATCTGGACAGTTTGGCTTTATCGGACTTGTATCTGTCTAACCATAGGAGGGCTCTGCTGTCGGTGAACAGGGTAAACTTTTGGTCCTGGATGAAGTGTTTGAATTTCTTCAAAGCCCAAACCACTGCAAGGCATTCCTTTTCGTTTATGTGGTACCTACGCTCTGCCGGTCTCAGCTTAGTTGAGCCGTAGGCCACGATTCGTCTGTCTTCTGCTGGACCTTGAAACAGTACTGCACCCATTCCTATGTCAGAAGCATCAGTCTGTATACTAAAAGGTTGGCTGGCATCTGGCCGTTTTAGTTCTAAGTTTCCGGAGAGTGCGTTCTTGATTTCGTTGAACGCTTTTTCGGCTTGCTCGTTCCATTTGAACTTCTTGTTACCCGCTGTTAAGTCGGTCAGCGGGGTAACCATCGTGGCAAAGTTCGGTATGAAGTCTCTTAACCAGCTCGCCGTTCCTATGAAACTTCTGGCCTGTTTCAAGGTTCTTGGAGTGGAAAATCCTCGGATCTTCTCGCAGTGCTTCTGCAGTGGTTGGGTGTTGTCGGACGTGATCTTATGGCCCAGGTATTCAAGTTCATCTGCGGCAAACTTGCATTTTTTCAGCGAAACCCATAGGCCATGTGTTCGCAATCTCTCTAGGACCAGTTGTAAGTGGCGTTGGTGTTCTTCCCAGTCGTTGGAGAAGATTATAATGTCGTCCATGTAGACCTTGACAAAGACATCAATGTAACCAGCTAGGACCGTGGTGACCAGTTTTTGGAAGGCTGCGGGGCCGTTCTTTAAACCAAATGGCATCACCGTGAACTCGAAGGATGACCCATCGGGAAGGCTGAATGCTGTCTTCGGTTTCGAGTCTTCTTCGAGCGGTATTTGCCAAAATCCACTCTTCAAATCCAGGGTTGAAAAGATTGTGGCCGTGCCTAGCTCTTTTATACTGTCGTGGATTGGAGGCATGTTTGACACTTCATCCACGGTGATGCCGTTGATCTTCCGGTAGTCGACACAGAACCTCGGAGTTCCATCCTTCTTGGTCACGATGACGACGGGGCTATTGTAGGGGCTCTTGCTGGGACGAATCACCCCTGCGGATAACATTTCTTGGACCTCTTGAAACATTATCCGCTTCTTCTCCTGGGAATATTTGTAGGGTCTGACGTTCACGGGTCTATCGTCAGTGAGGTCGATCCGCATGGACACGGCTTTCGTTGTCGGCTGGCGGATTCTATCGTCGAAGACGTCGCTGTAGTTTTGGATCGTCTGCTCGATTGTGTGGAAGGCGAATTCTGGAGCTTGGTCCGGTTGGAGCTTCTTCGTCAGGGTGCTGCTTGTAGCCGGTTTCGGAGACTCCCAGTAAAGTGTTCGGCGGCTCTGGATCCCGGCGTGTAAACATTTCCGTGGAATGTCTACTAGGACTTCCTCTTGCTTGAGCCATGGCATGCCCAACACGATGTCATGGTGAAGTTTCTCGACTACGATGCACTTTGTTGTTGACTTGAAGCTGTCTGTGAACCGGATGTCCACTTCTACTGTCCCTAGACTACGGGACGTGAGGCCTTCGCACGCCAGCCGAACGGTTGATGGACTCCCTCGTATCTCCTCCCTTTGGACCAGGTGTACGCTGACAAAATTGGCTGATGCACCAGTGTCGACTAGTGCGCTGATCCGGGTGTTGTCGATTTCTGCGGAAATCTTTGGAATTTGAGTTGAGGTGGGTCTGTGTTCCATCGGGTTCAGCTGGGGCACTACTTCGGTTGAGGTCCTTAGTGGAGTGTGCCCCGGTTGTCGTTTCCCTGGTTCTGGTCCTGGGCACGTGGTCTGGGCACTGGGCGGCTTTGTTGGCGATTGTTGTTGGGACCTTCGGTTTCTCCAGTCGTCGATCGTCTCGGAGGATCTCGGGGCTTGTTGATTCCGTGGTGGATTGTCGGGTCTCGGTGAGTTTTGGCTAGTTGAGGTGGTTGTAGTCAGGCGGTGGTCGAGCTCTAGTTCGTCTGCTGCCCGTCGGAGGTCCTCTTCGGTTCTAGGAGTCGCAATTCGCATGTGCTTGCGAATTTCTGGCTTTAGTTGATCTACTATGATGCGGCAGCGTTTCTCTTCGGAGACCTCGGGTGCTACTCTCCGGAACAGGCCATCTTTTTCGATATGAATTCGGCTGCTGACTCCTTCCTTTGCCATTGACCATATAGCTTGGCTAACAGCTTAGTGATCTGTGAACTGTGGCTAAAATGATCAATAAGACGGGCGAAAAACGTACCATGGTCGAGTCTAGGATTTGCGTGGTCTTCGGCCCACGTGGCCGCGTCTCCAGTCAGTCCTTCTTCTAGGATGTAAGCCGTCCAGTGTTTTTCGTCCAGTCCCATGTTCAGAAGGTGGTCTGTGGCTGCATCTCGGAATTCTTCGGGGCTCTCTGTCTCTCCGCCTGAGAATTTCTGCAGGGTAGGCCTCCATCTCGCTTGTGGTGGTGCCGGTGCCGGTGGAGTCGTGTCTGGTTCGTTCTTTGTGGATTGCGCTAGGGTTAGCGCGGTTACGGCCTGCATGAGGGCTGCTAGAAGCGTCGGTAGCTCTGTCGGTGCGGGTATTTGAGGATCTGTTGTCCCCAAGGGTTGGGCGCCATGTCGCTGAGGCTGATCTGCGGGAGGTTGCGGATCACCATCAGTCGCTCTATCCGCGGAGGCGGATGACCTAAGGACTCGTTGAGATTCCATTTGAAGTCTGCAAAGTGATAAAAACAAAAGGAACAAGAAAGGGGTTGAAAAGAAAAGAAACGCAAAGACAAGTTTCTTTGTTTATTAATTTGTCGAATGTATCGTTGGCAGTTCGACAGAATTTTCCCAAACACAAGAGTATATCTCAGGTTTTCTCTCCCTCTGTGAATGACGTGAAAATGAGACACGACTCGTACTCAATTCGAGTTGCCTGCTCGTATTACGGAGCACGAAAGTTTGTATTTCGGATTGAGCGAGGTTTGCCCTTTCGGAAACCGTCTTTCGTACCCGTATGGAACAGCTTGCAACTAGTAAATCGAGTTTAGAGTATCGTGTTCATGTATGGTATCGTGGATAGGTAGAGTAGAGTAGAATGATCACGAGAACCTGAGAGGTACCTTAAAAAGAAAGTTATTAACGAACTAGGTATGAAGTGTAAATAGTGTACATAGGTAAATGAGAGTATGAAATAAAGGTGAGCAACGTAATAAGTTTATGTGTATATGCTAAACGGTAACTAGGTAGGAAAGAAAGTATACACATAAATATAATAACCTCTATACTAATACATAGACGAGAAATAAGTATAAGCAAATAGAATAAATGCTGCAAAAGAGAATAAGGTATGGTTATCAATTACAACGGCTGAAAGTAAAATGGATTAACATACGCAGATAATAACTGTAGCAACAACGTTGCTGCAGTAAACATATAAGAACCAGTTTATCAATAATAATATACACATATATTAATAAGAAAAAGTTGGTAAAATGTCAATAATCAAGGCAACAATACTGTTGAGCAAAAATACACCTATAATCTGTAAAATAGCCCACAACGAATGTTCTTTGCGGGAAAGAACAACGAGTAGAAATAAGTAACACAAATACAAGGTTCAATAATAAAGTAAATAATAAATAATATTCTCGGAAGAGAATAACACAAATAAATATAGTTCTTATTACAAGAACAGACAAACCAAAAATAATACAAAGCTGGAACAAGCAGGAACGAGGGTGGAAAGGAAGTCTAATTCCTTTCCGGTGGTAAGAGTATAAGAATACTAGTTATTTAACTTGGTAAGGTACTCCCCAACCAGAGGTCTTATCTAGAGTCAGACTCAAACCGAATAGGCCTTCTCGAGATTGTGCACGTTCTTTTATCCTATTTTCGTCCTTGGTGAGGTGTGCAAAATGGGCGTGTCGGATAACTCACCAATCAGAAAATAGGATAACGTCGGGAGCCAATCAGAAGGCCTCGAGGTGAGAAATGAGCAGATCCGATGCGCAGTGGTTCGTGTCGACGTGTCGGATCTGTCGATATGCAGGGTATAAGGTAAACTTTAGTCGGACGGAAAACTGAATGGTATTATAAAAGGCTCCTCAAATGCACAATGCCAATACAAGTACAATAAATACCTACACAAAAGGCATTATATACAGGCTTTCCATTTTAAGTTTGTTTAAAAGAGAAGGGCATAGCATAACATATTAATCAGGTAGTTGTCAACAATAGCCGTAGATATCGTCACCAAAGAAAATTTAGATATGAACATCTGAAAATCATGATTACCTCACGTGTTCTGCACTAAGAATCTCGATAACTTTGAATAATACCATCAAGTTCCCACTCCCCGGATAACAGTCAAAAATCTTGACTACCCCACCACTTTTAGCACAAACATACTTGATAACTGCTATAATACCATCAAGTTCTCACGTTTTATCAGTAAATCATGGCCCGATTCTAAAGAAAATGTCAGTATCAGTATGCTAGAAGACCAGTACAGTGTGAAAATTTATGTTAAAACACAAAAGACGCTCAATACTGAGTGTTTACAGAGGATAATATAGAAAAAATAACAAAAACAGAGCTCGTCGGAAATAAGCAGAATCACAATAAAAAAAGTATTCATAACTAAAATAGTTATGATTGTTAGAAACGTATATAGTATAAATGTCACCTAAATTACTGGCTAATAGTATAAAATATAAAATTAGATTCAACAGACTTATTCTTACGTGATAAGCCCTAATACTATCTCTAAACTATATAAATTTAAACAAAAGACGCAAGAATAGTAGAAAAATATTTCTATTCGCAACTAAACACATATTTTTAAAGGAAATCTGAACACACAACTACTAAAACAGCAATAATTGTAACTAAAAAAGATCTAATTAAAAAATAATAAAGGCCAGATTCTAAAGAATTTTAAAAATGACAGTATCAGTATGCTAGTAGACCAGTACAGAGGATAATATAGAAAAAAAAAAAAATAACAAAAACAGAGCTCGTCGGAAATAACCAGAATCATAATAAAAAAAAAAAGTATTCAAAACTAAAATAGTTATGATTATAAGAAACGTATAAAGTATAAATGTCACCTAAATTACTGGATAACCGTGGTAAGCCCTATTACTAACTCTAAGCTTTATAAATTTAAACAAAAGAAGCAAGAATAGTAGAAAAATAATTCTATTCTCAACTAAACGCATGCTTTTAAAGGAAATCCGAACACACAACTACTAAAAATTCAATAATTATAATTAAAAAAAGATCTAATTAATAAATAAAAAACAATAAAACAAATAATATTCTCTAAAATAAATATAAACTCACCAAGGTTTAATAAAAACTCCACACACTGAATACACAAAAATTTAAACGTTGTTTATCCATCCGCAGTAAAACTAAAACTGATTTTAAAATATATTTTACTAGCGTGTGCAGGCTCGATTAACCTTGTATCTATTTATAAAATTGCATATGTTTCCTGCGACAGGGAAACGCCACCGTGAGAAATGATTAAAGGATGCAGATGCATCCGGTGACGTCAGAGTTCTCGTTACCATATTTTATGATATAGTTAGATTTCCAAGTTTTATTATATACGAGGTTGGTCACAAATTACTCATAAAATATAATTGCAAAAATTTAGAAGTTAAAGCATGAGATTGATCAAAAATTATTCTCTTTGCTAGTCATTCGTCTTCTTATCTTTCCAAGTTTAATTATCTACGAGGGTAGTCACAAATTACTCATTAAATATAATTGATAAAGTTCACGTCACGTATCACACGTCACGTTATGTGGGACACGTGTTCACGTCACGTTTCACGTGCGTCACGTCTTCACGTCACGTTACGTGCGCCACGGGTTCACGTCCGTAAATGACAAGCTGAGACTTAAAAGTCCATTTACAGGAAAACATAACCAATTTTATAGCTTTAGCAATCTCCACAGGAAAATGGACCAGCTATTTGTTAAATGAATATGTAGAATGATAATTGTAATTTGGTGAAAATCAACATTTGTAATTATTATAAGTAGAAAATAAAAACTCTAAAAAAAAAAAATATACATTGTTTGCATCTATACCATTGTCTATGATTATTTAACCATGACATGGGTCTTTTGGTACACATTTGCCTTAGCTATCAGTGTTCTCATTGTCAGCCTGAACATCATCTGAGACTATCAGAGTACTATCCGAACACCATCAGAGGCTATCTGACCACTATCTGAACACTATCAGATACTATCTGACAACTATCAGAACACCATCAGAGACGTTAGGTTAGCTCGAATGTCAGATCAAACATCACGTTTTATATCGTTAGGTCTACGTCAGATCACGTTAGGTTAGGTTAGGAGTTCGTTAGGTCACGTTTTACGACCCTTGGATCGATTTTGACGTTGAGATGTCATACAATCACGTATGTCATTGTGGTAACGTCCACTGATAGACATGAGCCTGTTACGTTCGCCGCTAGACATAGGCCTCCAGCAAAAATAAACTAATTCCACATCTTCGCAGTTATTGGAACGATTTCATGCATCACGTTTTACGCCACATGCGTCACGTTTCACGTCAAATTTCACGCTTTCGGCGACATTTTTGTCACATGTCACGTTTTGCAATAATACACTAGGTTAGACCAGAACGCGACGTTCACAATAGGTTAAGTTAGATCCAGAATCAGACAAAGAGGTAGCTGCGCGCACGCGTAAAGTTGCGAAGATGTGGAATTAGTTTATTTTTGCTGGAGGCCTATGTCTAGCGGCGAACGTAACAGGCTCATGTCTATCAGTGGACGTTACCACAATGACATACGTGATTGTATGACATCTCAACGTCAAAATCGATCCAAGGGTCGTAAAACGTGACCTAACGAACTCCTAACCTAACCTAACGTGATCTGACGTAGACCTAACGATATAAAACGTGATGTTTGATCTGACATTCGAGCTAACCTAACGTCTCTGATGGTGTTCTGATAGTTGTCAGATAGTATCTGATAGTGTTCAGATAGTGGTCAGATAGCCTCTGATGGTGTTCGGATAGTACTCTGATAGTCTCAGATGATGTTCAGGCTGACAATGAGAACACTGATAGCTAAGGCAAATGTGTACCAAAAGACCCATGTCATGGTTAAATAATCATAGACAATGGTATAGATGCAAACAATGTATTTTTTTTTTTTTAGAGTTTTTATTTTCTACTTATAATAATTACAAATGTTGATTTTCACCAAATTACAATTATCATTCTACATATTCATTTAACAAATAGCTGGTCCATTTTCCTGTGGAGATTGCTAAAGCTATAAAATTGGTTATGTTTTCCTGTAAATGGACTTTTAAGTCTCAGCTTGTCATTTACGGACGTGAACCCGTGGCGCACGTAACGTGACGTGAAGACGTGACGCACGTGAAACGTGACGTGAACACGTGTCCCACATAACGTGACGTGTGATACGTGACGTGAACTTTATCAATTATATTTAATGAGTAATTTGTGACTACCCTCGTAGATAATTAAACTTGGAAAGATAAGAAGACGAATGACTAGCAAAGAGAATAATTTTTGATCAATCTCATGCTTTAACTTCTAAATTTTTGCAATTATATTTTATGAGTAATTTGTGACCAACCTCGTATATAATAAAACTTGGAAATCTAACTATATCATAAAATATGGTAACGAGAACTCTGACGTCACCGGATGCATCTGCATCCTTTAATCATTTCTCACGGTGGCGTTTCCCTGTCGCAGGAAACATATGCAATTTTATAAATAGATACAAGGTTAATCGAGCCTGCACACGCTAGTAAAATATATTTTAAAATCAGTTTTAGTTTTACTGCGGATGGATAAACAACGTTTAAATTTTTGTGTATTCAGTGTGTGAGTTTTTATTAAACCTTGGTGAGTTTATATTTATTTTAGAGAATATTATTTGTTTTATTGTTTTTTATTTATTAATTAGATCTTTTTTTAATTATAATTATTGAATTTTTAGTAGTTGTGTGTTCGGATTTCCTTTAAAAGCATGCGTTTAGTTGAGAATAGAATTATTTTTCTACTATTCTTGCTTCTTTTGTTTAAATTTATAAAGCTTAGAGTTAGTAATAGGGCTTACCACGGTTATCCAGTAATTTAGGTGACATTTATACTTTATACGTTTCTTATAATCATAACTATTTTAGTTTTGAATACTTTTTTTTTTTTATTATGATTCTGGTTATTTCCGACGAGCTCTGTTTTTGTTATTTTTTTTTTTTCTATATTATCCTCTGTACTGGTCTACTAGCATACTGATACTGTCATTTTTAAAATTCTTTAGAATCTGGCCTTTATTATTTTTTAATTAGATCTTTTTTAGTTACAATTATTGCTGTTTTAGTAGTTGTGTGTTCAGATTTCCTTTAAAAATATGTGTTTAGTTGCGAATAGAAATATTTTTCTACTATTCTTGCGTCTTTTGTTTAAATTTATATAGTTTAGAGATAGTATTAGGGCTTATCACGTAAGAATAAGTCTGTTGAATCTAATTTTATATTTTATACTATTAGCCAGTAATTTAGGTGACATTTATACTATATACGTTTCTAACAATCATAACTATTTTAGTTATGAATACTTTTTTTATTGTGATTCTGCTTATTTCCTACGAGCTCTGTTTTTGTTATTTTTTCTATATTATCCTCTGTAAACACTCAGTATTGAGCGTCTTTTGTGTTTTAACATAAATTTTCACACTGTACTGGTCTTCTAGCATACTGATACTGACATTTTCTTTAGAATCGGGCCATGATTTACTGATAAAACGTGAGAACTTGATGGTATTATAGCAGTTATCAAGTATGTTTGTGCTAAAAGTGGTGGGGTAGTCAAGATTTTTGACTGTTATCCGGGGAGTGGGAACTTGATGGTATTATTCAAAGTTATCGAGATTCTTAGTGCAGAACACGTGAGGTAATCATGATTTTCAGATGTTCATATCTAAATTTTCTTTGGTGACGATATCTACGGCTATTGTTGACAACTACCTGATTAATATGTTATGCTATGCCCTTCTCTTTTAAACAAACTTAAAATGGAAAGCCTGTATATTATGCCTATTGTGTAGGTATTTATTGTACTTGTATTGGCATTGTGCATTTGAGGAGCCTTTTATAATACCATTCAGTTTTCCGTCCGACTAAAGTTTACCTTATACCCTGCATTATGGTATTTTCTTCATTCTGTTTCAGATATTCCTAGCGTACAGACGTGTGCTTTGGTGAGTTTAAATCTGTGCTCTGGTGAGTAATAAATTTTGAAAATTTTGATTTCTTTGAATATTTTGACTTTTTTGATATAACTTTTTTTGGAAAAAATTTTATTTCTTAATCTATTTTTGAATATTTGCTTGTTTTGTTTAAACATGATAGCTAAACTTATTCAGCTAATTGCGTCCATCTTGGGGTTGATTAGAAATGATTATCAGGAAGATAATGTTAAGAAAGGGCTGACTGAGTGTAGGAAAGCGTGTAAAAAGATACGCGATTCGATGAGATATGCCAAGACGATGGGTGAGAAGCAGCATTTAGAAGCTCAGATGAGGCATGTGAAAACGTTGAGAAACCATCTGAAGGCCGAACAAAAGAAGGGGGCTGGACTTACACCTATGAAGGAGACTGCTAAGCATAGAGTACAATGGGATGATTCCTTATCAGCGTTCAACTCAAGAATTCGAACTGGAGTCATCTCAAACCTCAAACACAAAGACCCCAGCAGTTTCCTAGTAGATTGCAAGGCGCTATTCAAACGTAGGATTCAAAACGCGCTAAAGAAGGATGAGGTAGTTAAAGTTAATACTGCTTTTGGGGGAGAATTCGAGATAGCTAGCGGAGAGAAAATCCTAAAAGACACTAAATATTTTACCACATCAAACTCTCCAATATACAAAGACACAAATCTTGACGAATGGTTTGAAAACCATGTGTCTGAATCCCTCAGCAAAAAGCTAGAGGAATTCCAAGAGAGAGATAGTGGCTGGGCACTAAAGGCTGTTGTTAACCTGGGGGTAAACATTAACAAATACACACCACAACTTGGTTCCTCTTATATTGAACTTCCTCCTCAAATAAAGAGAAAGGAAGCCTGCGTTAACGTCAAAAATGATGATGAGGCATGCTTTGCGTGGTCTGTCATATCAGCGTTGAATCCTATTGATAAACATCCTCAAAGAGTGTCTAAATATCCGCACTACTCGCAAGTGTTGAAGTTGAAGGGAATACAGTGGCCAATGACGATGAGGCAGATTCCTAATTTTGAAAAACAGAATGACATTTCAATTAATGTATACGTTTTGAAAAAAGATAAAGGAGATTTTACGACCCTCCCTACATTTCTAACTAAAAACAAGAAGGATAAACATGTGAATTTGCTTTTAATTCAAGATAAATATGATGATACCGAAGGTCCTATTAGATACCATTACGTTTGGATAAAAAGCCTGTCCCGCCTCCTCTCCAAGCAGCTTAGCAAACGTGATGGAGCCAAATATTTCTGCGATACCTGCCTCCATTACTTTCGATCACAAGAAAAGTTAAATATTCATAAGGCATGCTGCAGCGGTCGATCAGATCTTATATGTGATAGATGCCTACAACCGTTTTCATCGTCAAAACAGGTTGAAGCTCATATGCTAGATTGTATAAGAATTAATGAAACAGCCATTAAAATGCCCGACGAAAGTCATAAAATGTTGAAATTTAAGAATTTTCGTAATAAGATTAAAGCCCCCTTCGCCGTGTACGCGGATCTCGAGAGTGCTTTGAAACATACAGGAGATCCTAAAAAACCTCAAGAGCATATTCCTGTAGCAGTTGGTTATTTCTTTAAATGCTCGTATGATGACACTTTGTCGTTTTATGACTCATATCGAGGAAAGGATTGCATGAAATGGTTCGCAGATAAACTTAATCAGCTTGCTGAGGATGTTTCTACGGTGTTTATGTGCCCATATGATATAAATATGACAACTCAGCAAGAGAGCGATTTCCATGCAGCCACTCATTGCCATATCTGTGAGCAGCGCTTTTCCCCCAATGATAAGAAAGTGCGAGACCATGATCACTTTATTCCTGACAATAATTATAGAGGTGCAGCTCACGAAGGGTGTAACATTAATTACAAAGATGTTCATACAATTCCAATAATATTTCATAATCTCTCCGGATATGACGCACATTTTATTATTAACGATATTGCTACACACATCAAAGGTCCCGTAGATCTTCTTCCTATTACTAAGGAAAAATACATTTCTTTTACAAAACATATTGATGATGCTCGAATTAAATTCCGTTTTATTGATAGTTATCGATTTATGTCTTATTCTCTTGATAAATTAGCTTCGTACCTCCCGAGTTTCCTAATCTCAAGTCCCAATATACTTCGCTTCCTGAGGAGAATTTCCATCTTCTAACTAAAAAAGGTATCATGCCATATGATTATATAGATTCATTTAAAAAATTCTGTGAGACTTCTTTGCCTCCTATTGAGTCTTTTTACAATAAACTTGAAGATAAGTCATGTCCTCGTCGACATTATCGTCGCGCTCAAGAAGTCTGGTCGTCATTCAATTGTACAACTCTCGGGGATTATGTCGATTTATATATGAAAACTGACATTCTTCTTCTTGCAGATATCTTTGAGCGATTCCGATCCAGCTCTCTTCGAACTTATAATCTTGACCCTGCTCACTATTATACTTTACCTGGTTTTACGTGGGATGCAATGCTTAAATATACAGGTCAAGAACTGGAGCTTTTAACCGATCCTGACATGCATTTGTTTGTTGAACGTGGTATTCGTGGTGGTCTTAGTCAAGTTTGCTCTAAAAGACGTGTGAAAGCTAACAATCCATACATCAACAACTATGACCCATCTAAACCAAAAACGTTCCTTATGTATTTTGATGTTAATAATCAGTATGGTTGGGCCATGTCTCAATATCTTCCATTTGGCGGTTTCGAGTGGGTCGATGCCAATATTGATGTCCTTTCCATTGCTGACGATGCTTCTGAAGGGTACATTCTCGAGGTTGATCTGGCGTACCCTCAACATCTTCATGATCGTCATAAAGATATCCCGTTTTGTCCTGAGTCTTTAAATTCTAAGACTATGCTTCCTCCTACACGTCCGCGAGAGCAGACTAAATTAATGGCTACCCTACAGGATAAAGAAAGATATGTAATACATTATAGAGCACTAAAACAGGCGCTTGCAAATGGATTGATCCTGAAAAAGATACATAGAGTATTGAAATTCAAACAGGCTCCATGGTTAAAGTCATACATCGATCTTAATACAAATCTCCGGAAGGCAGCGAACAATGAGTTTGAAAAGGATCTTTTTAAGCTTATGAATAATGCAGTGTTCGGGAAGACTATGGAATCAGTGCGCAAGCGCGTTGATATAAAGTTGCTTACTTTGTGGGAGGGTCGTTACGGAGCTGAAGCTAGAATAAGTAGCCCATTGTTTAAGAATGCAACGATTTTTAGTGAAAACTTGGTAGCTGTTGAGATGCGTAGAGCTGAAATATGGTTAGATAAACCAATCTATATCGGAATGAGTATTTTAGACTTGGCTAAAACAACAATCTATGATTTTCAGTATGGATACTTAGCTGGCAGGTTCGGAGAAAACTTTACAACTTGCTATACTGATACCGATAGTGTAATCGTGGAAATACGTGAACAAGACCCATATGAGGCTATGAAAGAAGATTGCTACAAATATTTTGATACCTCAGACTATCGTAAAGACAATATTTATGGTATCCCTCAGGTTAACAAGAAGGTGTTGGGCATGATGAAAGATGAGAATAAAGGTCGCATTATGACTGACTACATAGGGCTCCGATCTAAATTGTATACAACAAAAGTAGCTGCCACTGAAGATGAGCTAAAAGAAAAACGTAAAAAGTTGAAAGATGAAGAATATGAGGATGAAGAAATTGAAGTAATTATTAAAAATTTTAGGTTAACAAAGAAGGCGAAGGGGGTAAAGAAATCTGTGGTGAACACGAAAATTACGTTTGAGGACTATGTAGAGTGTTTGGATAACTTAAAAAAGGTGTATGCTTCACAGAATCTAATACGCTCAGATAAGCACCATGTTTATACCATAACACAAAGCAAGATTGCGCTAAGCGCCAATGATGATAAAAGACATCACCTTCCGGAGTCATATGATACACTTCCGTGGGGGCATTATTTAATTGATTCTAAGATGGATGTTGATTAACGCAAAGTAATATATCTAATATATCAATAGTCATATTTTAACATTTATCCTTGATGATTGACTTTAAGATGGATGCAAATTGTATATTGTCGTTTTTATAACGTGGTTTATTTATTACAACTTAAAATATATCTGATTCAGAATTTATTAGTCATTATTTCACCATTTCATTTCGCTTTTCGTTGTTTATATTATATGATAATTATAATAGATCTTAATTTTCTAAATATTATTTCTAAATCACGATACTTAAGATTAGCACATTAAAAAAAAAAAATGTTTAGATATGACCACTAAAAAGATATCATGGACCACTGGCAAATTAATGAACCGTTCTGGTTAACTCCAGAGCTATGTGTTCGTGCAGCCTCCTAAGACAATCGATAACTTATTGGTCTTCCTCGATTTAGATTTAAGTCAATTCTTCGATAGCCTGTCCCAAAACAGGAGTCGGAGAATTTCCTATTTTTAAAGATAACCTAGAGTTATTAGCCCCCAATAATTCATTTGAACGCTATACAACATAGTAACTAATGAATTTACACCAAAGTGTCGATGTCTTAACATAAAAGATGTCCATCAATAAAAGATGTCTTCTAAACCATGTTAAATTATGTGCTGATCTTAATAAGTTAAGTATAATTATTAAATAAATTATCATATTATGTATATGACTTCATTCATACTAACTGTTTGTCCCATACTAACATTACCTCTCCGGCGGTCGTGTAGTCGTACCTTCACGTTGGTGACTGCCGTTAAGAATAAATTTTTGTTTTTCAACAAATGTTTGTTTGAACCGAATTGACTACGTTCCTTTCATGGCATGCTTTTAATCATTTTTATACATGGCTCTATATTCGTTAACTTACTATCATTCCTTTGCTTAGATACTAACAGCAGTTTATTACTTATTACATTACCCATTACTTATTACATTTATGCATTACTTATTGCTTGACTGTCCTTGCTAACATTTTTATGTAGTATGAATAAAATATAGTATGCAGCTCGTTACTTTTCATGTGTTACTGTGGAGATTATAGAGTGAATGAATGTTGGTTTGGTCATAGTGTAAGAATGGTAAACGTTCCTATTCGTTTTATTTCCAGCGAAAGCCGCTGCTGTACGTTATATTCATTTGATACCTCATACGTAGTAATCAGGTTAATAGACCTTAAGATACGTTATAGTGCCATTTTGAAATTGATTTTGTTGCTTGTTTTTTCATCTCAATGTATTCGTTACCCCCTCCTATTTCATTTGACGCTTTATACGTTGCAATCGGACCAATAGACCCTGAGATACGTTATAGTGCCGTTTTGGCATTGATTTTGTTTCATGTTTTCATCTTGATGTATACATTATTCTCTCACCTTTCGTTTAACGCTTCATACGTTGCAATCGGACCAATAGACCCCGAGATACGTTATAGTGCCATTTTGGCGTTGATTTTGTTGCTTGTTTTTCATCTCAATGTATTCGTTACCCCCTCCCCTTTCATTTGACGCCTTATACGTTGCAATCGGACCAATAGACCCTGAGATACGTTATAGTGCCGTTTTGGCATTGATTTTGTTTCATGTTTTCATCTTGATGTATACATTATTCTCTCACCTTTCGTTTAACGCTTCATACGTTGCAATCGGACCAATAGACCCCGAGATACGTTATAGTGCCATTTTGGCGTTGATTTTGTTGCTTGTTTTTCATCTCAATGTATTCGTTACCCCCTCCCCTTTCATTTGACGCCTATACGTTGCAATCGGACCAATAGACCCTGAGATACGTTATAGTGCCATTTTGGTATTGATTTTGTTGCTTGTTGTTCATCTCAATGTATTTGTTACCCCCTCCTCTTTCATTTGACGCTTTATACGTTGCAATCGGACCAATAGACCCTGAGATACGTTATAGTGCCATTTTGGCTATACCGCCATCTTTGTTTTCTCTCTACGTGTTACCCGTTTTCTTCCCGTTCGTTTGACACCTCATACGTTGCAATCGGACCAATAGATCCGGAGATACGTTATAGTGCCGTTTTGAATATGCCGCCATCTTTGTTTTTTCCCTCTACGTGTTCCCCGTCCCCTTCCCTTTCGTTTGACACCTCATACGTCGCGATCCGACTAGTGGTCGCGCCTCCACTTCGAAAAGCGTCAAAAATGCCCAGAATGGACCTTAGATTTTGGTGGTTACGCTCCATAAGAATAACATGGGGCGCCTCCGCCAAATCGTCGTTTTTGGGCTCGAACTGTCCTAGCTATTTTACTTATCAAGAAATGTAATTTAACATACATTTGTTAGTTTAATAAAGTATACAGTTTTATAATAAAATTCTCGCTAAAAACTTAAGGTCTTTTTATTCAAATTCATGCCTCTTATTTGGCTACTTGAAGGCAATTATTTTATCAATATATTATTTTATAATAAATAACAGAGCCCGGCATAGAGATCTGGGTACGGTTCTGTGACTACCAATTGGACCTGTTTGTATCGCCAAGCACAAGGCGTGAAATCCGGCAATTGTGCATTCCTATATTAGCCGTACTGCACTCTCGGTGTGACATTTTCTATAGACCACCTAAAAAAATATTCATTTTTCCATTATAAAAATATATTTATAATAATCGTCATCTAGATTCATGTGGTTTACCTGGATCACTATCGGCATAGTAACAACTACGGTAATCATAGTTAATCTATGGGAAAAGTTTCAAACGAATCCAACAATCACGGGATTGGACACGGACTTTCATAATTGGGATGTGGCTTTTCCCGCTATAACGATTTGTCAACATATTCCAACCAGCGAAGAGAAGATCAGGGAGTTTATTGAAGTTCATCAACATAAGTAAGTTGATAAAATGACGATTATAATAAATCAAATATTTGCTATAGTCTATTTTGGCGTTTCTTAGACAAAAGTTCTGGTCTGAATTTACTTTGGGATTGCCGTTGCAGGCAGTATAATATGACCGTTTAATTTTTTTTATTATCCAATTTTTATTGTTACAGCCCAATCTTCAAAATCTATAGCATTTGAGGCGTTCTTTGCAAAAACCCCATTTGTCATTATTTATAACATTGAAGATATTTAAAAAAAAGTTATTTAATTGAACCATATTAAGTTTATAGAAATTCTCAAATTAGTGATTTATAAAAAAAATTTTTTGTAAAAGATGAAAATAAAAAACTAAAAACTTAGTTTTTTGAATTTTCCATAAAAATTTTGAGGTTATGTGAAAAAATTATAAATAGAAAAGTGTTACATACAACTTTGCTATTTAACTTTTTTCCATAGCATTTGTAGTTTTGCCGAAAATTGCGATAAACCGATTTTTACCCTTAAAAACTCACCCCCTTTTACTTGCCGACCTCGGATGGAGTGGAATTTTTTTTTTCATTTTTAGCATATTCTCTTCTTTTTCCAAAAGGTTTCATTCTACTATAATTTTTTTTTTGGTTTCAAAAATTATCGACCCTGGTCTACATTAGAAACCAAGGGCCAATATTTCTGAACATTTTTAACACCTTCTGAATTGTTGTACGGATTGAACTTAATCGATTAGGATATTGTATACTTAGGTGTAACATCTTCATAACTTTATGATCTTTAAATGTTAAAGCACTACAACAACAAATACTTTCACATTGTACATGAAAATACATTATGATAATTTTTGGAATGTACTTAATTTGGAACACAGTCGTTTCAAAAAAAAAAAAAGATTAATGGATTTAGAGTTTATTCATTTAACAGAACATATTTGTATTACAAAAATCCAAGGTAATTGAAGATATAAAGCTTCCAAGGCAGCACGCGTATATGCTTTAATTTCTCATAATATTTGATAATGTTACTATACTCGTTTTCATCGTTCTTGGCGTGTGCCTGAAATAAGCTACTAATTTTTAATATTCGTCTCTCTCTGATACACAGATGCGTAATTCAATTGTGCGAGTCACGTTCGTCATGGTAAAGTGCGATGAGAAGGGAATGAAGAGACCACTCACGTCTCCCAGTATTGTAGCAATAACACCGATGCGTTTGGCCGATACAGTGTCGGTGATAAGTTCGGCCTCTTTACGAATACAGATAGCTGGCAGTGACGTGTTTTTTTTAACATATTACCCTGATCTGTGCAGGTTTGAAGTAGCTGATGAAATAGTTTTTATAAGTAAACAGTTTTTAATTAATTAATAGTTTGAGCTCTTACTGTGTGGAATTACATTACATAAAATAATACTCTCGACACCTTAAAAATTCCAGTTTATTATAAATTAACTCTCTCTCTTCCGATACCCATTGCAATAATGACTTGTGGCATTGTTTTTGAATGAGCTGGCTAATAGGTTTATAATTGTAGCAATTACCATTGATATTTTATGTTGTTTTAGTCGATTTTAGTCAGTCATTGTTGGAATTTGTTCCGAACAGTTTTACTTATTATTTTTTATTGTGAATAACTAATTGTTCTATTTAATAAAAAAAATGCCGGGAAAAACGATAACAGGAGAAATGCGACAATATGTAGTTTATTTATTGGAGTATTTTAAAAAAGAAAAAGAAAACAATGGACCTTTGCTTTCGTTATCATCGGTACATGAACGAGTAGCGGACGCTTTGAAAATCAGTCTTCGCACAGTGACAAGAATAAAGAGTGAATACAAGACAGGGACAGCTCTTACTACACCAGGAGAGTCATGAAATGTACAAAAAAAAGACTAATGATGTCAGCGATACTATAAAAGGAGAGATTAGAAATGTACTGTATGGTATGAAAGCAAAATGAGAGCACGTTACAATTAAAGTTCTAAATACACAATTAAGAAACAAGCATCTCTATGACGGTTCTGATACAAGTTTGTGGCGTCTTATGAAAACTTGTGGGTTTTTATACAAACTAGAAAATAGTAGGCGAGTGCTATGTGAGAAACCATATATTGTCTCCAAACGACATTTTTTGAGGTATTATATGAGAAATTTTTTAAGTCCAAGCCCACTTCAGTTCGTTTTTTTTAGATAAAACATGGATATTCCTAAAAGGGGCATATAAACGTACTTGGTAAGATGACTGTGTGAAAAGCATCAGAAAAGGACACGAAAATACAGGTAAACGCGTTATTGTTTTACATGCCGGAAGTAGACAAGGATTTGTTAATGCTGGATTACTGTTTTCTAAGAAATCGAAGAGTGCAGACTATCATGATTCTATGGATAAAGAGTCTTTTAAAAAGTGGGTCTCCGAAAAGCTGATACCAATGTTGGAGGAACCATCTCTAATAATTATGGATAATGCCTCATACCATAGCTCTTTAATAGAAAAGTTACCGAATGTCAGTTGGAAAAAATCGGACTTACCAGAATGGTTACGAGCGAAAAAAATAATTTTTGACGACGATTCGAGCAAGACAGAGCTATTGAGTCTTTGTCGCCAGAATAAACCACAAAATACCAGGTACGTTATAGACGAGCTACTCCAAGAACATGGGCATCAGGTTTTGAGATTGCCTCCATATCACTGTCAATATAATCCGATTGAGTTGGTCTGGGGCATTTCTAAACAATACTATGATCGTCATATTGGAGAACATGGACGTAGAGATGAAACAGTGAAAAAAGTTTGGGGCGATGCATTAGCTGAGGCAATACCTGCAGTGTGGACGAGTTGTGTTAACCATACTGAAAAATTAATTCAGGACGACTGGGCAAAAATGGTCACATATGATGAAAATGAAAGTAGGATTATCATTGGAAGATTCCAATGATGAAGACAGTTCCAGTGAAGTCGCTGACTGATTAGCTAATTAATCAAGGTCAGTACGTTGTAACAGTTCAGAATTCGCTACAGTGATTAAAACTTAAAAAATCTGTATCATTTTTTAATTAAAGTGGGTTAATAAATAATTAACACTTTTTTGGGTATATTTCAAAATCCTTTTAAAATGTAGTTTTCGTTATATCCTGTCCAATTGTACTGCAAGCTAGAAAATACTTCTTCGCAATTTATACGTTATAATACGCAATAATTCCGTTATTAGAAATTTAATGAAAAATAATTTATAATTTTCTTTTATAACTATTATTTTGTTTGGCATGCTACATTTTGCTCCGCCACTGGAGGAGGTAAACGAATCGAGCTTAGACAAGGAAAGACAGATGAAACAACTTATTGCAAGTGTTTTTACACGTACATGCCAAGAACGATGAAAACGATTGTAGTATTCTCTCTTATGTTTTTTTTCTGTTAGCCTTTTTATACAAAAAACGCTGAAATAGACTACCATTACATTACACGTCTTTATTAGATGGAAAAGTGTCAGTTAGTTTTATAATATTAAAAAATGTATTAGATCTTCAAACTAACTGTTTTATTTCATAGAAATGAAACCGACATAGACGATTTGGACTTTTATATGAAACTTGCTCAACTTTCAATAAATACTTGGAGCCAGTTCACGAAATTGTTTTCCCAACAGACTTTTGTAGACATGGCAACAGATATGAAAGAGTTGATATATAATGTAAGTATGTTACTGTATTATGATGGTAATATTGTGATATCTAGTAAGGTAGGTGTAGGTAATAATGGCCATGTACAGTAATATGGCCATCCAACAAATTTCTTACTATTTTTATGTTTAAACGGTAGAACTCTTGATATTAGCAGAGTAATACATATTTAGTGCCGAAATTGTTAAACAGATGGTGCCACATTCTCTATACGTCAGAACCATACACCATTGTTGTGAAAACTCGTCATTGTAGAACCTGGTTATTAATTTCGTAATTTTTAAAAAAATCTTAACTGAATCTAATAGGTAAGTTTTTAATATATAAATTGTACTTACATGTTTCGTATACCTTCAAAATCATGTACATGTTCTTATTTTATTGTATAAATTTTGATTTAATACATTTTTTCTTAGACAAAATATCAAAATACAGTGTTGAGTAATATGACCAGGTGAAAAGTAGGGTTATATGGCCATGGCCATATTTATCTTAAGTGTCCATATTACTCTACAGTGCATATTTTGTTTGCTGGGGGCCTACGAGGCAACTGGACGGAAGAAAATTTGTCAGCAGCTTTAAGAGCGGTGGAAAATGGGACCGCAGTTAACACAGCTAGTCGTACATATCACATCCCAAGGCGGACACTTCGACGATATTTAGAAGAGGGAAAACAAGTAGAGTCTTGTCTTGGGCGAAAGACTATACTTACAAATGCCCAAGAAGCAGAATTAGTTCAACGTATTATCCGTCTTTCGCAAATTGGATATCCACTTACTGCAAGGGTACTTTGTAAGTGTGTATATCGGTTTACAGAACTCAATAATATCCCAAATCCTTTTCAAGAAAGTAAAGGAATAGCTGGTCGTTATTGGCTACGTGGTTTTATGAAGCGCAATCCTCAAATCAGACCTAGGAAAGCACAAAACTTAAATCCGGCTAGGGCAAAAAAGCTTAATAAAATTATTGTAAAAGATCATTTTACTAAGCTGGAAGGTATTTTAAGAGAAATGGACATACTTGATAAGCCCGAACGGATATATAATGTAGACGAGAAAGGTTGCAGGTTAACACTTCACCACCAGCAGAAAGTTTTGGCGCAAAAAGGGGCTAGAAGAGTACATGTTATTGCAAACGAACATGGAGAAAGTGTTACCATTGTTTCTTGTGGTAATGCTCTCGGTACAGCAATCCCTCCAATGGTATTTTTTAAGGGTAAACGTAGTAAGCCAGAATGGGTTGACTCACTACCTCCAGGTGCTGTTGTTCAAATGACTGCAAAAGGTAGCATGAATATTGAAACGTTTTCAGTTTGGCTTCAACACTTTTCAAAATTTAAGGTTTCTGGTCCATGTATTATCATATTTGATGGTGCAAGATGCCATTTGGATCACACTATTGTAGAAACTGCCGAAAGATACGAAATTTCTCTATACTGTTTACCTAGTAATACCTCTCACGAGCTCCAACCAATGGACAAAGCTATATTTAGATTAGAGCCTTTGAATATTACTGGGATGATGAAGATATGAAATATTATTCTATTCATAGCGATCGTGTTATTACCAAACAGAGATTTGGGCAATTTTTTCTACAGTTTGGGACAAAACAATGACACCATCTAATATAAAATCGGGGTTTTCTTCAACGGAAATTTATCCATTCAACCCAGAAGCTATCCCAGAGATAGCGTTTGCCCCTAGTACTATCACATACCAACATCAGGAAGATAAAGAGAATATCACATTATCAGAAACTAACGCTTGTAATAAAGCAGATGATTTATCTATGCCATCAACTTCAGGCATTCAACAAAAATATTACCGTTGTCATTCTACTTTGGGATTACAACCGAAAAATAGCTCAAAAGAAGTATGTCTGGTCACTGATAGTAGTAACTCTTGTCGTCCCTCTACTTAGGATTTTCAACCGAAGAATCGCCCGGAAAAACAATTTCTAGACACTGATAGTAGCAACTCTGACTTATCCTTTAGTTTGCATGATTCTAGCAGTGATGAAGTTATTGATTCAGAAGACGATCACAGTGATTTCTCAAACATCCAAAATACTTCATTCACAATTATGCTCGAAACACCTGAAAATGCAGCAATAAAGAACGATAACAAAAAGCCTAGAAAACCAGCTATCAACAGTCGAGCCCAAGTTGTTACTAAAGAATTATTCGGTAGATGTATTGGAAAAAGTGATTCAGAAAATATTGAAGCCAATACGCATACTACAGATGGTAAAAGAGTCTCGTCAATGCTACGAAAATTACCCAATCCAAAAAACAAATTTAAGACCTTGCCTGCTAAGAAAAAGGGAACAAAAAAACAATAATCTTGGTTCTGCAAATTATGCAAGGAAGACAGGATGGTAGATATGAGACTGTGTAGCGTCTGTAGCACTTATATCTACGAAGAGTGCATGGGTCTCACAGTTAAAGACAAAATTGATACGTTCTTATGCCCTGATTGTGAAAAATAAGACAATATTAAGTTTCTGTACTGTATTTGCTTAACATGTAATAAAACTGTTAAAAAATCTGAAACTATTTTATACTATTTTGTGTTAAGCTTCATAATTAGATATAAAAATTTACTTTCTGTAGAGTGGCCATATTAGCGACACCGTGTTGGTAATATGGCCAATAGCAGTATTTTTTTAAATAAGTATAAATATCATATTTTTATCAATTTTTGAAAAATTATACAATAAATATATATTTAGATAACC
The DNA here is from genome assembly GCA_918026665.1 of Diabrotica balteata. Lineage (NCBI taxonomy): Eukaryota > Metazoa > Arthropoda > Insecta > Coleoptera > Chrysomelidae > Diabrotica > Diabrotica balteata. The sequence goes on from OU898284.1 coordinate 44,957,762, forward strand.
CATGTAACTGTAATAACAGTTACTTTTTAAAAAAATTATATTTGGCCACAAATACGGACAAAAGTTCTTAAGGTGGCCATATTACCTGCACACACCTTATGTAAAATATATCAGAGGCAACTTCCTCCCAGGGGAGTTTTGGGATATTGTGTGGAGTAAGGTTCTCTTTTTGCGTTTTCAAATTGTGGGCAAATTGGGCAACCTTTAACTTCATTCTCAATTTCAACTGTCATGGTAGACCAATATAATGATTGTCTTGCTAACCTTTTTTTTATGAAAGTCTTCAGATCAATTAAATTTTGTCTTTGCTAGTCTCTTCTTTGATTTTTTGCAGTTGATTATTTGAAATGTTTAATCTTACTAAACAAATTTGTGATTCAAGTTCAATATCTAAATCATTCTTTATTACAGGCAATTCCGAGCAACATCTCAATAGCGTATTAGCTATATATAATTATTCTTTTCCTTTTTTATACATCAGATTATAATCATACCTCTGCAATTTAAATAACATTCTTTGAAGTCGTGGTGGCGCATTCATTAAAGGTTTCTTTATTATGGATATCAATGGTTTGTGATCAGTTTCTTTATCAAACTTTGAAGCATATACATAATTATGAAATTTCTCGCATGCCACCAGAACTCCAAGAAGTTCCTTTTCAATTTGTGCGTAGTTTTGTTGTGTTAAAGTTAAAGCCTTTGATATGTAAGCTACTGGTTGACTTTTTGCAAAAGTACAGCTCCTATTGAATCTTTTGAAGAGTCAACCAATATTAAACACTTTTCATTTATATCAAAATGTCTTAATACTGGGCTTTTTGAAATTATTTCTTTAATTTTACTAAAACATTCATCATGTTTATGTGACCAATGCCATTCTACATTTTCTTTGATTTATTCCCTAAGGGGTGAGGTTAAGTCTGATAAATTTTTTATGTGTTTAGACAAATATGTTATCATTCCTAATAATCTCTGTGTCTTTTTTATTTTCTGGCGTTTTCATATCTTGAATGGCTTTAATTGTATTGCTATCTATAGTTTGACCCTCTTTATTGTAATTAAATCCTAAAAATTTTATATTTTTTACACCAAAACTAAATTTTTTATAATTTAATTTGACATTAGTTATCCCATCTCTTTCTAAAACTTGATATAAACATTTATCGTGTTGTTGTTTTGATGAGCCATAAACAATTATATCATCAATATATGTTTCTACACCCTCTATTTTAAATATTTGACTGAATCTTTTGTGAAATACCTCACTTGCTGAACTAATGCCATAGGGCAGCCTTAAAAATTTATATCTACCATAGCAAGTGTTAAAAGTACATAATTTACTACTTTCATCATCAAGTTTTATGCTCCAAAAGCTTGCTGAAATAAACGCTACCTTTTAAATTTGAAGCTATTTCAACAATTGTATGGAGTTGAAAGTGCTCTCTTTTGATAGCTTTATTCAAGTCTCTAGGATCGATACAAACTCTTATGGAATTACTTTTTGGTTTTCTTCTAAGACTATGGAGTTGACTCAGTCTGTAGGTTCATTAACTTTCTCGATTATACCATTTTTCTCCATTTCAGCTAAGTCAAGTTTTAGTGTCTCCTTTAGCTGTAGTGGAATCTTTCTTGGAGGATGTATAACTGGTTGTGCAGATTCATTTAACACAATGTTGTATGGCTCATCCAAACAGCCTATACCTGAAAAAACTTCCTTAAATATTTCTTTCACATCAGAGTAATCATTTTTAAATGCAACTTCTGTAGAATTCAAATAACTTTCAATTTTTTCTATTGTATTGACCCTTTTTAATATATTTAAAGCTTTATACGTAGGAAGACCTAATACTGTTGGTGAATTAATCCCTACCACATAAAACATTATGTTGTATATATTATCTTTATATTTGCATTCCAAAATACATTTTCCAATGACACTTTCAAGTTTTCATTTGAAAATGTTGTTAACCTGCAGCATTGATTATAAACCACTACCTGCAGTTTGTTTTATGTACTTCAACTTTAACTTCTAGCGAATTTAACTTATTTATTGATATTACATTTGCCATTCCCCTGTATCCAATCTACAGCTTAATTTATGCTTGTTAACTTTAAAATTTATCATGAAATCATTGTCAAAACTATCATTTTCAGTATTTACCATACCTATAAACAATTCATCTGATTCTGTATCATCTACATTTACATATTTAATTTGTTTTTGAAAACATACTTTTGCATAATGACCTATCTTATTACATAAATTACACTTAGCTTTATATGCCTTGCAGAGTTGGCCTCTGTGCTCCATTCCACATCTACTGCACCCTGAACTGGTTCCAGATTTACCATTGAACTGGCTGCCTTGGGACTTCGAATGAGTTGGATTCACTCTTCTGTCTTCCCACTGGGCTTTATTTACATATTTCTTACTAAAGTTTCCTTTCTTATGTAGTTCCTCCTCTGACCTCATTTTTTCAGAATGGATTTTCGAGCTTTCTATACTTTTACACAGATTGATTGCTTTTTCCAAGCTCATCTCATCTTTTTCTAACAGTCTCTGTCTCGTGGTTTCATCTGTTACCCCACATGTTAAGTCTTAATTAGACTGTCCTCCAAATTCTCCAACTCACAATTTTTTGCCTGGTTTATAATATTTGTTATAAATTTGTCTACTGACTCACCTTCATCTTGTTTTCTGGTAAACAGGCAATACCTTTGCGTTTGATACATTGCTTTTGGGTTTGAAATGTGCTTCAAATTTTGTGATTAATGGTTCTAACTTATCTTTTTCTTCTGTTGAGAACTTGAACGTATTATAGATTTTGAATCCGTTGTCTCCTATTAATTGTAGCAGTTGTGAGCATTGGGTTATTTCAGGTTTTTTGTTAATTCTGTTGTTTGAAGGTAGTTTTTAAATCTTTGTATGAAGAACTTCCAGTTTTCGTATAGATTACCTGACATTTCATCATCAATCAGCCAATCGCGTCCACTGCTGGACATAGGCCTCCCTCAATTCTTTCCAGTGTTCTCTACACTGGGCCGCTTGTAGCCAGTTTCCCGCTACACGTTTAATGTCATCGGTCCATCTAGTCGGTGGTCGTCCTCGGCTTCTTTTATAATTTCTGGGCCTCCATTCCATAATACGTCTTGTCCACCGTCCATCTTGTGTTCTGGCTAAGTGCCCTGCCCAGTTCCACTTAAGCGTCGTGGTTCTTTCGATGACGTCTTGAACTCCTGATCTTCGTCTGATTTGTTGGTTTGTTATGTGGTCTCGAAGGCTCACGTTCAGCATTGCACGTTCCATGGCTCGTTGTGTAACTCTAAGTTTATTCGCAGATTTTTGCGTGAGTGTTAAAGTCTCTGCTCCATAAGTTTGTACAGGTAAAACACATTGGTTATAAACCTTTCGCTTGAGACACATGGGAATTGAACTTTTTAGAATATGGCTTAATTTGCCAAATGCTGCCCATGTTAGACCTATTCGCCTCTGTATTTCATGTGTTTGATTGTCTCTGCTTATTTTGATTTCGTGTCCCAGATATTTGTAAGTGTCTGTTTGTTGTATGGTATTATTGTCAATAGTTATATTTCCACTCATTACGAGATTTGTTATAATTTTAGTTTTCTCAAAGTTTATCTTTAATCCTGCTCTTTCAGACAGACTTTTAAGCGAATGCATCATAGTAACTGTATCATGTAAGTTATCTGCGATTAATACAACATCATCTGCAAACCTTAGGTGATTTAATCTTTCTCCATCTATGTTGATGCCCATATCTTGCCATTGAGTACCCTTAAATATTGACTCTAGAGCTGCCGTGAACAATTTTGGTGAAATATTGTCTCCTTGTCTAACTCCTCGTCCTAAGCTGAATTTTTCTGTGTCTTCGTGCAATCGTATACTTGATGTAGCGTTCTGATAGATGTTTTTGATTAGTGTCGTGTACCTGTAATCTATTCGGCTTTGATTTAGGGCTTCCAATATTGTTTCAAACTCTACAGAATTAAAAGCCTTCTCGTAATCGACAAATGCAAGAACCAGTGGTATGTTGTACTCGATGCACTTTTCTATTAAGATCTTTATGGTATGCAAATGGTCATTTGTGCCATATCCTGCCCTGAAGCCTGCCTGTTCTTTGGGCTGATAGAAATCAAGTTTAGGTGTTAGCCTCTTTGTTAAGATTTTCATAAAGAGTTTGTACATATGTGTCAAGAGGCTGATGGGTCTATAATTTTCTAATTTAGTAATATCGCCTTTTTTGTGTAACAAGACTATTACTGCATTGTTCCAGTCTTTTGGAATTGTACCCGCATGTAAGCATTTAGTAAACAGTTCGCTTACTGATTTTAATAAAATTTCTCCACCTGCTTTTATTGCCTCGATAACGAGTCCATCATCACCAGGCGATCGATGGTTCTTCATTTCCTTTAAAGCTGCTCTTACTTCTGACACAGTAATGGGTAAAAGTATTTCCGATCCCTGATTTATGAGAGTCTTTACTCGTGTCGGGAAATTGTCTTGTGGTCTTTGGCTGGTATAGAGGTCTTTATAAAATTCTCTAGTTATTTTCAGAATGTTTTCTTTATCTGTTGTTGCCTTTCCGTCTTTATCTCTCAGCTTGTATATTTCTTTTTTACTTTGCGTAAGTTTTCTTTTCATTATCTTTAAACCTTTGTTCTCTTCTACTGTTTGAGTAATTACATTAGTATTATATCTTCTTACATCTTTTCTAATTTCCGCTGAAATTCTTTTATTTAGTTTTTTATATTCTTCTCTGTTTCCCTTTTCGTTCTCGCTTAGGTTTCGTCGTATTTCCATGAGAGCCCTTGTATCTTTGCTAATCTTCTCACTTTTGGTGTCATTTTTCTTGCAAAATTTGAGTTGTGCGTTTCTAACTGAGTCTGTTATTAATTTATTGTGATCGTCGATACTTAGAGGTTTGGGATTATTACTCTGTAAAGTTTCGGCTATATTTCTTATGTATGCTTCTGGATGATTTGGTGAATTCCAAACTATGCGTTTACAACTGTTTATCATCTTTGCTCTTTCTTTTTGTAGATTGATCGTTACTCTAGCTCTTACTGGTCTGTGGTCGCTTCCTACTGATAGTTTATTGAGTACAGTGACATCTTGAATAATTTGCTTTTTGTCTGTTATTATATAATCATATTCGCTCTCACCTGACATTTGCATTGAGTTTATTTCTGCCTTAAATTCCTTTTCACTTTTATACTCTTCTTAAGTCTTAAAGAATTCGGTTTGGTTTCAGATTTCGGTTTTCGGCACCATGTGATGACACGTGGTCGGGTTTATAGGATAGGTTAGCCTGGAGAGTGAACTGTGGAGGTTAGGTTATAATGAAACACCTTCTATCTGTTGTGTCTAGATTTAGAATGGTTTTATTTCCTCTTCCTTGCACCCGTCTGTCACGTCACCATATACCATTGAGTATTTAATATCTGCTTATTTTCAAAAATAAATAAATAACACACCATTCTTGTGTGTTCTAGATGCCCAACGGAACATATGGGACCTGGCATGTGGACGACATGAACATGGCCCTTCAAACATTTTGTAATGGATACGTGGGATTAAATGAATGCTGCAGATAGTATGAAGTCTCTAAGCCTACCTTGCTTCGTCACCTTAGAAGACCAATGTCATTGCAAATTAAGTGTAACAAAGGCTTTTGACCGAGGCATTGTGTTACCAACAGCAGTGAAAAAGAAGCTAGTTAATAACATTTTAAAGCTGCAGACGTTGAAGTTTGGCCTCACAATCAATGATGTTCGACAGTTTGCATTTCAAATCGTCGAGAGAAATCAAATACCATATACTTTTAATAAAGAATCACAAACGACAGGAAAGAAATAGTTTTATGCTTTAAAAGCTCGTCATAAAAACCTAATGCCACTGAGAGAACTTTAAACAACGTCCATGATGTACGGAAAAGGATTCAATAAAAGAAATGGTTACGTCTTACGTTGAAATAAACGTTGGTTGCGCTGGTGCTCCACAACCTATCTATATCAGATATCTCTTTGTAAAATGGCTCCAGCATTTTATTGATTCTGCAAACCCAACAGTAGAAAATAAGTTCATTTGGTACTGGATGGGCATACAACGCACTCCAAGAATTTTGAAGCATTTTTACTTATTAGAAAGCACGGTGTAATAATGCTACAATTGTTTAGGCATACCATCCATCGCGTGCAGGCTTTGGATAGATCATTCTTCAAGCCTTTCAAAGGCTACTACATTAAATAAGTTGAAAAGTGGCTTCGTTCTAACCTCGGAGTAGCAAGCATTAAAATTTGCTGTCAATAGCTTCCGAACTAATCGAGTATGGCCTATTGATCGCATGGTCTTCAAAGATCATGACTTTTGTGCGACTGAAAATGTAAATGTCCGTGAAGGCAGTGAACCTCGAAAAGATGGTGAAAATGAAGAGTCTAATAAGACAAACATGGAACCACTTAAGTCTACAACAGGAGCTAATGTAGTGTACGAAATAATCTGGCCTGAACTACCTTGTTCTAAACACAGTTTAGCTACGACTATTACGACCACTAGGCCTACTAAAAACAACTTGTGAAGCAAGTCCAAAACCTAACATTTTAATTGATTCAACTTCCCGGATACCGAAGCCTCATCCAAAATTCAAGAAAGGAACAGCACAAAAGGCAATGGTTTTGACGGGAAGTCCCTATAAAAATAAATTAGAATTAGCTAAACAGCTACAGTTAGCGCAGGAACAGATAAAACAAAAACGAAACCGTCTCGACGGTTTGCAAAGAATAATGTCGCGTGTATCAGATATAAGTAGAGAACACGGATTTGATCTTAATACGAAGAAAATAAAGTACATGGTAGTCAGTAAGCGCGAAATATTAAATACACAGCTTTTGGTTAACCAACATCCAATTGACAGAGTGGACAGCTACACATACCTTGGTACCAACATTAAAAGCCAATGGGATCATTTCACTCCAGTGAAATAAAACAACACATAGGAAAAGCGAGATCAGCGTTCATAATGATGAAGTCTCTTTACAGAAGTCATGATTTACCACTTACTACCAAAATCTCTCTCATTAGATGCTATGTATTTCTACCTTATTATACGGTGTAGAGGCCTGGACACTTTCCGAAGCTTCCTTAAGAAAACTCGAGGCATTCGAGATGTGGTGTTACAGGCGTATCTTAAGAATTTCATGGGTGGATCGTGTGACTAATGTTGAGGTCCTACGTAGAATAGGCAAGGAATGCGAGATTATTAACACTATCAAAGAGCGCAAACTAGAATATCTTGGCCATTTTATGAGGAATGAACAGAGATACGGCTTATTGCAACTCATTCTTCAGGGAAACGTATTTGGAAAGAGAGGACCAGGGAGAAGAAGAATATCTTGGCTTCAAAACTTGAGAAAGTAGTTTAATACATCGACAACCGAACTATTCAGAATAGCAGCAAGCAAAGTTAGGATAGCCATGTTGATCGCCAACATCCGGAACGGATAGGCACCGTAAGAAGAAGAAGAATCTTCTCTATTTGTATCATAGAGTGCGATATTTTTATGATCGTATTGTAGATAATGTTTTTTTCCGCAAATCGCCAGGAAATTTTGACATTCCTGTCAAAATTTCTTGAAGAAAAAGTCAGGACTTCCTTACTGTAAGGAAATGTCATTTCCTTACTGTAAGGAAATGATATTTCCGTACAGTTGTTAGTACGGAACATCATCACTTATCATTTTACTTTCGAGAACACCAGCAATTAAATTTATAAGCGTCAAGTTTGACAATTCAACCTCAATACGTTTCCATAGTAACCCAAGTAATTTTATTAGGAATTTCAAAGCACCATTTATTTGGGAATAAAATTATCGCGTTTTTTTTTTTAAATCAATCAATATTTGTCGAATTTTAAACGATTTGCGGAAAAATAGTATGTTTACCTCGTAGGAAAAGCCACATTCCTGGACTCTGTGTTGCTAAGTCTCGGCTTGCGCCTCGACTTAGCAATCTTAACAGTCGTCCAGGAATGTTAAGCTTTTCCTACCCGGTAAACAATGTACAAGTAATTAATAAGATACAAGTGGCACAGAGAGCGATGGAGAGGTCAATGTTGGGCGTATCACTCAGGGACAGAGTTTCGAGTCAGATAGTAAGGAGAAAAACTGGTGTGACGGACGCAGTTGAAAGAATTACAACCCTGAAATGGAACTGGGCAGGACATGTTGCTAGGGTAAGAGATGGAAGATGGACAAAGAAAATTTTAGAGTGGAGGCCTAGACACGATGCTTATCGTAGTCGAGGACGTCCTCCAACAAGGTGGTCGGACGATTTAAAGCGCATCCAGTCTAACTGGATTCAAGTTGCTCAAGATCGGATGCAATGGAATTATTTACGGGAGGCCTATGTTCAGCAGTGGACGCAAAATGGCTAATGATGATAAAACAATGTACTATTTCTACCTTTACTGATGTCTTTGTATCCCCATACATTATTAAATATATTTACTGCATTTATATTTCCGCATTTCCACCGTCTTTCGTACCGGTTTATTATTGGTAAACTGTGATAGGTTTGCTTTTGTTAGATCTATAAAGATTAGGTGGAGGCTTCTTCCTGTGTTCACTTTTGTGTCTTTTATTTGAACGTTTAATTATTTGATTTAATTTATTGAACGTTCATGTTGTTGGGATTCCCCTGTAGAATTACTTGCAGGCTGCATGTAAAATTTTAGTGTGATTTATTAATTGCTGTTCTCTATCCATATTTTTTAAGCCTTGGATCTGTTGTTGTTCCATCGTAAGTTTATAGTCCTATCTCAAACACTGACTGCTACCTATCTCTCGATCTGTTAAGGCGTCTTCCTGACGGTCTAGGGACTTTTGATAGATACAAAAATCATCAAGTTGGTGCGAGATACGTGAAATCGGCTGACTCGGATTTTTCTACATACGCTTACGGACTGCGACGATGTTTTCAGCAGATCTTGCATTTCGCTGATGTAGGAATATTTGTGGATTATTTACTAAATCAGTAGACTCAATTTTTTTACCCCATTGCGAGTAATTCCCTTTGTATGTATATACGTATCTTCTTTGCTAATCTGATATCCCCATTACCAACATATCAAATATCTTGATACATTTTTGACAATTTGCAGGTAGGGGAGAGTCACCCAAGTTGGGACAGTTTTTTTTATAACAAATACTTGAAAATCTATAGATATTAAAAAAAAGTTAAGGTAATAAAATGAAACTTTATTCTAATTATTAACACATTTTAGATATAAACTAAATAAAAAATATGCTTCGTTTTTTGTTATTAAAAAAAAAGTGTGAATGTCCCATCATGAGAAACCGGAATCCTAAGATGGTCCGTTGGGTTTCTCAAAAAGGGACATTACTCTATACAACTTCCACAAATAAAATAGAGATCATCCATTACTCCACAAGACTTATGAGCCCAATTTGAACATATTTTGCAGTTGTACCAGTCTTCACTTCTCTCTGCGTACTTCTTTCCACATACAATGCAGTTTGAATCATTTTTAGTTGAAGTGACGACTGTGATATTGCTAATATTTGCATTTCGAGCGCTGTGGTCCATAACTACAGTTCGTTTCACAGATTTAACCTTATTAGTAGGGATTGTGGATTGCAACGTCTCTAATTCATTTTTATACGGCGATTCTGTGAGTATCGTAGATTTCAGAGAATGTCTAGAAGAAGTCTTACCTTTCTTTTTCTGTCCCTTTGGTAGCAGACTAATATCAGTCACTTTTACCTTGGATGTCGGAAATTGGATAGGAATGATTTGGCTTCTCTGTATCGGTCTGTTATCTTCGGAATCGCCGACTGTTTTGAGGTTGAAGGAATCGGATTATCATACATTTTAACTTGATTTACGCCTTCGGTATAAGCCATCATTATGGGTAATTTATTGACCTGTGATGTAGTTTCATTGTCGACTGATTGTTCAGTCATTTTAGAGGGAGCGAATTTGCAGTCTTGAAATACGTCTTCGTTAAAAGGCCAAATTCCGGTTACTCGGAATCCATTTGTCGCTATCTGTACAGAAGATGCCTTTGAGAATGCTTCTGTAACAACCCCTGAGATTTGATATATTCCAAATGTACGACCACAATGATTTTTTAGCCATCTAGTAAGGTACAAATCATAATAACTCATAAATGATTTAAAATACGAAACATCTAGGGGTTGCATTTTAGGCGTACAGTGTGGTGGCAGGCATAATAAAATAATACCATTCTCGCAATAGAAGTTTTATAACGTCTAAACTTTTTGTATGTGAACAATGGCCGTCCAAAATAATAAGAATTTTGCACTCCTTCGAAAGTCTGGTTTGTTGTGTAAAATATTTTATGAATTTAAAAAAAAACATCACGATCCATCCATCCTTTGTCCTGTGGAAATGCCGGACTACCGTTAGGTGCATTGTCCATCAGCTCTGGTTTTATTTTCTTTCTGGGAAATATAAAAGCAGGCGCAAGAAAATTGCCACTTGCACTCATAGCTGCTACTATAGTGACATTACCTCCTCTTTCGACACTTGTTAAACCTCCCACTTGCTTTTTACCCCTCTGAGCAAGAACTTTAGATAATTTTTGGACGGTGGTCACTCCGGTCTCATCAATATTCCAGATTTTATCTGAAGTGAGTGATGTTTATTATAAATACTTTCCAGGTTGTTGAAAAAACTTTGGACTGCATTCTTGTTGAATTCTGTAGCTCTAGCGTATGAGGTTGCTTCTGGTTTTCTCAGAGAAATATTTCTATGTCGACTCAAAAACCCATAAACCCACTTTTTAGAGGCCATTCGAGTATCTTTATTAAAATTGTTAGCAATATTATTGGCTTGGGCAAAGTCAAATGCCAGACAACGAAGTTCTTTATAAGTGATTCCAAAAAATCGCTTTTCCATTTCAAGAATATGATCTAAAATTTCGTGTTCTTGTTCAACTGAGAATATTTGCCTAAACCGACCAAGATATTTGTCATTTTCGGTCACGATTTTATTTTTGTTTGTAACTCGTCTTTGAAGAGTACTTTTAGGAATATTATATCTGCCAGCAGCTTCTCGAAGCGATAGTTCGTTATTCCGAACTTTTTGTACAGCTAGAATCATATTTTGAACGGACCAGTTTCCACGATCAGTTTTTCTTTTGTAATAGGAATTTGGATTTCTATTTTGCATCTGTAAAAGAAAAATATATCAGTGCCACTTACGAGATATAGAGTTCACTGAATAAAACATTTTTTAATGACACATTATCTTTACTTAGCTATAATCAAGGTTAGAATATTATGACCTCTTTGGGTATAATCTAATTACTGAACCCCTACTTATAAATGTTTTTAGAATGAATTACCGTTATATGTAAGAATTTATGAGTAATTAATGATTTAATTAGTTAAAAGTAGGCAGGTATAAGAAGAATATCTGTAGCCATATTTTAGTTCCTAAGATGGGACGTCCCGACTTAGGAAGTTTAAATTTGTCCCATCTTAAGAGATTTGCACCCATTTTGTAAAAATCTTAACCGATATTAAACAAAAGCTTTAGTCGCAAATACTTTACAGTAAAATGCAATGACTATAAACTCTGTTATTGACTAATAACGTTAAGTTTCACAGATACTTACCATTAACGCTATATTCACTATAATGTTGTACGTAAATAAATTTAAAAAAATATGTAAACATTAACAACTTGTTCTGACGAACGCTACCGGTATCGGTATGCTAGCCTCGTGTCGTTTACGTGACAATACGACTGAATGGCGAGCTTTCATTCTTCCAGTGCAGGTGTTGCCACTTGTTACAGATTTTCTAGAATTGCTAGTGTCCCTACTTGGGAACCGTCCCGTCTTAGGTAACTCTCCTATAAAATTGGTGAAACAATAAACTAAATGAAATAGATAACGACAATTCAAGGTTGTTATTACTTTTTATGTACATATATTTTTTATAGATTTCAAACAAATGTGACGACGTATTCCAAACTTGTTATTGGAAATCCACTGCTTACAATTGCTGCGATATATTCGATTTCGTCTTTACAGAACACGGATTTTGCTACACGTTCAATTCTAAACATTACGACAAGCATTTCCAAAAGTAAGTTGTCCTAAACTTATAAAAATATTGTTCTTGTGCTTGTTATTGTATAAAAAGTGCTTTAATCTTTTCTTGGGAATGAACAAAATATACATATTACGATAAATATTCTTACCAAAAGTTAATTTGAAAGGTATGTTTTAAAGTATGTTTTATTTAGCTCCAATTTTTTAAAATTTTTTTGTAGGTGGAAAATATGTTTCTTTAAGTCACTTGACCATCTCATTTGTGGCCTTCCTCTTCTTCTTCTTCTTCACGTGCCATCTCCGCGACGGAGGTTCTCAATCATCATGGCTATTCTGATCTTAGATGCTGCTGCTCTGAATAGTTCAATTGATGTGCATCCGTACCATTCCCTCAAGTTACACTTCTCTTGCCCTGGATTTTCCCTTGTATAATAAATTAAAGTAGGTTGTATCTCTCATTTCTCATAACATACCCCAGGTATTGCAGCTTTCGTGTCTTGATGGTTTCTAATACTTCCATTCCTTTGTTGATTCTTCTCATGACTTCGTTGTTTGTCACATGCTCGGTCCATGACATCTTCAGGATTCTTCTATACACCCACATTTCAAATGCTTCCAACTTTTTAGTAGTCGACGCGTTAAATATCCATGCTTCCATCCCATAAAGCAGAGTCAAGAAAATATAACACCTTGCCAGCCTAACTCTCAAGTCCAATTTTAGTTCTCTTGCACAAAGTACCTTTCTCATTTTATTGAAGTTTGTACGTGCTTTCTCTATTCGAACTTTGATTTCTTTGGAGTAATCGTTTGTGTGATTAATTATTGTGCCAAGATAGTGGTAGTTTTCAACTTGTTCTAAAGTAGTACCGTTAATTCTCAGGCTTTACCCCCTCTGTGGCTCAGTGGTAAGAGTGCCTGCCTTTAAACCTAAAGGTCGTGAGTTCGAATCTCACCTGGGCGGAGATTTTCGTTTATTAAAAAAAAAATTAATAAATGAAAATAATTTCTATCCTTGTGTAGTCGGTACTCACCGGAGGGACCGCAGACGTTCGGATACAATTAGCGTCTCTTAGCAAACACAATGACGTCGACTTTGCTAAGTATCAAGACAATTACTCTACACACAAACACACACACACACACACACACACACGCACTACATTAATAAACTTATCTTGATTGAGACTGGCTAAATGACAATTGTCCAAGCCAAAACACACACACACACACACAAAAAAATTCTCAGGCTTTTATCATTATTTTGGGTTTTTGATATCCTCATAAATTTGTATTGTTCTGAAGCTATTTTCTTGTGGCATTTTAATTTTCATTTACTTTACATCCAGCATATTCAAGCAGAAGGTTGGAAAACATTCTACATAGAGCCAGTTTGTCCATGATCTGGGAAAGATTACAATATCATAGATCGAATTTATTTTTTGTTGAACAAGATATTGTAAGTATCGAAGAATTGCTTTTCAATGTGATATCAAATTTTGATTTTGATCAAATTATTTTTAGTTTACATATAGTATATGAAAATTCATATAGAAATCAAAGAAATATACATTTAAATAAATTTAATATTCTTTTAGAACAAAATAGTATACACACTTTAGATAACCTAAATAGAAATGATGACATATTAGCGACAGTTGTCAATCTATCAAATAGACATTTAAATGCAACGGAGAATTTAATACCAAACTGTCAAAGGGTCTAAACTTTGCTATTACTCAGCCATCCGTTCCAGAATTAGACATAATAAGCTTAGTGGAGAAAATATCTCAATGCTTACCAACCTACGAAAAGGAAGAATACAGAGTGTTATGTAAACTTGAATTGGAAAAATCTACTAAAATTAAACAAAACATAAGCAAAAAGGAACTAAAGGCTATAAGAACTTTAAAAAATGACGACTTCCTAATCATCCTACCAGCAGACAAGGGGAATGCAACTGTGATAATGGATAAAATTTAATACAAAAACAAAATTAAAGATCTAATAATAAACGGACCTTATACAAAATTAATAAAAGATCCAACAAAGCCTTTGGAAAACAAAATATATAGAACTTTATTTAAGTTTAAATACTTATTAACAAGTTATCAGAGAGGATTAATTACACCTCATTTTTATGGAGTACCGAAAATTCATAAAACGAATATACCACTTAGACCCATTTGTAGTACCATGAATTCTCCTTGTAGTGAACTATCAAAATTTTTATTAAATATAAAACCATTTACAAATAAAAATGACACATTCATAAAAAATACACAACATTTTTTAAATAAATTATCAAATGTTGAATTAAATTCAAAAAATACTTTGGTAAGTTTTGACATAAATAGTTTATTTACGAATGTGCCATTAAATAAGACTTTAAGTATAGTCAAGACAAAATTAGAGAGTGATAATTCATTGGCAACTAGAACACTAGAACAAGACTAAACATATCGGCTATATTGAAGGTATTAACATTATGTACTGATAATACATATTTTCAACTAAATAATGAATTCTGTAAACAAAATTTTGGTCTAGCAATGGGCTCTAGTTTATCTCCATTCTTAGCCTACATATTTATGGAAGATTTTGAAACAAATATCATTTCTAAACAAAATTTAAAACCCACAGTATGGTGGAGGTATGTAGATGATGTGTTCTCAATATGGCCTCATGGATCAGAGTTGTTGGACACATTTCTAAATGATATAAACGATAAAGAAGAGACAATAACATTTACCATGGAAAAGGAATATAATAACACGCTACCTTTCCTGGATGTTTTAATCTCTAAGAACGATACTGGATATGAGATTCAGGTGTATAGAAAACCAACACACACCAATAGATATTTAAATTTCAAATCAAATCACAATATTAATGTAAAAAATGGAATAATTAAATCCTTATACGATAGAGCCAAAATTACTTGTTCTAACGAAAATTCGTTCTTGGAGGAGAAACATTTGTTAACATCTGTTTTATTAAAAAATGATTATCCTTTATCGTTTATAAATAAGGAATTTTCAACAATCGATCGAATAGAACAGAACAACTTAGAACGAGATTCTACAGCATACACAAGGAATAATACGAGGAAAATAACAATACCATACATAAAAGGATTATCAGAAAAACTTAAAAGGATAGAAAATAAATTCAACATTTCAACAACATTCAAAACAACAAACACGTTGAGATCTATTTTGTCCAAAACCAAACCTAACAATGAACAAGAAAGGACAAAGAATTGCATTTATAAAATATCTTGTGAATGCGATCAGTTTTATTTAGGTGAAACATCAACGCCATTAAATGTTAGAATAAGTGAACATCAATATTATATTAAAAATAGAGAATTTGATAGATCTCAAATATGTAAACACGCATGGAATAATGAACATAGGGTTCAATGGAATAATTCAAATGTATTCCTAAAAGAAACGGATGGTAAAAAAAGAAAAATCAAAGAAGCGGCTCTAATTATGCTAAATGAGGCCAATTGTGTCGCAAATTCTTCGGCAGAATGTAGTATGATCTGGTTACCAATATTGAAAGAGGAAGTTATTAATACGAAAATACCAGTATTAGTAAGTCAGTAACATATAAAGGATACATCATTTATGTTTTTTAAATAACGAAACATATAAAATCAGAATTTTGGCATGTATTATGGGTTTTTTCTCCAGGTTTTTCCCTCATAATTTACTATGGAATCACTAACAGGAGAATTTTACTGTCATCATGTCATGTGTTTGTCTTTTTAAAGACGAATTACATGCTATGATTTTTTCTGACGGATATTCTCAAGTTAAAGTTGATTTCATGTAATCGAATGAACTATCTTATAAGTAAAGTCGTCCCAGGAGCGCAACGCAACAATATTGGCAATATCATTTTAAAGTCGTCTACTTTAAAATGCATAATGTATGTCTGAATTGTCAATATAAATGAGTCAAATAAAATTAAATTATTAGAAGAATTTTTCACTATATAACAAAAAACAAAATTTGTTTAATTTACTATTTGTATTTTCAGAACGATTTCCGAAGTGGAAATTAAAACGTCAATAAACGCATTTTTATCTTTAATTATGGCTTATTCCCAGTTATATAGTAATTAACTCATAAATTTGGTTTTCTTGGTGTTTATTGATATTCCTTATTCTTCTCCATACTCAACTATCTTGTTCATTAGCTTTTGGAGGTCTTGGAGGTGTTCCTCCTCTTAGTTTGTATTTGGTTGAAGACTATTGTTTTTAAATATTGGGGGTGTTTTATATTTTTTAGTATATAGGAAAGTTTTCCGAAGGATACCCAAGCCAACCGTATCCTTCTCTTTATTTCTCCGGTCTGATTTTCTTTATTTAATTTAACTAGTTTTCCCCAATATACCTACATATTCTTTTACTTGTTCTATAGTTGTTTGTGCAATTGTAATTATTAATTCTTCTGGTTGGTTGGTCATAATTTGCGTTTTATTATAATTCATTTGTAGACCTATTTTTGTTGATTCGCTGTTTAATTCATTCATCATATTTTGTAATTCTTCCCTTTATCTGCTATAAATGCGATGTCGTCTGCATATCTCAAGTGATTCAAATATTGGCCATATATGTTAATACCCCGTTTTTTCCATTGTAATTTCCTCATAACGTCTTCCAAAGCTTGATTGAATATTTTGGGTGATGTAGTGTCACCCTGTCTGACTCCTCGCTGTATCTTAATAGTCTCCGTTTGTTCAACTATTTTAATGGATGTTGTTGCTTGATCATATATATATTGGAAATAAAGTCCGTATATCTATAGTCTATTCTCCCATTTTGTAAAGAGTTGTTTACTGTTACTGCACTGGCAGCACTGTTATTGGTTGGAAATTCTAATTCCCATCACCAATAAAACGAATATTTGATGGTGGGAATTTATTTTCCCACCGCTCATAAAACGGTTAAAATAAAAGGTGGATCTCTTGTAATATTAAGAGAACTGCTATTAGAATATCATTGGTAATGGTAGAAGCAGAGGTGTATCAAATATTGATAGCGTAAGTCATCAAACACGAAAAGAAGAATTTTAGACCAAAATGACACGAATGTTCTTAATTTGATCCGTTTTGATTATTTTTGTTTTAGGTCAGCTGACTATGAATTTAAAAAGAAATATATTCAGGAAACAGATTTGAAATGGTCATTGACGTTTCAGGTTAAATCAACTGCATCACATTTTTCTGTACGTATGTTTTTCAATATAATAAACATATTATTTACCACAGACTATACTAGTCCTAATTGTCTTAATGATTTTATTAAAAGATCAATGGAAATTATTTTCCAAAAATATTTCCTTTACTCTTCGCCAGTTTTTACTGTAATTTTGTTTGAAAATAAGACATTGCAAATTTTTCTACTTTGGTGGTATTTGTCTTTTAGATATTTATAATAAACTCCAATGAAATCACAGGAATCGATTTTAAGCCACAGCATATATGGGATTTTAGAATAGACACCATCTTATTTTCTGTTAAACAGACATACACAACTGAGGACACTTCACAACTCAACATAAAACAGAGACATTGTGCTTTTGAAAATGAAGTGAAGATACAGGTAAGAGAATACCTATTTGGTTTAATATGAGTGTTGCGCAATCTCATCATTTATAATTTATATATTCTTTTCAAAATATCCTAAAATTATTGCAAACTTCTGAAGACTATTTATAAAGAACATATTTTTGTGAATCAGAGACCCCTGATTGATGTGCATTAGAGAAACAGAACTCTTTCCATCACTGAAATATTCCACGAATTCCGATAAATAGATGACCTTCGAGATTTTTTGTCTCCGATTATTTGATCGTCGTTCAGCTAGCTTCACGCCGTGTTTCACCTAATCTCTTGTAGCGTTTTTTATTTAATGTGTATATAAAAGATTTCTGTAGTACGCTCCTGTTGTTTTTACCAAAGAAAACAATCGAAATAATATTTCAAGTTTTTTTGACGAGATTTTTAAATGCGTATTAACGCTGGAAATGTGTTTTTATCTCTGTGTTGCAATGTTAGGTGAAACAACAAGTTTTTTTGTCGCCAAAGAGGTATTATGTTACATGAAGTCCCCCTAATATTCTGGTTAGAATAATCAATAATGCGTATATTTCTACCGATTCAAAAGTAAATATAGATGTTTTTTGTCTGTGTTTAGATTCAAATATCGAACTTTTTGTTACAAGTCAGGTAGAACTCCGGTTTAAAATACGTACTATTTTGTTAATTTGTATTATGTAAATTTATGATGCCCCCTGATAAAAAAGGTTTTATTTGTCTTTCATCATTAGGAACGAATAACAAGGGGAAGATTGTTAGTTTTAAGTTTGTGGACGACAGGCTAGCTGTAAGACGGAAGGAAAATTTTTTGGCTTTGAATATGTAAAAATGTAACGTAAAATAGAGTCGACTTTTAAGTTCCAAGCAGGGCAGACGTGCTACAAAGTAGAGTCTAAGATTTGATTTGAAACGGGGCAGACATGTTGTTACAGGTTCAAAGAATTCAGAATAAATTATTGAAATAAAGTTTTATTATTTTATTTTTGGCTAAATAATTGTTAACAACTCCACAAGATTTAAAAAAAAATGAATGCATTCGCAAGTCTTATTTGGTCTCTGAGATGATCTATTCGTTCTTTCCTTGATTTTGTACAGCCTAAAACAAAAATAAGTATAAATTTAAATGAATAATAAACTTTGAATTAGAAATAAACAAACCATAAAACCTATTTCTTATTTTAAAGGTTAATGTCAAAAATAGCTTGATAGAATTCTTCTTCTTGTAATTTTTAAGCAGATCTCAATCCTATTAGTAGTACAACAACTTATTTTAAATAAATTCTTACTGGACAATGGCCGGCGCCAGATTAAAAAAACTTATCTTTCATTTTTTTCTTTTCCTTTCTTTGGTGGTCTTTTGTATGAAAAAGTATTGGTTCGTGTAGAACTTACAACGCAATTTTGCGGCTTTTCTAGAGTTTTCTTATAGTTTTCCGAAAATTTAATAGTTGTAGCAGTGAGAAGCTGAGCAATTATCACCTATCGTGTGGATTTGTTTTCTAAAACTAAAAGAAACTCGATTTTATAAACTGATTTCGTATTAGAAACACTTTAAGGCCACATTTGAACAAAGGTAGGTTTTCTTTTGGAAAAAATAAATAACTACTTACGTTTTAAACATAATAACATTTTTTTAGGCCTTTTTATTTCACTCTGTGATTTAATCTCAAACCATTTTGATCATCTTTTCAACTTATATTTACAATCTTGTGACTCCTTAAGGGATTGGTTATCAGTTTTCCATATTAGTTAGGATCGGATAATATCCAATTGTCCATAAGAGAGAAAGAACCTAAAACATCGGATTATTAAAGGAAATAATAATAAATATTAAGTACTCACCTGGGATCGAGTCTCCAGAACTCAAGAAGATAGACTTTCTAACAGCTAAGTGGAAATTTATTCTTAAATTTTAGTAGAATCGAACATTACACTAAATTTCTCAATTTTATTAGTACGACACTGTAATTAGAACCCCACTGCAGTGGTTATTATAAGAACTTGTTAATTAACCTTTTCACTTTATTGTTCAACTATTATTTTAAATTGATTTTGAAAAGAAAATCTTTAATAAATACAAAAGTAACAGTCGAAGAATTTATTGATTTATTGATAATCACTCTTTTACCCACTTCCCTGAGGGCACTCCGAAAGAGCGATTACAAACCTATAGCAATTTGTCGCCCAACTGTTAAAAAAAATACAATCCTTCTACTGTTGCTTTTGTGATTAATTCTCTTTTTCCAAAAATTGCACAATTGTTTAAATATTTTATGTAAATTTCTAATGTTTATGATTTATTAACCTTACAATTTTGAAGTCTGTCAATCACACTGTTAATTTGAAAACGTCTATCCGTGGAACTACACTTTCCACAGAATTCACATTTTAGTGACATTTGTTTCGTGAATTTGGTGTTAACCTTATATTTATAGTTCTACACCCGGGTTACGCACCGACGTTGCCATTATTTATTGTTACTTACAAATTTCTTTAAATTTGAGGATTTTACTTTTAATTTCTAATTATATTATTTGTTAATGTACTTACTTATTATTTAAGGAGTTTTAAATAAACAAAAAGTTAATTTGTTATGGGAATTTTAGTGTTTCGAATTTTGGTATAATTCGAAGGATAAGATAATAGGTTTTGGTTGTTCCATTTTTAGTTCATCGAAAGATCGAAATTTGTTTTTCTGTCGAATTTTGAGTACTTTTGATACGCAAAGAAATAACTAAATAAGAAGTGGAAAAAAAAGATTTTTTTCTCTGCAAATTAAATTTTGTGTTTGTTGATAATTATAGCTGATGTTTAGTTGGCTTTGTACTCTATTAGTATTTTGCAATTTTGACCTGTGACAGGTGTTTTCTTATTTAAATTAAAGTAAATTTAGATTGAATTTAATTGAATAAAATTTGAAATTACAATAAAAATTTATTTAATTAAGAATTTAATTAAATTTAAATTTATTATAGGAAGGATTTTAAATTAAGACTGAAATAAATTTAAATTTTTTTAAAATCAATAAAATTTAAATTTAAATTAAAAATTTTAAAATTTAATTAAAAAAAAAATAAATAAAGTTCGCTTTTGTTGGAGTTTATTGATAACAATATTTTGGTCTTTGTTTTCTTTTCTTTTACTCGTTTTCTTCCTCCAAGTTGGGGTGGGGTTGCGCTTCGTTTTTTCAGATTATCTCCAAGTAAACTATGGACGTTAATAGATTATTGGGGGACGAATTGACGTACGAACTCTCTATAAGGAACTTGCCTATTGGGAATAGGGTTGTTGAGAAAAGAGAGAGTTTGAGAAATATTTTTCGAGAAGAAAAAGCAGGTCGAAGAGCAGCACCACTAATCGCTAATTTGGATCCGCAATATGAAATCTTAACTTGTAGAAGCAAACTGGAGGATTTGGAAGTAAATATTGAGGAATTTGATCCAGCAAATAAAATAAATGAATTTAAACGGATATCCTCGCGTCTAACACATTTAGGTTTGCGTCTGAACAGAATTCGTGATGAAAGTACGGCAGTCGTTCATCTCAAAGAATGGCATCAGAAATTAGTTGCAGACCTAAATCGAATTAAAGACGGAACTGTTCGTGATGAATCTTTATCCCAGTATCATTTCTCGCTATTGGACACAACTGTTCCACTTCTTCCAGAAGTAGTACACTCCGCTGACAGAGATTATGGTGAAAGACAAGACGTAGGAATTAGTAGAGTTTCAGAACTTAGACAGAGGTTTGAATCAATTAGTAATCCATTTGCTGAAATTAGGCAAAGCAGGCAAGAACCACAAATTGAATTTGATTGCAATTCAACTTCGGATGTTGCTGAAGATAACCAAGAGGATAATAATTCCACCCAATCTAGAAATCAGCCACCACCTGATGGCACTCGACTCGATACAGAACTTGAGCATGAGTATACTTCTGCCATTCCAAATACAAGGGATTCGATTTTAGCTAATGCTTCAGGTCTTTCTTCTCTGACATCAAGAAATTGTCAACTGAAAAATGAGCAATATGGATCAAGTCATAGACGAGTTTCGTTTGGTGGGATTCATCCAATACTTCGAGAAAGTACTCCAAGACAAGTAGAATACCAAGAACGAAGATATCCAGAAGGACATCATGCCTATTCCTCAGGCTTCGATGATCAAATGCGCAATATGCGGTTGTCGTCGATACCTTCGAGTCATCTTGGAAGCACTTATCCTAGATTTGAAACTTCACAGTTGGATCAATTCTCTCAGCATCATGATATTAGCAGGTGGCGAATTCAATATGATGGTGTCACTAGTGTTAACAGTTTCATAGAAAGGGTTGAAGAATTAAGGCAATCTCGAGGTGTATCCAAGGAGCGTTTACTTCGGTCTGCACCTGAGTTGTTTACCAAAGATGCCCTCTTGTGGTATCGTATGGGAACCTTTTCATCGTGGGATGACCTCGTGGAAAAATTAAGATGTGCTTTCCAACCTCACGATTATGAATTTGCACTATGGGAAGAAATCCGTAAAAGAACGCAAGGTTCGCAAGAACGTGTAGTCAATTATATTTCTGTGATGGAAAATCTCTTCAAAAAATTAAATGCTTCCCCTTCTGAAGACCAGCGAGTACAGCTAATCAAACGGAACATGCTTCCTTACATACAAACAGGACTTTCTCTTCGCTCGATTTACAATATACACGAGTTGCTTCAACTTGCAAAATCTATTGAGGAAACCGAATGCAGAATAAAACAGTTCTGTCCTCCACCAACGAATACTCGATTGCTAGTTGAACCTGACCTCGCTTACAGAAAATCAGCTAATCCTATCTTTTCATGTACAGTGGAAGATTCCTCATCTTGTACCGCTTCAACAAATTCTCCCAAAGTGACCGTTGAATCAGTAGAGATGAGAAGCGAACCTTCTTGTTGGAATTGTGGTGCTAGAGATCACAAATTTAGAAAATGTACTCAAAATCGGAAAATATTTTGTTTTAAGTGTGGACGATCGAACGTAAAAACCAACTCCTGTACGAGTTGTTCAAAAAACTTAAGACGTCCTGCACAGTAGGCCGGCTGGCAGGAGATATTAAGGAATCGGCCCCCTCTTCTTCTTCTTTTTCTTCTACCAACATGGCAGTCCTGGACTTTATCTTGGCTCATGCGCAAGGCGACCAACGTCCGTACTTGAGCGTTTCTATTCTCGGAAAAGAAATAATGGGATTACTAGATAGTGGAGCAACACGGACAATAATGGGTAGCTCTGTTTTCGATATATTTAAAGATGTATGTAGAATTGACCCTAGTCAAAAGATTTCTTGTGTTGTTGCATCTGGTAGTTCATGCGAGAGTATCGGTACTCTGTCTGTTCCAGTTAGGTTACGGGATCGAGTACGTATCCTTGACATTCTTGTCGTACCATCCATAACCCACAAACTAATATTAGGGATCGACTTCTGGACACAAATGGATATTGTTCCTGACTTATTTAATGGAGAATGGCATTTTAGGAAAAGTGAAGAAGTGAACCTCGTCCAAGCTTCGGGTATTCAGGATATTGAATCTTTGACAGAAGAACAGCGCATCTTGCTTGATGATGTCATTAAAGAAGCTTTTGACATCATGGGAGATAAGGAAATAGGACATACGACTCTTGTTGAACATGTGATACGGACCAAGTCACCACCTATAAAGCAAAGATATTATCCGCTATCACCTGCATTGCAGAAGGTGGTTAATGCTGAATTGGACGACCTGATCGCCAAGGGCATAGTAGAACCGTCATCATCACCCTGGTCATCACCTATCGTCATGGTTAAACAAAAAGAGAAATGGAGATTTTGTGTCAACTACAAACGCCTCAACGCAGTAAGCACTCCCGACGCTTATCCAATACCTTATGTTAGTGCCATATTGGACAAGCTTCGTGACGCACGATACCTCTCTACGTTGGATATTAAAAGTGCTTACCACCAAATCTCAGTTGCCAAAGATTCAAGACCTTTGACGGCATTCACAGTCCCAAATAGGGGTCTGTTTCAGTTCACCCGAATGCCATTTGGTCTTCATTCCGCTCCTGCTACTTGGCAGAGGGCAATTGACACTACCTTAGGACCAGAATTGGATAAACATACGTTTGTCTATTTAGACGATATAATTATATGTACCTCTACCTTCGAGGAACATATCGAGGTCCTAAGAAAGGTCCTTCACAGACTTCTTGAAGCGGGATTAATTTTAAATAAAGAAAAATCAGTTTTCTGTCGTCAGGAATTAAAATATCTCGGATATGTCATTAATAGATCGGGACTTTTAGTTGATCCTGATAAGGTTGATGCCATCTTAAAAATTCCAACTCCTCGAACGCTGGCGGAAGTCAGGAGAATCATTGGAATGGCATCCTGGTATAGGCGCTTTATACCGTCCTTCTCTAATTTAGTATCTCCGTTAACGAGATTGACCCAGAAGAACGTGCCGTTCGTTTGGGATGTGTTATGTGAGAAAGCTTTAAGTGAAATCAAGCAGTGTCTAGTATCTGCACCAATATTGACATGCCCCGATTTCAATCTTCCATTTACTGTGGAGACGGATGCAAGCGATTATGGCTTAGGAGCCATTCTCTCCCAACGTCATCCGGATGGTGATCATGTGATAGCATATCTTAGCAGATCTCTCACCAAAAATGAGAGAAAGTTCTCCACCACTGAAAAAGAATGCCTCGCGGTGCTTTTTGCAGTGGAGAGATTAAGGCCATACCTGGAAGGGTCTAAGTTTGTTGTAATCACGGACCATTATAGCTTGAAGTGGTTGTTCAGCATAAAGGATCCTGTAGGACGGATTGCAAGATGGGCTTTAAGATTACAGGCTTATGACTTCGAAGTCGTTCACAGAAAAGGTAAGGACCATCTTGTACCCGATGCGCTTTCACGAGCTGTCACTCCTTCCATCGATTCTGTGACAACCTCTTCGTCTAATGACCAGTGGTACTCCGATATGCTATTCAAAGTGAACGCAACTCCTGACAAATTCCCTTTGTGGGCAGTGGAAGGCGATAAACTTTTTAAAAATACCAAGCCGCGGTATCCAGATTTAGGACTCTCAGAATGGTTAGAAGTTATTCCACGAGACAAACGAATTCAAACCATTAAAGATCATCACGATCCACCTACTTATGGTCATTTAGATGTCACCAAAACCCTCGCTAGGATAACTCAAAAATTTTACTGGCCTAAGATGCGCGCAGATGTAGCACGCTATGTACGGAGATGTATGGTTTGTCAACGCATTAAACCGGAGCAAAAATTGCCCCAAGGGCAAATGTTATCTGCTCAACCAACCGCGTCCCGTCCATGGGAGTTAATTAGCGTAGATTTAGTAGGACCATTACCACGAACCACCACAGGCTTTACTTTTATTTTAACTATCTTAGACTGTTTTAGTAAGTACCTCTTAGCGTATCCTCTTCGAACTGCAACTGCCACAAATATAGCTAAGATTCTGGAAAATGAAGTTTTTCTCGTATATGGGGTGCCAAAGAAAATTATCGTTGACAATGGTGTACAATTTGTTAGTCATTCCTTCTCAGATCTTATGTTAAATTATCAGGTAGAGATCAAATATGTCGCATTGTATCATCCACAGGCAAATCCGGTAGAGCGGCCACATCGAGTCATCAAGACCATGTTGACAGCCTATGTCTCGGAAGATCAGCGTCATTGGGACCAGATTCTACCGAAAATCACCTGTGCTATGAGATGTTCCAAGCATGAAGTGACTGACGTAACTCCAAATTTAATAAACTTCGGGAGAGAAATTCGTTTGACGGGTACAGAAGACGAAAATGTGCAAAACCTACCAAGGAACGTAGTCACCAACGTAAATGATAAGCAGGTAGCCTTAGAGAATTTGTTTGCTGATGTTAAAAGACGTTTAAAGTCTGCCTACCTGAAAAGGAAGAAGCCATATGATTTGAGACATCGCAGTGAAATATTTAAGATTGGTGATATGGTCTGGAGAAGAAATTATGTGAAGTCGGACGCGTCTAAGTTTTTCAGCGCCAAATTAGCGCAAAAGTTTGTTGGTCCCTTCTCTATTGGGAAAATCGTCTCACCATGGACTTATGAACTTATAGACGAGAAAGGTGTTCATGCTGGTACCTGGAATGCTAAAGATTTAAAATCTAAGCCTCCGGACGATAGCAATGAAAATTAGTTATTTTTTTATTAGTTAAGCTTAAAAAAAAATCAACTTTTGTTTTATTTACTTGTTAAATTACAAATTAAAAGTTTCGTAGAAACTTTTTGTAGGAAAGGGGGGTGTTGTTACAGGTTCAAAGAATTCAGAATAAATTATTGAAATAAAGTTTTATTATTTTATTTTTGGCTAAATAATTGTTAACAACTCCACAAGATTTAAAAAAAAAATGAATGCATTCGCAAGTCTTATTTGGTCTCTGAGATGATCTATTCGTTCTTTCCTTGATTTTGTACAGCCTAAAACAAAAATAAGTATAAATTTAAATGAATAATAAACTTTGAATTAAAAATAAACAAACCATAAAACCTATTTCTTATTTTAAAGGTTAATGTCAAAAATAGCTTGATAGAATTCTTCTTCTTGTAATTTTTAAGCAGATCTCAATCCTATTAGTAGTACAACAACTTATTTTAAATAAATTCTTACTGGACAATGGCCGGCGCCAGATTAAAAAAACTTATCTTTCATTTTTTTCTTTTCCTTTCTTTGGTGGTCTTTTGTATGAAAAAGTATTGGTTCGTGTAGAACTTACAACGCAATTTTGCGGCTTTTCTAGAGTTTTCTTAATAGTTTTCCGAAAATTTAATAGTTGTAGCAGTGAGAAGCTGAGCAATTATCACCTATCGTGTGGATTTGTTTTCTAAAACTAAAAGAAACTCGATTTTATAAACTGATTTCGTATTAGAAACACTTTAAGGCCACATTTGAACAAAGGTAGGTTTTCTTTTGGAAAAAATAAATAACTACTTACGTTTTAAACATAATAACATTTTTTTAGGCCTTTTTATTTCACTCTGTGATTTAATCTCAAACCATTTTGATCATCTTTTCAACTTATATTTACAATCTCGTGACTCCTTAAGGGATTGGTTATCAGTTTTCCATATTAGTTAGGATCGGATAATATCCAATTGTCCATAAGAGAGAAAGAACCTAAAACATCGGATTATTAAAGGAAATAATAATAAATATTAAGTACTCACCTGGGATCGAGTCTCCAGAACTCAAGAAGATAGACTTTCTAACAGCTAAGTGGAAATTTATTCTTAAATTTTAGTAGAATCGAACATTACACTAAATTTCTCAATTTTATTAGTACGACACTGTAATTAAAACCCCACTGCAGTGGTTATTATAAGAACTTGTTAATTAACCTTTTCACTTTATTGTTCAACTATTGATTTAAATTGATTTTGAAAAAGAAATCTTTAATAAAGACAAAAGTAACACTCGAAGAATTTATTGATTCATTGATAATCATTCTTTTACCCACTTCCCTGAGGGCTCTCCGAAAGAGCGTTTACAAACTTATATCAATGTGACAATTGAGTTAAAGATTTGAAACGGAGTCGACGATTAGATTTGAAGCAGAGCAGACGTTCTACAATGTGAGTCCAAGAACCTATTTGAAACGGTGGTAGACGCTTTTTGCGGATGTGAAATGTTGGGCCATTTTTGAATCAAAGAGGATTCAATTTCTTTTGAAATGTCTTAGGACCGGTCAATGATAATACTATCAGATTTGAATAAATACCGGAAGCTTCTAAGAAGTATGATATAGGATGTCCCCATAGTCGGCTTGATTCTTCCACCAAGTTCCTGTTCCAATCGTTTTGCCCTGGAGTGTAGAACTAGTTCCTGATGGTTGCTACCTTCCAGTTTTGAAAGTTTTGTCCGAGTAGCTTCCCCAGAGATGTAAAGTTTCAAAGTGTTTGTATAAAAAAAAACATTAAGGTAACAATTCAATATATTAATTTTTCAAAGTAAAGACAGATATTTTTTTGGCTAAAGTAATAATTGCTTTTATAACAAATTAAAAAATTGTAATATGTATGGTTATGCTATTAATACTTTTGTTCTTTGTCATCAAAATTAAATGTGATACCTGACAGCAAGCTTTAATTTGTTTTTTTGTTATGACAATTTTAATTTGATTATTATGTAGAAACGATATTTTATATATAAGGTTAAATTTTATTATGTTTTCATTAACAAGGATCCTTAATTTTTGATAATCTAATTGGCCATAATATAGAAACCATTTGAATGTTTGTAACAATCTTTGATGTAAACTAAGACATGTAAGTTTTGTTTATTTTGTTTTATGATATAGTATGTTTGTTTTGTAACCCATCATTTTTATAACTGTTTGTTAGAGACAAAAATAAATGTTTAATTTGTTTCTCTGATCTATTTTGAGTTTTATTTGAAAAAGATATTTTTTTTCTATATTTTTAATGTTCTATAATTATTTCCCAAGTTACAACTAGTGGTTGTAATAGGTATAATTAGGCATCTCAAGTGGTGCCCTATATTAAATTTCTTGAGGTGTTTCCGTTTATTTTCATTCTGTTTGTCCCAAGAGATTTGTATAATTACCCCTTTATTTCTTTTTTTTGTAGTTGCCCAATCCAACCCCCAATATCTTCAACTTATCCACGACCCAGCTCTCCAACAACCAACTGAGTGCCGTATGCACTTGTTTCGATTATTTTGTTTGCCCAATCTTGTCCCCCCATATTCTTACCCTGTGGTAAGCAAAATAGTCGTTACACTCTGAACCAACGATAAATATCAATGATATTTATTGACTTTCATTTACTTTTATTCACTCTTGACTTTCCAACAGTAAATCTGCATTGATATTAAATTATAATAAAACAAAAATCTGTTTGAGCGCTATCTATAAATCACCGATATTAAACATAAACAATTTTAATCAGGATTTGCATCAATACCTCATAAGTAAAAAACGAATGTGTTTTCATATATTAGTTGGTGATATCAATATTAATTTGCTTGAGGATCTAGATCACACTGAAGAATACCAGAATATTCTAGCTTCACAAAATTTCTTGTCTTATATAAATAAAACAACTACAACTTGTAGACCTAGAAGTCAAACTTGTATAGACCATTTCTTTATAAAAAGAACTGCTGATTACACTAACATAACTTCATTTATATTTGAAAATAATACTACTTTAGATCATTATCCAATCGCAGTTTCCATTCCTCATCTAACCAAAACCAAAGAAAACAAAATAATAATAAAGAAGTACATCAACTACAAAAATCTAAAAAACAATTTGAAGCAGGAAAAGTGGTTGGATATTTACAATAAAACAAATAAAAATGAAGCGGTAAAACTTTTCTTTGACAAAATTTTAAATTTAATAAACAAAAATACAATTATTTTAAAAGGAAATGATCTAAAAACCACTTTTAAAAAAGATTGGATGACAGGGGGACTTTTAAAGTCTGTACAGGAAAAACACAGATTGTATGACCAGCTAATCCAAGATCCTTCAGATAACTTAAAAAAACAACGATATACAGACTATAAAAATAAATTAAGACACTTAGTTAAAACTGCAAAAAGAAATTATACAAAACAACGAATTGAAAAAAATAAGACCTCTTCTTCATCACTTTGGAATGTAATTAATTCATTGTGTGGAAAAATAAAAGGAAATACAAAAATTGAATCGGTTAAAACCAAAACAGGAGAAAAAATAACCGACAGAAAAGAAATTGCAAATGAATTTAATACACATTACAGTACATTGAGACAAAGGTATGCACAAAAAATACCCATTTGTAATGACCAGATTAAGGACATAGATAGGATAGAAAGCAGCATGTACTTGTATCTCGTTGACCAAAAAGAAGTGGTAAATGCAATACAATCTTTAAAAAACGAAAAATCTCCTGGCTGGGATGGGATTAAGACAAAAACTATCAAACAAATTAAGGAAGAAATTATTACTCCTTTAACTTTTCTCATTAATGCATGTTTTCAGGATGGTTGTTTTCCAGAATGTCTGAAAATAGGCAAAATCAAACCTCTGTTTAAAAAAGGAAATAAAGAAGTCGTGATTAATTACAGACCAGTATCTTTGTTGTCTGTTTTTTCCAAAATATTTGAAAAAAATTTAAAAAATAGATTAGTGAGTTTTTTGGATAGGTTTAGTATAATATCGGATTGTCAATACGGTTTTAGAGAAAGAAAATCTACACAAGATGCTATTTGTAAACTAACATCACAAATATCAGAAGCTTTTGAGTCTAATAAACGTAGTTTATGCATATTTGTCGATCTCTCTAAGGCGTTTGACACGATATCTCACGGGATCTTGTTAGAGAAACTTGAGAAGTGTGGTCTGAGAGGACGCGTTTTGACATTACTAAAAAGTTACTTAACAGACAGAAAACAATTTGTAGAAACTGATGGTGTCGAAAGTGATCCTGAAGTAATTAATTGTGGCGTACCGCAAGGGACCGTTTTAGGCCCTCTACTCTTTACACTCCATGTTAATGACATGCTTAAACTAAAAACTAATGGAAACATAATAAGCTTTGCTGATGACACCGCAATTTTTATGCCGATAATTGGAAAGATCTTAAAACTATAGTTGAACAAGACTTCAAAGTTATAAAAACATGATTGCAAATAAACAAACTCACAATAAATTACGAAAAAACTAAATATATACCTTTTGCAATATATAAAAATTCTCTGCCAACTTTTAGTTCATTAAAAATAAATAAAAAACAACAAATATTTAAAGCAGAATACATAAAATATTTAGGAGTTTTAATTGACAGGCACCTTAAATGGGACTTACAAATAAAAAATATTATAAGAAAAATACTGTTAGCAAAATTCCGCTATTTAAAAGAGTTTTTGGATGTTGAACAGCTTAAAATGCTTTACCTATCTTTAGTACAATCTCATCTTGTATATGGGATTTTAGGATGATGAACTTTTTCATGAAACTCAGGTTCTTGATGTTCGGCAATTGTACTGCTTAGAGCTACTAAAATATTCATAAAGATAAAATACCTCTTAAAGTAAAAGTGTCAAATTATGAAACAAGAAGAAAATTGAATGTTGAATGTCTTCACACTTCAAAAACAATCCCAGAAAAACAACAAATATTTAAAGCAGAATACATAAAATATTTAGGAGTTTTAATTGACAGGCACCTTAAATGGGACTTACAAATAAAAAATATTATAAGAAAAATACTGTTAGCAAAATTCCGCTATTTAAAAGAGTTTTTGGATGTTGAACAGCTTAAAATGCTTTACCTATCTTTAGTACAATCTCATCTTGTATATGGGATTTTAGGATGATGAACTTTTTCATGAAACTCAGGTTCTTGATGTTCGGCAATTGTACTGCTTAGAGCTACTAAAATATTCATAAAGATAAAATACCTCTTAAAGTAAAAGTGTCAAATTATGAAACAAGAAGAAAATTGAATGTTGAATGTCTTCACACTTCAAAAACAATCCCGCAACGGTCAATTAAATATTTTGCTCCAAGAATATACAATCAATTGCCCATAAATTTTAAAAATATCAAAAATTTTTATTTGTATACAAATTTAGTTAATGCTTGGGTAAAAGAAAAAAGGGAGTTGTGTAACAATTTAATCAATTTAAATTATACTAGATAAAAAAAAACAAATTAGATTAGATTAGAAACTGTAAAAATGAAACAAGAATTTAAAAAAAAAATCAATCAACATTAAACCTGTTAATATTTAACAAATTAAATCAACAAGCAAGTTAATGCTTTAAAGACTTTTTTACCTTTATTTTTTTGTAAGTAAACTGAAATTGTAAATTAATGTAATACTTATTGATTTGAATAAACGTATATTATTATATTGATCAACAATATTCTTTATAAAATGTTTGTCTTTCAAATAATACATTGCCGAAGATTTTATACGCAGATGCTAACAGAGTAATGCTTCTATAGTTCTTTCACTCCAGTTGATCACCCTCTTTATGCATCGGACATATTGTTCCCTTCAGCCACTCTTCTGGTAACCATTCATTTTGCCATATAAGTACTATCAGTTTGTGAATTGCTGCAAACAGTTGATCACCACCTTTTTTATGTATTTCCGAACAGATTTCATCGATTCCTGGGGCTTTATTGTGTTTGTGTTTTAGGATCGTATTTGACACTTCTTCTCTTGTTGGGTCTTTACTGTGTAGTTGACGTAGATGTTGTTGATTTTCTATGTTGTAACCTCCTTAAATATCGTTTATGTTTAGATATTTGCTGAAATGTTGTGCCCATCTGTTAAGAACTGAGTTTTTATCATGTAAAATTTCACCGTTAGTATTTTTACAAATTTTTAATCGTGGTTTAAATTCTCAACGGCTAGTATTTAAGGATTTGTAGTATTTCCTCGTTGGCAATCAACATGGCTATTCTGACTTTGTTTACGGCAGATCTGAATAGTTCAGCAGATGACAATTTGAACCATTGCCGCAAGTTTTGCAGCCACGAGTGTCTTCTTCTCCCTGGACCCCTTCTGCTGTCTATTTTCCCTTGAACGATCAGCTGGAGTACTCTATATTTATATGTCTCATAACGTGACCCAAGTATTCCAACTTTCTTTCCTTTATACTTATTCCTACCTCTCTCTCTTTACCTATCCGGCGTAGTACCTCTTCGTTGGTCACGTGCTCAGTCCAGGATATACGTAATATACGTCGGTAAGCCCACATCTCTACTTTTTTCATCAATGTTGCGGTCATATCCACATAACAAAACCAGGAATACATAACATTTCAGAAGTCGAATTTTGAGAGGTAGGGTGAGGCTTTTAGAGGTGAAAATTTGCTTCATGCTAGTGAACGATGCTCTTGCCTTTTCTACTCTTATAAGTATTTCCTTCGCTTGATCCCAATTTGAGTTAACTGTTGTTCCCAAGTAGATGTACGAATCCACGTGTTCAATTCTTTCATTGTCTAATATCAGTTGCTGTGGTGGTAGTTGGGTTTTGCTTACTAACATCCATTTAGTTTTTGTGATATTTAGTCTGAGTCCGTATTGTGCACTTGTTTTTTGTATCTTACTCATTAGGCAACTCAGTTCCTCCATGCTACTTGCTAGAATTACAGTGTCATCAGCATACCTTATGTTATTAATTATTTCTCCATTTATCTTTATGTCTTCTGTGCTTTCCTCCAGCGCTGTCTTAAATACTTCGTCTGACTATATATTAAAGAGAATAGGAGACAAGATACAGCCCTGTCGTACCCCTTTCTTGATCTCAATTTTATTGGTCAATGTAGATCCTACTTTCACTTTAGCTGTTTGACCCCAATAGAGACTCGCTATTGTTCGAATGTCTCTGTAGTCGACTCTGATCTTATGGAGAACTTCAATTATCTTTTCGTGCTTTACGTTATCGAATGCTTTTGCGTAGTCTATAAAGCATATGTACACGTCTTGGTTCATATCTCTGCAGCGCTGGATGAGTACCTGTAGACTAAAAAGTGCTTCTCTTGTCCCAAGAGAATTCCGAAACAAAAACTGCGAATCTCCAATGTTATCCTCGCATTTTTTGATTATTCTGTTGTAAATAACCTTGGTGTATGCCTTTGAAATGTGATTAATTAGACTTATCATCCGATGTTGATCACAAGACTTTGCTTTTGGTTTTTTCGCCTGCTTTCAGAAAGTTCGAATCGTCGGAGACCGGTCAGGTATTACCTGGAATTTCTGCTGGCTGACAATCTAGAACATATCAGAATTAAAAAGAGTATTTATGAGACATATTTATCGTATAATCACTATATCTGATCACTGATGAGCCATGTACTGAAAATATTCCAGAAAATTATACACTCTAGAGTACACAGAAAACTGGAAATGGACATCAATAATACCCAGTTTGGATTCCGAAATGGACTCGGAACAAGAGAGGCGTTATTTGCACTGAACATTATGTCTAAAGATGTTTTGACATAAATCAAGATGTATTCATGTGTTTCATAGATTACAACAAGGCCTTTGATAAAGTGCAGCATGATCACCTAATCAGACTCCTGACAGAAAAGAATTTAGGTAAACGAGACATTCGACTAATAGCAAATATGTACTACAATCAGAAAGCAGTAGTGAGAGTAGAGAATATTACCACTGAAGAAATTTAAATAAAGCGAGGTGTGAGACAAGGGTGTATACTGTCACCAACCCTGTTTATTCTCTATTCCGAAGACGTAATGAATAAAACACTCTCTGAGCAATCCGTAGGTATTAAAATAAATGGTGTTAGATTAAACAATCTGAGATTTATCGACGACACCGTTCTGATTGCAAAAACACTTGAAGAGCTACAGACATTGGTGAATAAGATAGCAGACTGCAGCGAAGAATATGGACTATCTTTGAACATAAAGAAAACTAAATTTATGGTAATATCAAAATCAACACAAAATGTCCAAAATTTATATTTACACAATGAAATTATTGATCGGGTTAGCAAATACAAATATTTAGGCACTTTTACAAAAGAAGACAACGATAGCTCAGCAGAAATCAAAATAAGAATAGAAAAAGCCATATCCATATTCACTAAAATGAAGAGAGTGTTCTGCGGAAGAGATTTGAGCCTTGAAATGAAACTTCGCCTGATGAGATGTTACGTAATTTCTGTGCTGTTCTACGGAATGAAGCCATGGACGTTGAAAAAGATTGATATAAAAAAATTAGAGTCATGTGAACTGTGGATGTATCGCAGAATCCTGAGAATATCATAACAATAGAGTCACAAGTGTCGAGGTCTTGAGAAAAATGAATAAAGAAAAGGAAGTCATATTTACGATCAAAAAACGAAAACTGCAATACTTGGGACATATTATAAAAGGCGAAAGATATGAACTGCTTCGAATAATTATGCAAGGGAAAATAGCAGGAAAAAGGTCCATAGGAAGAAGACGAAACTCCTCGCTAAAGAATCTACGGGAATGGTATAGCTGTAGCAACAACGAATTGTTTCGGTCAGCAGTTTCGAAAATACGTATAGCCCTGATGATCGCCAACCTTCGGAACGAAGATGGCACTTGAAGAAGAAGAAGAAGAATCACTATAATCAATAGCTTTGAAATCCATTACACTATGTTTGACCTTGCTGCTTACAATAAATCCGGTACCAAATTCGTGTAGGGTAGGATGTGCACTGTAATAAATATTGCAGGTATTTTTTTCCACGATACATGAGCTAATCCACCTCATTTTATATAACGCGATGATATCTGCTTTGACATTATTTATTTCTTGCATGAGTAGGGTCGTGGAACCAAAGACACAACATAACATTATTATTAATCATATTTGTTATAATAATTTAATAATAGAACTCTTGGGTCTAGTGAAAGGGTTTGTTGAGTTCTCTCTCATATTAAACCTAACCTATAATAATTTTAAGTTTAATTTTCTTGCTTCAGATAGACGATACATATTCTTATACAGGCTGTACTATTGAATGTCGCATGAATAATGCTATGAAGCTTTGTTCTTGTATTCCATTTTTCTATACAATAGTTAATAAAAACTACAGACACTGCAGGTTTGATGAAATTAGTTGCATCAGTGAAAATTTGGAGGAGATCAAGTCTGTGGATAAATGCAATTGTCATTTAGGATGTCTGCATACGGTTTATGAAATTGAAAAACTGGACACTTTATTGTAAGTATAATAACACTTTGCTTCACTTTCACATTATTTTTTTAAACGAATTTTACTACTGCAGGTACTACTATACAGGTACTACCTGCAGAATTCTCTGAGACCCAATCCCTCTAAAACCCAAGTCTGAGCTTTTCACCTGCGCGCAAAGGAAGCCAAGCGAAAACTCCAAATTGTGTGGAATGGTAATACATTAGAACAGGTCTTCCCAAACTTATTTGTACTGTGACGCCCTTGGGACTTTGCTATTTTTTTTGCAACGCCCCCTTAACCCAACCTCCAATAATACTTACCAATTTTAGTACTAGCCCAGTAACTGGTTATAGTTATAATAAAAATACTATTTAACATTTATATTTTATATTAGAAATTAAGAACGAAATCAAAACATAGGCACACAAATGAAAAAAAAAAAGATATTTATTTATGTAACTGGCTGGCTGCTTACTGTGAGGGATGTACAGGCCGACAGGGATGCCGTGAAATGGGCAGAGCTTGCACTGCGCAGAGTGAGAAAGTTTAAAATCAAAAAAGGATGCACATACCCGAACATTTACGCGTGAATTCACGTTGAATTCTTTGTTAATAAATGTCTACGAGGAATTGTTCGTATTTTCTGGCCTAACATCATCAGAAACGAAGACTTACTACACCTGACCAAACAAAAGAGGGTAGTAAATGAAATAAAGTCCAGAAAGTGGGGTTGGATCGGTCACACACTCCGAAAAGTGTTAGTTTTCGGAATGATTTTTTGGTTAGGTACAAATAACGTGTAGATCCATAAATAATGATTTGATTCAAATTTATTTATTTAGGTATTTACCAAGCAGTAGTAATTATGATGTCATTACAATACAGTTAACATACTTTCACTTTAAAAGATCCTACTTGGAAAACTTAATTACTTGTAAGTATTTAACCATTCAAAG
Organism: Diabrotica balteata; assembly: GCA_918026665.1. Classification (NCBI taxonomy): domain Eukaryota; kingdom Metazoa; phylum Arthropoda; class Insecta; order Coleoptera; family Chrysomelidae; genus Diabrotica; species Diabrotica balteata. The sequence continues at coordinate 44,994,174 of OU898284.1, forward strand.
TAGATATTTATATAGGGCGATAATTATATGATTCATTCATTATATTAACAGTAAGTCATTACATTTCAATTAAAAGACTTTTACTTTAAAATATTGTACTTGGAAAACTTCATTATTGGTAGTACATGAAGAAGAAAAAAAACGAGAACTACAATGAATATAAAAATGAAAGAAAAAATACAAAAATATGAGTAACAGCAGCAAAGAATTGGGAAAAATTCGGAGACAAAATGGAAGAAGACAGCAAAAGTAAACAATAGCCATTGTACAGAACCCTGAAGACAATAAGAACAAAAAAAAACAATATATATATATATATATATATATATATATATATATATATATATATATATAGCATTAAAAATACAATTTTAGAATTAATATCCGAAACAAAACAAACCGCAAAAAGATCGAAACAAAACACTTTGAAGAACTATTAACATATATAAACCAAGACGACATTAAGGAAGAAGACAATGATACATTGGAAGATAACACAAAAAATTCACTACAAGAAGAACTAGAAGAAGCAATAAAGACGTTGAAGTATGGACAAGCTCCTGGAGAATAACAACAGAAATTATAAAAAAAAACATGGAAAAAAATGGAGAACAAGTATTACTAAAAAGAATGTATAACACGGAAAAATGAAAATATCCCGAAAGATTGGAAAGTGTCACCAATAATACCCATATACCAAAAAGAAGATAGGAGAGAATGTAATAGCTACCGAGGATTGACGTTGATATGTACATGTATGAAACTCTTCGAAAAAATAAAAAAACTATTAAGAATAATGTTAGAACACACACAGACGAAGGACAAAATGGATTTAGAAGTTGTAGAAATATACAGGATCATATATATTTAATTTAAAACAGATAACACAAAAAGCGACAAAAGAGAAAAAGCCTTCAATAACGTACCAAGACAGAAACTACGGAAAATACCAAGAGAAAAAGAAATGAACAACAAGCTACTAAGAATATACAATGAGAACAACAATGTCGTAATTAGTAATAATTCAATATCACATACGTTTACAATACATCGAGGTTAAGACAGGGAGGAGCACTTAGCCCAACAGTATTTAGAATATATGAGGACAAAATTATTAAGGATAAAAGAAATGATTAAGAAAATTATGCACACAAAGGAATAAAAGAACTCCAAAAGGAGAAATGAATAGCAGAGTAGAGAAAACGCTACAATTGTATCTCACAATGTACAATTTATATGCAGCAAAAAAATATATTTGATTTTTATTATACATATTAATAAATAATATAAATTAAAAAATTATCTTCTTACCTTTAAAATTTTTAATTTTAGCAGAGTTCTGAAAAGAACTTTTGTATAGAACAAGTACAACTAAAATAAAAAGAAACAATGCAACACTGTAAAAATATCGAACAGCTACCCGTAGAGCGTCCGGCGTACGAATGCCTTTGCTTGAAGTGGCTCAACCCCTACTTTCAAATTTATATATGCGCGGTGACAACTTTATTTCACGAGAACCCTGTCTACCTGTACTTGCTTTTTTGAGCACAGCTTGTGAAACCAGGAACCAGTTTGAAAATTGCCACTCTCATTTCTTTTTCAAGTTTATATTTGATCTGTACTTTTAAAACCTTTAACGCAGCAGTGCGGATTGATATTTATAAGAAAGTGAGCTCCAAAATTCAAACAGTTTGTCCTTGCATTAAAGCTTTAGGCTGGAATCACAGGACAATTCTGTCAGTCTGTCTGTCTGTCTTCTTCCTCTGTTGAAAGTGTCGATAGCGTGAATGACAGGAAAGGGTTTCTGAGCCAGTCACATTACTCCATATCTTCAGGAAAATATTTCTGTGTTCGCTCAATGATATCATGTGTTATGTAAACATATTTTTTAAAGAGAAATCAGGGATTTCTATCGATTTTTATTGTAGAATACATTGTAAACTATGAAAACAGTCAATTTCTTAATCTTCTAATTTTCTTTTCCATAAGAGCAACTTCTTCTGAAACACAGTAATTTTATCTACAAATTGAAGGATATAAGTATTGTTGTAATGCAAAGACTTATTCAAATCATTTAATTTGTTAAATATGTCACAGAGTTATGCTAATTGTATTGTAAACTCCGAATTAATACAGTTTTCCTAATCATCATGCAATTCTGTATGTAGATACGTGTTAAATTCGTTTCTTAATTCGTAAAGAGGTGTGCTCGGCCCTCATTTCTTCACAAAGTTTATGATAAAGTCGTGATTTCACCGGTCGTGTTTTAATTTAGTTCACCACTTTAATAACGCTATCCATAGCAACACTTAATACAGGTGTAAAGTTCTTTGCTGCTAAGACCTCTCTACGTATGACACTATGTGTCCATCCTAAGTATTTACACTTGGAGCCTTGGTTTTGATAAGAACTTATACTCCTCCATACTGTCCAGACATCGCTCGGGTACATTTTTTATTTCTTTAGCTGCCGATTCTCCAATCATCACATGTGGTTTTTTACATTTGGCAACACAGTTAACTACCATATAAGAGGTGAGCAATGCTTTGGTAAGAATTGGTGCTCTCGAAACCAAAGAGGTGGTCTGATGTTTTAGCTCTTGCAATTTTCTTGACAAAAAGTCTCTTGGCTTACCTTGTAAATAACTGTGAGTTGATTCCAAATACCGTTTTAGTTTATTAGGAAGTATACTTTCAGCCGCAAACATTTTGTGACAAACAACAGATTGTGGAAGTTCTACATTCCCTTTAGTAACGCAGGTAAATCCAAATATTGGTCGTCATATTTCCTATACTTTCTTGTTTTACTTAAAATTACTGCGCTTGCCTGATTCTTAAGTTCGTTTTCTATTCTTTTGAATATACAAAACAAAACAAAAGCTTGACTAAATAACATAACAAGCGCGGCAAGGAACACGGGGAGGGGAGCCCACCGGCGAAACAGAATGCGCCCGGCGCTTACTCGACTCCAGTGTTGCTAATGTCTGGATAATTATCCGATAATTTCGTGGATCATTTTCGGATTGAACAACTTTTTGAATAATTTCGGATAATTCAAGGGTCTATCGACTCTATTGATTTATTATATGATTTATTTATTAATACATATATTGTATACTCATTTAAAATCAAACAAATATATTTCCTGTATCAAAAGTCCGCACTGACACACGACGCCCCTGGGACAACGCAGCGACTCCCCAGGGCGTCGCGACGCACAGTTTGGGAAGTCCTGCATTAGAACACACAAACCAACCTATATATCTTGGAGTAACTCTGGACCGGTCCCTCACCTACATACAACATTGCATAAAAACAAGAGGGAAAGTAACAACTAGGAACAGGATACTTACAAAACTAACGGGAAGTAAATGGGGCGCACGTCCTGGCGTTTTAAGAACAACGGCACAGGTACTGTGTTTCTCAACTGCTGAATATGCGTGCCCCGTTTGGAGCAGATCTGCCCACACCAAACAAGTTGATACTGCGCTAAATGAGACATGAAGGATAGTAACGGGGTGCATGAAACCAACGCCACTTTCAAGTCTATATAGAGCAGCGGGTTCTACAGAAACAGAACCCCTAACACGCAGAGCCATTGCAGAGCACATAGAGAACATTAAACAGATCACGGACGAGCGGCATGCCCTATACAAAGCTCGAACACCACGAAAGAGATAAAAATCGAGGAAAAGCTTCCTTGGAACAGTGCAGGATGAACCGCCCGATTATTTTCCACTTCCCCATGTTAAATGGACCGGCCAGACCCTAGACTTTAAAACGTGGAAAACTATGAATAGGATAAGAACGGGGATCTCTACAGTAAAATCAAACATGGCAAAATGTGGATAAATAGACCAAGATGATGTGAACTGTGACTGTGAAGGAACACAGAATATGGAACATCTTTTTACATGCAGAAACTGTCCTCATCGATGTACCCTTGAAGATTTGTGGCTTGCCAACAAAGATGGAACCGACGTAGCCCGATACTGGGCCGAAGTTTTATGAATGACATGTCCGGACACGATAAAGAAAAGGTATACGAATTTTATGTTGGTTATACAGTAAGCGTTACCTATACTGTAACTGGATTTACATTAGGTACTTAGGAAGCATACTATATCATTAGTTTTATAATTTGAACATATAAAAAATAGTTTGAAATGATCATTTATTTGAAGTGGCAACGCAGCACTAAGTGTGTAAATATTAAATTGTATTTGCTCCTGTATTAAACCCATCGAGTTAGAATCTATGGAGAGGGCATCACGTGACTAAAAACGACTTCACTTCGGCCATATTGTTAATATCGTTTTGACACTTTTGACAGATCGTATTTGTTTATTTACGTTTGTTGTTTTTCTAATATTTTAAGTTTTATAATATCTTATAGAAACTGTAATAATATATTGTGATAGTGCATAATAATAGTTTCTTTTTCTCAACGTAGTTGCAGTAGCAGAAGCAATGCTAATTAAAAATCTTCAGGAATAACGTTGTACAGGTTAGTATACAAATATGTAAACAAAGTAATGGCCCGTACTTCAGAGAATAAATTAATAGTATTTGACTGTATTAATTTTATCGTTATGTATAATATATCGTATTTTTAGTGTTTACCGCGGGATAAATAAATCATAGTTTATTAAAAATGAATTGCACTTTTTTAGATTATGATTAAATCTTCTAAATAACTAGCCATATTTTTATAGTAGTTTTAATATTATTGAGTCCGGCCATGATCCCACCGCCATATTGGTATTATCGTTAACCACACCTACCTACGCCGTTTTTAATACACACGTTAATATGCTCATAGTTTCTCCATAGATTCTAACTCGATGATTAAACCCGATTTTTCGCGAAGTACAGAGTAAATCAATTTATCTAAAATTTAAAGTAGAAAGTTAAGTAAGAAATCTTAGCGCATAGTGAAAAACAATAATCAAAACATTCAAAATGTGTTCGAAATTGGCAAAAATACCAGGTAAGAATAAACACAAAAGCAATAAAAACGTCACTATATTGGATCGAACTTGATTGAACCTTGATTGATTTGGAAGCGGTGTTGCCAAGTCGACAGAGAAGTGAAGTAACTAGGGAGGTTCGAAATAGTATATATTGCTCAATACAATTATTAACATAAATAAAGAAAATAAATTAAGACGTTACACTGAGAAGGGTTAAGCTTCAGAGGAGTCGATTCGGGCGAGACCTTTATCGCGGTGAAACAAAATATTTTTAAATGAGCAGTGAAGATATGAACAAATATCGTTTTCGAATTTCGAATTTAGATTTCGAAAGCGACGGTGCCACAACAGACGAAAACGACAAGAAAAGAATAGGAGTTCAAGAGGAAGAGTTACAACGGGCTTTCACCAAAAGTCGCAAAATAGGGAGATCTCTCATCAACAAAAAGGAGAAAAGGGAAGAAAATGTACAAAAAATTATGGAAATGATGACAGGAGTGAGTATAAAGATAGAAGAACAATCAAGAGAACTCAGCGAAATTCATAGAGAATAAAAACAATATAAAGAAGAAATAAGACAGTTAAGACAAGATAATGTAACATTAAGAGAAGAAAACACAAAACTAAAAAAGGTAGTTTTTCAAATAGAAGAACGACTTGAAAGTCTGGAAAATGGAAAAAGGCGTAAAAATATAGTTATACAAGGCCTGAACATAGATACAAATATCCCAGAGACTCTAAAACATGAAATAAAAAATTTTATGCAGGTAGAATTAGCAGTCAATGTTCAAATAGAGAAGATTGTGAAGCTGGGAGAAAAAGTCTGTCTGGTTGAGCTTGAAAAGGAAGATGACAAAAGAAAAGTCATGCGAAACAAAAGCAAATTAAGAAACCGAAGAAAATCTAGTTTATATCAATGATGACCTGTCAAAGAAGGATAGAATTGTACAGAAATATGTCAGACAGAAAGCGCAAGAACTAAGAAAAGAAGGGAGAAAAGTGAAAGTAGGATATAAGAAAATATATACCGACCAGGAAATATGGCGCTGGGATGGCATGAACCAAACGTTGGTGGTAGAGACCAAAGTAAAAAACTAAGCACCACCATGAAAAGGAAAGAAATGATGACGAACAATGTAACATGTAACAGTAATACAAAGGTAAAGCCGAAGAAAGACAAAATACATTTAGCTACATGGAATGTCAGAGAAACCTTTTATAAAGGTGCGCTAAAAGAACTAATGAATGAGGCAAGGAAGTATAAAATAGATTTAATGGCTCTTCAAGAGACAAAACAATTAGGTTCGGAAATAACGGATGTATAAGATATGGTGCTCTTCAAAAGTGGAGGTAAAGATAGAATGCTTGGAACTGGTTTTTTAGTAGCTAAATGTATCAAGGACAAAGTGATAGCTTTTAATCCTATCTCTGATAGGATGTGTTCAATACGAATAAAAAGTATTGACGACGTAATAAGAAAATGAATTGAAGACGAAATAAAAGATCTTTACTATGAGCAGCTAAATGATGAATACGAGCGACTACCTAAACGTGATGTAAAAATAATAATGGGTGATTGTAATGCTAAAGTGGGAAAAGAACCTCTGTACACTGCAGTAACTCTGGTAACTATAGTAAACACGAAGTAACAAACGATAATGGTCAAAGACTTATTGGATTTGCCATGGAGAAAAACATGATGGAGAAGCACCCAACTAAAACGAAAAGAGATATAGAAAGGTACGTGGGTCTCCCCAGATGGAAGGACGGTGAATCAAATAGATCATGTCATGATTGAAAGTAAATATATGAATATCATTCAGAAGTTAAGAAGTATGAGAGGAGCTGAAATCGACTCAAACCAATACCTCGTTAAAGTCAAATGTGGGAGGAGGTTGGAAGAAAAAGAAAAATCGAACAATAAAAGGAAGAGAAAGTACAAGATTGAAAAACTTAGGGAAGTAGAAATTAAAAATAAATATGAAGAAGAAATAAATAAAATTCTACAACAATGTGACCAAAATTTACTAACAGATCAAGCCTGGGAACAAATTAAATCTGCTGTAGGAGAAGCTAGCGAGAAAATAGTTAAGTGCGACTCCAAGAGAAATACAAACAAAGATTGATTTGACGAAGAGTGTCACGCGATAGCAAAGGAAAAGAAAAAGATCAGGCAGCAAATATTAACAGATAATAGAGAGTGTAAAAAACAAGAATATCGAATAATTTGAGGAACATTGAAAGCTCTCTGTAGAAGGAAAAATAGATACCACAATGAGTTCACAAAGAGTACCACAAAGAATCAGATGGTTGGGACATGGGGAAAGAATGGAAGAAAACAGAATGCCCCAACTAGTAATAACCAAAAAACTAATCGGCCTCAAAAGAAGAGGTAGACCCAGAACGAGGTGGATTAGTAAAGTGGAGGAAGATCTTAAACACGTGAAGGTGAGGTTAGGTTAGGTTAGGTTAGGACTGGAAAAGAAAAGCACAAAATAGAAGCGAATGGAGAAATATTGTCTACCAGGTCCTTCAGAGTAGTTAAGAATGTTGTATATACATATTTAAGTTAAAGGTTTGTTTATAATAATTGTATTTAGTTAATATTAGGATTATGTTTAAAAAAATGCCCTAGGCCTTAACGGCCTATTGTGCGTAAATATAAAATATCATTTATTTGAGGAAGCTAAGGTTTCAGGAAAAGGAAAATTCGAAAATATTTTGTGGAAATTAAACTTGGCCACGTATTGACAGCTGAAAGCCGCCATTTTGACAGCTGACAATTACCATGTTGACTCCGTCAACTTTGCTTGTTTGTATTTTGTTTGTTTTATTATTAAACATGAATTTCCGTCAGACTTCTTTATGTTCTTGTCTTATCGAATATTACGACATTTTTCTGCGGCCAAATAGTGCAAGTTGTTTTTGGTGGATGCTGTTTTATTTAAAAAGATTTATGTTTGCTTTACCACGTATTTATTAATCAGCAGGCCATTTAAATTTGAAAATCTAAGAATCCTTTCCATTCCCATAATAACTTTATTAAGATGGATACTTTGGAACCGCCGATAAATCTGGATCATTTGACCCCACCAAGAGTTAGAACAACCAATAACTCAAGCAGTCAATATGTTCTAGCAAGATTGAAGAAACCGAATCTGTTAAAAGCAATTAAGCTACATAGATATTGTTTTTTTACATGACCAACCTGCTTTGGTATGTTAGGAAGGGTTTACAAACACAAGCGTTGAACTCTTTTTGGCTTCCGAAGGACTTCCCACTAACAAGATTTACGAAAAATTCTTCTAGAATTTAACACGTTAAACCCCATGTGCACCACACTGGTGCACAGCATGGTTTTACCACAGACCATGTGTACCAATTTGTCCTCAGTATATTATCGTGTTTAAGCGACTGTGGTCATGTGAGGGACGCAGTTTCTGTGTTGTTATATGATAAATTAGAACGGTCTGGTCTATAGAAAACGGAAATTTGTCTTGGTCTGGTAAAACCTGCCTCTAGTTTTTGTAGGTTAGGATTTTTGTTGACATTTGTATTTCACTGTGGTATTATCGTGTGCGACAATTGTATTCATTTCCTGCAGTAGAAAAGTATTAATATCTTCATATAATGAACAAAAAAGGATTATCAGAAGATGAACTTCGTCGAATACTAGAAGAATCTGATTTCAGTGATTGTAATATATCAGATTATGACTCTGACGACGATCCTGCTTATCAAGGGAATGATAGTGATCAACTTTATTCGAGTAGTGATGAAGAAACTGGGCCCAGTAATTCTATTGATAATGTGTTAATAGGTAACTGATTTCGCTCACAGTATAGATTGGTGTTTTGATTGTTTTCGTACTTTTTAGAAAGGGGTGACGATGTTAGTAGACCAAGAAAGAAACAAAAGATGTATAACGAAGTAGGTCCTTCTAATGCAGTCGATGATTTAGTAATTGGTAAGATGTCTTATTTGCAATTTTATATTTTGTATTGATTTGTTCATTATTTAGAACCCAGAGAAACTGAAGGAATCGTCAACATAGACGATGTTAATTTAAGAGCAGATAAAATAATGTGGAAAGAAATAGATGACCCAGAAGAACTACATAAATTTGAATTTACTGATAGTCCAGGATTTACCATTGACGAAGATCAACTACGTGTTCATGAACCGATTGATTTTTACTTAGTATTTGTTGATCATGAAATTCAAGATTTGTTAATAACAGAAACAAATAGGTATGCTCAACAGAAAGTAGTTGAGGGGATTGTAAATGAGACCATCAAAAATTATTCGCTTTTGTGCAAATGGCAAGACACAGATAGAGATGAACTACTTCGTTTTTTAGCAGTTATAATGTGGATGGGATTAGACAAGAAACCAGAGTTTAGAGACTATTGGAGCAATAATCCACTTTATAAAAATGCGATTTCTCAAAATTGCGGTTTTAGCAGGAACCGATTCGAGGTCCTTTTACAGTGTTTTCACATTTCCGATAATGAAAATATTCCACTAAATAACAGACTATACAAAATCTCACCTCTTATAACAATGTTGAATAGTAAATTTCAGAAAATTTGTACGCCTAACAACTCTCTGTGTATTGATGAGACAATGGTGCCTTTTCGTGGAAGGTTAAGTTTTCTTCAATATATACCTGGAAAAAGGCATAAATATGGGATCAAGCTGTTTAAACTTTGTGTATCTGAAGGTTATACATATGCGGTGAAACTTTACGGGGGAAAAGAAATACCATCAGAGAAATCCTTAGCTTCTAGGGTAGTTATGGAACTCATGCAACCTCTTTTAGGTACCGGAAGAACATTATTCACGGATAATTTCTATACAAGCGTTGAACTAGCACACGAGTTAAACAGACAAAGGACACATTTAGTTGGTACATTACGCGCCAACAGAAAACACAATCCAAAAGCTGTCGTAAATGTCAAGCTCAAACGAGGAGAAATTAAATCTTTACAGAGCAACACAAAAGTTATCGTCAGCAAGTGGAAAGATAAGAGAGACGTTCTCTTTCTAACTACTAAGAATCCTCCTTCAATGATTGAAGTAGAGACTAAACGGGGACCTGTTACTAAGCCATCGACTGTTGTCGAATACAATGCAGCAAAGGCCTTTATTGATGTTTCGGACCAAAAAGCAGCATACAGTTCTCCCATTCGTAGAAGTATCAAGTGGTACCGGAAAGTCGCTATCGAACTTTTGACTAATACGGCAGTTGTCAATGCGCATGTGCTTTACAAATATGTTACAGGTAAAACAATATCTATTACTTCTTTCAGAGAAAAAATAGTTTTGTCATTGCTACACACTAGGGGTGCTCCCGAACCACAACAAGAACAATCCGTCCGACACTGCATTATAGAAAAAGAGAATAGAGGAAGATGCACACTTTGTTATAAATATTTTTCAGAACGTGATGGAAGGCAATCCGCAATGAAATATGCTAAAAAAGTACATACATATTGTCCAGGCTGCCCCTCAACTACTTTTATGTGCATTAAGTGTTTTTTTGATACCCATGCAAGTACTGTTAAGAAGTTAATGTAATAGAATATCATAATATGTATATTTGTTGCAATATATTTTTTTCATGCATTACAAACTGTGTGGGACAACCTGGTGCTCATGGTCTGGAGTAAAACCAAGAACAAAAAATTTTATCCCCAGACCGTGTGCACCAAAAATGGCCACACTGTTTTTTCCTTGTTTTAATTGTCAGAACGTCAAATTATCATGCACACACAAAAACTAATACAACTTTGATGTCAGAAGTAAAAAAAAATCCTTTGGTCCGAGACGAAAGGTGCGGTTTTATGCTTTGGGGCTTAACGTGTTAAAGGTGTATATGGAATTGGTCCAACTGAGGTGGAAGCTGATCACAGTTGCTAGGTATGATCGTCCAAGTTCAGCTCATAGTGGCACCCTAATTCTATGTACAAAATCATAATTTCTCTTGGGTAACTTAGGTCTTGAATGAAGCCTTCTTTGATTTTTTCTTGGTTTATAATAAGAATATTTATCTATTCATTCTTTGCATTTATAGATCATCTGACTCTTCCGCGATACTATAGAATTATGGTTTATTTATCTTAACTTTTATAAACACTTTTAGGACAGATGAAGAAGAGGAAGGCAATTCAAAACTAGAAAATAAATTTGTATCTTGGCCAATGGTACGCTATAAAAGAGAAGTACTTTTGGCTGGGTGGATCTATTAGGTAGGATATTGTCGTTGTATATTAAGTGCCAATCTAGTAGGGGTGAACATTATTGGAAAAGCAAATGATCATGATTCAAAAGATGTACTTTTTTTGAATGTAGTATCATCCATCCAGGAGTTTTTTTCGCAAGAGCGAGTAGCGCGTCTTCCTGTATTCTTAGCTATTCCAAAAGTTTAGTCTTGGGATACATCGTGAGTCACTCGTTTCCCAGGTGCAAACTCTTTACAAGAAAAAGTCTAACGGGGTTACCTCAACGAGCTCCTGTATACTGTGAAATGTAAAATGTAATATGCTTATCCATTACACTGTGCTCGCCATGAATTTGGATAACATAAAATAGGCTAAGAAGCTATTTTGGAGTGATAAGAGACAAGAAACATTAGTAATCTTCGTAATAAAAAACAAACGTTTATATAGTATTCATGATTTTATGAATGGAGAATCTTCTAAATTATACCTCCTTTTTGTTTTTTTTGTGTTTATGGAGAGGGGTTATAGAGTGTATAGAAGGCCTACTTACTAAACCAGACCTTCCTCTGTCATCCAGCGATCCGGAAGCGGAATGGCCGCTGTAAGGCCGGCAATATTTTCGAAACACTACCTTCAATCATTCTTTCTCCATTTATCCACATCCACACTCCATTCATCAGCAAGGGAGCTCCCTGTGTAGTTCCAGGTAGCGCGTAGAAGACCCTCATCGCTCCCACTACGGCATCATTCCCATACGATCATTTCCTTCTTCCCTACAGTCTGACTCACGCATTCTAACTCATACAGTCTGACCCACTTTTCTAGCTTCAACTTCCAGCATCTTCCTCATCTTTTACTCTTATCTTTGCTGTTGGTCCATCTGCCTTTCTATCTCTTCGTTTTTCTTGATCCCTGCACGGATATCGTTGTAGATGTTAGTCCAACCTGACTTATTTACAATCATTTCTCTTACTGTAATAAAATTCATACCTATCTCTCTCTCCATTCTGTTCCTTTCGACTATCCATCTACTACAATCTAACATCGTATGTGCTACAGTGTCCGAGTGTCCACAGTATAGGCATTCATCTGTGTCAGCCTGTGTCCTGTGAGCACCTGCGTCAGGAAATAATCCAGTCGCCTGTGGTTACAGTCCACCCAATCTTTGATGTTCGGATAACATATTAAGAATACTGGACACATTGCTAACTATGAAAATGTGCAAGTACTAAAGAGGGTTGACAACCAATTTAAGAGAAACTTCATAGAAATGTGCTACATCCATAATTGCAGCTCTTCTATGAACTGTAAGAAAGATGTTAAAAACTTAAGTTGTATTTATTCCTTTCTACTTCAACAGGACTTGACAAGATGTAACAAACTGGATAATGTAGGGAACTTATCATAACATGCATAGATTACCTACCTGTACTTGAGAAAAGACTTCATTTCCCTGCTGATTATGTTTCCTTGGGTTCTTTCTTTCCATATTCATGAGGTGCAAACGTGAAAATTATAACCTCGTTACATATGACACCCGGATATTGACAGAAATCAGAAATATGTCATCAAAAAAGAAGAATAATTCTTCTTTTCTACCTTTAACATGAAGTTGCAGTTTTTGTAGGTTTTAAATTTTTAGATTTTTTTGTTGTGTTTGTATTTGAAAAAATACCCTGTTGTGTTGTAATGTTTTTATTCAAAGTTTTAAATGTATTTTTTATTATTTTTAACATGTTTGTGACCGTGTTCTTCACCACTAGGACCAACTGAACATTTTCAATGTAGGTTTTTAAATGTTGATTTTCACCACTTGTACTAAAATAGGTTTTTCATTTAGGTGCTGATGAAGGTGACAACATATCACCGAAAATTTCACATTTAGAATAAAGTTCTACACCAAACTGGCTTATACCATCTCTAGCTGATCCTTGTTTTGACGCTTTCCCGAAAGTTACCCTCCAAAGAATTTTATATATATATATATATATATATATATATATATATATATATATATATATATATATATATATATATATATACGAAATGATTGACCTGATCAATCAAATACGCATTTTAATAATGACCACTGGCTATACAGTTTTCCTTGGTGTCGACAAAGTCCTTATAAAATGTTAAATTTTTTTAAGTATTGTTAAAAATTGTCTGTCTCAAATTTTGAGATATAATAATTAATTGTTTCTCTGCTACGTTTCAACCTCTTGAGCTTGGCACTTTATATATGTGAAAATTCAGTACCAATTAATAATTAACTGTTTGTGTAGTGTCTTTCGGGGGAATAGCAGGATTATTTTTGGGATTTAGTCTTCTCTCCGCAGTGGAAATTTTGTATTATTTCTCCATAAGAGTTTACTGTACCACAAGGCAACAAAGAAAGACGGCATCTGAAGATAAGTTCAAAAAGTACAATGAGGTAAATAACATTTTTGAATTATTATCTTTTTACTTGAAATTTTCTCTTAATTCTAATATAATATTACACTATAAATTGCACTATATTTTGTTGAATATATTTTATTTTATAATTTATTATCATATATTTTTGGTGTAACTAGTTTTTGACCTAACAGTTTGACTATTTTTTATTGATGTACATATCTTTCTCGTAGTTGGGGTCATCCTGAAGGGGGAGAGAAGATATTCTGTTCAATCTAGAACTCGCTGGTTTCCCCCTTTCGGATTGGGTATGTATATTCAAATAAAGAAAAGAAATCAAAGCCAGCGGACTGTATTAAACTCTATTTTACAAAGAGGTGAAATTAAACATAAATATACATAACCACATACACTTTTAATTAAAGAAGAATATATTATTTAAAAGAAGAAGAATATATTACAAACTTAAATACTAGTTAATATGAGACACCAAAAAACAACCATAACCAAAACAAAACAAAGATGTCGATGAATAGGTTTTAAGAACACTGACAAACGTATCATAGCCGCAAACATACTACACATAGAAAGATAAAAGACAAATTAATATTCTTACAAAAAAATTAACCTAAATAAGGATACATATTTTAACAATGTAAAAACAAATTAAGAATGTGGTGCATACAAATAATTAATAAGTACAATTATTATTACAAAACACACAAGAAATAAAATGGGTGTTAAAAAAATACAAAAAAATATACAATACAGTAAATAAACCGAAACAAATGCAAAATGTCCAATTGACAATGTTCAATCGCGATCGCGGCACAAATGCGATGAAGTTCCAAACAAATATCAATCAAATATACCAAGTGCACGTACTTGATATATGCAGCAACATAGATTAATGGTGTATTGTTCCTTATCCAATGAAAACATAGCCCCAACGCTATCGCAAATTATGTCTTCAGCGACACCGGAACCTCAAAATTCATAATGCACATTCTTTGACGTCTCTCTCAGTCGACAGACTGATGCGGAGTCAGGTACTCTTCACCCAAACGCCCATACACATGTGTCTCGTTTGAGAGATAAAACTCGACTCTCTTGTGTATGAAATGCATCCACTATGATGATATTTCGCAGATGGCCCGCCTTGCAATCTTTAGCCCTTAAAACCGCTGTGCCACTTACACGCAAATCTGGTTTAAAATATACGAGGAGAATAGAAACTATCAAAAAGTCTGTTAATACATTTACAACTGTTTTTATACAGTTGCGAAGCTGCAACACTTAATTCAATCGATATATATTATAATCGCCAAGTAATGAGTTCATATTCGTTTTAAATCAAGCCACGGATATTAGTGCAATATGCCAATGAATTATACTCAATGAATGTGAAAATATTCATAAATTTGTTATGATGATTGAGTGCTCCGTACATACGGAGCTTTTGCCAAAATGTTTGATCTTTTCAAGCTGTGTGCTAAAGGAATCGATTGTTAGGATAGTTTTAGGTTCTTGTCTTCTTCTTCAACTGTCATTTTCGCGCCGGAGGTTGGTAATCATTATAGCTATTTGGACTTTTGAGACGGCTGCTTTGAAAAGTTCATTTGATATACATCCGTACCACTTTCTCATGTTGCGCAGCCATGACATTCTACGCCTCCCTATGCTTCTATTTCCTTGGATATTACCCAGCATAATAGATATTTTTAGAATTCTTCTATAGACCCACAGCTTGAATGATTCCAGTTTTTTCATTGCTGTCGCGTTCAAAGTCCAAGATTCCATTTCATAAAATAAAGTCGAAAAAACATAGAACCTCGACAACCTAACTCTTAGTTCCAATATTAAATCACTTGTACATAGCACTCTTCTCATTTTGTTGAAATTTTCTCTAGGCATTTCTATTCTGATTTTGATTTAATGAATTTTATCATCTGTGGAGTTAATCATTGTTCCCAGATATGCATATTTGTCTATTTGTTCGACGTTGGTTCCGTTTATTAGAATATTCCCGTTATTTATTTGATATTTCGATATTTTCATAAATTTCGTCTTCTTGACGTTCATTGTTAGACCGTACTCTTTTCCATACTCCGCTATTCTGGTCACCAGCCTCTAAAAATCTTCAATATTTTCGGCTAAGATCACAGTGTCGTCCGCATATCTAATGTTGTTAATGAGAACTCCATTTGCCTTTATTTCGTTAGACTACAATTAGCTTAAGCTTAAGATATATAGATGAAGAAGCGAACTGACTCCTGAGAGTGCGACGACTGAAATAGAGTGATTTCGCTGGAGGCCACTGGTCGCTGTGTTATACGAATGAGAATTTGAAGTAAACAAATAGAACAAGAAACGAAAGGATATATTTTTAATCTAGTATGTGCTTTCAAAATAGATTATCTACTAATTAATGAAAGGTACAGAAATAGCACAGCAGTAACTAAGATTTCTTTAGACTTCTCCATATATTCAAATGCCCTGGTATTCGTCTCTGTGGAGATTTTAAATTTAAATTGTTCTTATTCTTTGCTTGCATTGATCTGTATAATATATTGATCTTTGAAATATCTACTTCCTCTATATACTCTATAAATATCGAGAAAATGAGTACGACCGTCAATCCAATATAAAATAAGGATCACTCGAAGAGTGGCGGGTTTTTCGGTCAAAATTTGGAGAAAAAAGACAAAGATTCATCTATTTATTGAAAACGTTTCGCTATCCAATTTGATAGCATCATCAGTTCATCTAAAAAGAACAATATGAAAAACCTAACATCCAATGAAAAGCTATTCCGTATGTTACCTCAAAAAGATATGTAGCAGTCAATGATATTAACAATTATTGTAAAGAAGCTTACGACAATGGACATTGTATAATTATGTTGTATTTTACAATTTATTGTTTATACAACATAATTATACAATGTCCATTGTCGTAAGCTTCTTTACAATAATTGGTAATATCATTGACTGCTACATATCTTTTTGAGGTAACATACATAACTTTTCATTGGATGTTAGGTTTTTCATATTGTTCTTTTTAGATGAACTGATGATGCTATCAAATTGGTTAGCAAAACGTTTTCAATAAATAGATAAAGTAGCCATCATCTTTGTCTTGTTTCTCCAATTTTTGACCGAAAAACCCGCCACTCTTTGAGTGATCCTTATTTTATACTCTATAAATACATATAATGTGTGTTATTGTAGTGTTTCTTCTAGCCTTCTCAAATATAACGATCTTGCATTATGTTGATACAGACTCGATAAGTTATTAATACTTGGAAAAGAAGATAGCATAGAGCGAATTAGTTTAGTGAACAAGATATAAAATTCCAAATATTAAGAATACCCGAGAGTCTAGTCAACAAAAGAAAGATTACACATATTTTATCCTGTATTATTTTAGTTTTCTATAATTTTTTCCAAATCTTTACACTTTTTAAAGGCAAATTTATATTTTTTATTTAAATGAATACTTGTTTCAGAAATTTCTGGTTCCTGTTCCGGTATATTATAACCAGAGAAGATTATCTGACTTAGTGCTTTCGAGAATGACAAATGATAGCAAATAAATATGTTAAAAAAACTTTGGGGCACGAATATTTATTGCATATATCTGTTTAAAAAATAATAAACATTTTAAAGAAAATAGTAAAATAAGTCTTTCATTTATCTGAAAATATTACGACGAGTTTTATGTTTACATTGTCAAAAAGTACTCCACTCACTTTGATTTGGATAAATTTTTACTTTCAGATTTCAGGCAACAATAAACCTGATTTTTCATTAAGAATTTTTTTTTTAAAGAAAAAATACGGTCAAAGAAATGAAAAGCTTAAGATCAATGTCTTAGGCATTATCGAATTAGATGGCCTAGAAACAGAATAACCAAAATAGAGGGAGAAGTGATACTCCATTGAAAAGTTACATTGAGATTATTTTTTGATGTGCTCCGTGGTTGTGTGGATGCGTGTGTGATAAACTTCCACAGAAACAAAATAAAAATAATATTAAAATTCAATAAAACGTAGAAAAAACTGTTAATAATGTTTATTTTCGTAAAACGTAATTAATTCTCGAAGGGAAGGTATTTTTGTATGTATCGCGGACCGATGCAAATTGTGACTTAATGATTACTAAACTAAAACTAAACACACACTCTTTGTTTTTAAAAGCCTGACGATAAACTCAAATCTTGTGATGTCATTGCTTATAGTTTAATAATATTTCGTTTCCCATAAATAGTGTGACCAACTAGCACGAAAAATCCAAGACATGGCCCGAATTACGAAGTCGTGTCTCGGTGTCCCGAACAAGGCTTCCGGGCCATCAGAATTTTTAACTTTTTGGTAAAATTCTATTTAGAAATTTTAAATACGTTATTCTTTGTTCGTTTTAATAAAGTCAACAATTTCTAGAGTGTAATACTAATACCACATCCAAAACGCATGCATTTTATCGTGGTATTATGTTATAGAAAAACTCAAACTGTGCACTTTTTTTCGTTTCTGTATTTTAATTATCCTCTTCTGAAAAGATTATTCAAAACCGATAACAATTCACATATTGTATACACATCAATGATGCAGACCGAGGTGTGCCGCATTCAACGATGTAATGATTACTGATAAATGTTTTTTCTTTCGGTTTTGTCAACCATTCTAAGTAGGTAAATAAACTTCTTGATTTCATTCGCGGTATATTCTTGCAGAATAAATGATTCAGTTCCAAACCGTTATGTGCTTTGAACCAAGATCAAATCTTCTGAGTTGCAATATGATTTTATGAAAACATTTATTTTATGTTACTAATCAGTTTGAAGCCTCAAATAGATTAGTGATCATCTACGAAGGTCCTAAGCATTGTTTAGTTTACATTTTACATACCGTTCTATTGTTAATATGGAACCAGAACAAGAAAGAAAAAATAGAAAACGCTATTGCACTTTTAATAAAACATTGCAAGAAGAATTACAATTTAAAAAAAAGTAACAGTGACGTAAAATGTGATATGGCGCCCAACTTGGAGCATGTCGTACCAGGTGGGTTTAAGTTGGAAAAAATAAATGTTGTCCAATGTTATTCAATATTGCGCAATATTGCGAAATGTTGCAAAATACTGCGAAATGCCCACTCTGGATGCTCTGTAGATTATCAGATGTTCCTGTCTCGATAAAGACAGGATATGTTTCTTATATCAGCTCAGGTGAAATGAAACTCGTAATTAGTAAGTGTGGAAAAACTCAGCCACAGAGTCTAAGAATGAAAATATAGCAGAGCCCCCTAGAGCGAAGTGCTGTAGGAGTGTCAGTGAAGGACCGACTTAGACTACTTGAGATCCGAAATATCCCATATTTAAAGACATTTTAACTTTTATATGGATTTTCGGACCTCTCGTCCAATAGAAAATTGAATAAAATCCCAGAGGGAGGGCGATGCGCATCAGGACGCGTATTATATTGCACCAGGATGACATTAGAGCTATAAACGTAGTCGCGTCAAATAGGACCCATCCACAAATGCGCAAAATATTATCTTTAGTTGAGTGTATCGTTGCCCGAAAGGTCTGGCAACCGAGCTCACGCTTGTCGCACGTGACCTCGAAGCTCAGGTTTCTCGACTGTTGGTCCTTTGACCTGCCTGAGGGGCCGTTTGCCTGAGGGGTGGTAGGCTAACAGGCGTCTTTATGCTTGTGGCATAGAATTCACTTGATGTGGTTGTATCGTTGGCATAACTGCTGTAACAGAGGGTTGTTAGTGAAGATTAAGATGAAATAATAATACAAAGAAAGTAGCAATGGGTGGGCTAGGGACTCCAAGGCGTATACGGCCATAACTCACCCCGTGTATATATTTTTTGGTTTTTATCTTTTACAGTATAACTGGTTAATGAAATAACATACAAGTAAATAAAAAAAATAAGATTATATAGGGATTTTTTTTCTGTTACTCCGTATGTTAGACTATCGCATGGCTATCTGATTCTTTATCTATCTTCTGAGTTATCTCTATATCCTGCTAGCTGCTGCCTGAGCCATCTATGTATCGTCTTCACGTCTTCGTCATAGTCTGTCAACTCTCTTAATAATCTGCTCGGGTGGTTCCTGAGGTTGTTGAATATCTCGTTTGCTCTTTCGTCTATTGTTCCCAGGATTATTTTTAGTTGTGAATCCCAAAATACTCTATTTTAATGGTATACACTTAAGAATATTTAGAGCCTCTCTGATCATGAAGTTCTGGATGGTCTGTATCCTTTTTTTGTTCGTTTTACACATAATATGTCCACATACTGCTGAGGCGTATGTTATCATCATCATCTTTGGCTCTACAACCCTGTGTGGGTATTGGCCTGTTCAAGCATTAGTCTCCATTCCCCCTTATCTTTTGCCCTGGCTTTCCAATCTCTGACCTCTAGATTCCTCAAGTCATCTTTGACTTGAGTTTTGAATCTAGATCTTGGCCTGTCATTTTTTTTCCTGGTTATTACTTGCTCTTGATAAAATATCTGTCTTTGGGGTCTCCAGTGTCCATTCTTTCAAGGTGTCCAATCCACCTTAGTCTATTAATTTTAATAGACCTGACAATGTTGCATTTTTATAGCATTGCGATGGCTTAATGCTAATACCCCGTATATGCAAAAAGTGAAATTTTACAGGAAACAAAAAAAACCTTTAAACACTGAAAACATTACATGAAATCAACATTTTATTGTTGGTTATTTTTTATAAACAGTTAATAAATGAAATAAACATAAGTTTTAGTTTAAATTAATTTGTGATCAACTTTTATGTCAGATACGGGTTATTAATTGAAAAAAATGTAAAAACTGAAATGAAGTTACGGGATATTATTGATTAAAATTTTTGATAGCTTGGAAAAATAAATTACAATATTGTATCAACGTAAATGTTTATTCATTAAAGAAAAAAAGTATAACTCTTCATACAATGTTATTTTGAAAAATGAGGTAAGTTTTTATTCATTAAAGAAGAATATAACTCTTAATACAGTGTTACTTTGAAAAATGAGGTAACTTATCATAAAAATATCTGCAATCCGCAGGCAAAAGAGATGTCAGTTCTTGTAAGTGAGTCCACTTTTTGAATGAAATTTTTAATCTTTCCTTATGTAATAGAGGGTAGTTGAAAATTTCAGGGTATTTTATTTGTCTTATGGGTAAAGCTTGAAGATCATCATCAAAATTAATTTTATAAAATATCTTTTTCTTTTCCGGATTGTAGTGTAATTGTCTAAGATCGGTAACTGTTGGCTCACTTGGCTTTTTCCCTGGACGAATAGAATTGTAGCTCCATGTAGATGGCTGAGAGTAGTCTTTAAAAAATTCATATGTCAAGTAATAATTATCTATTGGAAATGGATTACGCCTGACCTCTCGTGAAATATTAACATAGTCACTTGGCAGATGGATATGCCGATTTTTTAATTTTTTTTTCGATCATAGCATGGATTGCATCGCATTCCATCTGCGTATGGCCGAGTTCTAGAAACTTTTGGTCTATGAGCACATTATTTTTCAAGCTGTAGTGAAACAAAGCATTGGCCATTACCACATTTCTGTTCTGATAACAGCATCCATCCGAATAAATGGTAATTGGCAGTTTTGGATCTGTGCACTTTTCTTCAATGTAATGCAATAAAATGATGCAAAAGTTGATGCTGTTAAGTCAGATTCGGTTTCGTTCCACCAGTAGCAAGTACTTTGATGAGTTGCAAAGTTGTATACTGTAAAATTATGACAGTTCAATTTCATTTTATAGTAAATTGCACTTGCGTTAATAACGGGGCATATTTTAACAGCTTGAACATCCATAACCAGAGCGTACTTTTCTCTCTTCAACGCTTTCTTTTTGTCTTCTTCCTTTTCTTTTCTGGCCCTATCCTTTTTTCCAAATGCTTCTTGTAGTCTGCTTCATTTATGCTATTGTTTTCGAAAGAGCAGCATACGTCACATCTGTCTTTTTTTGGCTTGTATAAAGATAGGTTCATTTGCCTAAATATGTCATCAAATATTGGAAAGCTTAAGACATATTTCTGCTTATTGTGATCTTTATAATAATTTTCATAAGTCCGGAAAAGATCCATTTTAGTAGAAAAAATTTGTTCAAGATATAGCTTTTGGGTATCTTTTCTACAGTAATGCGAGCTCAGTTTTGGCAACGATTCTAGCCAATTTCTCAACCACTTTCTCTTATCAGTTTTTGAGGCATGATCAGATCTTGATTTTGCAGACGTAACTCTTTCTGGGTTATCAATGCTCAGTCCATGTTCTGTGTTAGCCACCCAATTGTGAGCCATATTCCTAAGTTCCTAAAACATTTTTTTGCATACCCTTTTTCTGTCATTCTCTTTTGATCTTAGGTAGTAAAAATAAGTTCCCTTCCTACGGGAAGGACCTTCAGTGGACTGTCTTATTTTTGCCACATATTCCACATTCCCGGTTACGTAGACCTTTTTCTCCTCCCATGAGTCCAAATTCACCCAGAATTTTTCAAAAATCGAAGATCTGTCTTCTTCTGAAAACGTTTGGCAGAAGCATTTCTTTGACTTTAAACATGCAGTAGATTTGCATGCGTTGGTTATTTTTCTTTCAGGTCTGGGTACCCCTTGTGTACCAACGCCATTTCTATTCCTTTGATAACCTTTATACGCTTTACCAGTTAATCTTAATTTCTTAATTTTATTTCTCGGCCATTCTGACGAAAGTGCTTTTCTCCTTCTCCTCCTAGAACTTTCTTCTTCAGCGGAATAATTGTCAACAAACTCTATTAGAACATCTTTAGCCGGCTGGAGATCAGTAATAGGAACAGATTGTTCTAGGTTCTCGAGCACATCGTTGCATAATACTAGGAGCTGATCGTCATTTTGAATATAAGTGGAAGCCAAATCGTCCGGAATATAGCTCTCTATGTCATTGAGGGTCTGTTCTATTTGATCTTGATTATGTTTAGCATTCTTGTTGTCAATAGAAGTGGCACAGGAAGCTAGGTCCTCTGAATTATTATTTGTTATTTCATCAGCCATCTGATATACTTGATTCTGAATTTGTATCACTTGGCTCATATCCGGTTCTTCAGTACTACTTAAAGACTGATTGTCTGCAGCTACATTTGATTTTTCACTGCAATAAGCAATCATTTTCATAGTTCGACTTAACTTATTTGTCTGTAAAAAAGAAATATTTGTCATAACACTGAAAGTCATTTTTGTTTTGTTTAATTGTAGAAATTTAGGTCAGCTATTTCTTGTAGCAAATACACATGAAAATGAAAAATAAAATAAAAAAGGTTTCTCTACGGGAATTACGGGATAATGTAGTTTAATATTGATATGAGAAACTAAAACAAGGAACTATCATGTTAAAGGGTAAATAATATTTTTAGGACAACAATTATTTTTAGAACCAGAACCATTCATTTAATTTTTCATAAAGTATTAATAATAATTCATCATTGTAATTCATGAATACTGAACATACAATATCCCGTATCTCGAGTTTATTTGTATACATTTATTTTCTTTCCATATTTACAATACCCCGTATCGTTAGCTTTGGTAAATATTCAATGTTTTTTTACTAATTTAATCAAATAGAAGCATTTTGAAAGTTTAAATGATAAGTTCACACAATATTTATTAATAAAAAATCAGTTACTTACCGATTTTTCTCGTATTTCCTGTAATAACGATGACATCTTTATGCAGCTTCAAATTCGACCATTAAAGCAATGTACGAAATGAACGATACAGGGTATAAGCAGTGGATGCGTAGTGTCTACGATATCGGTTATTACAAGAATAATAATTTGGCGCGTTCTAATACGTTTACGATACTGGGAATTTGCAG
Organism: Diabrotica balteata; assembly: GCA_918026665.1. NCBI lineage: Eukaryota > Metazoa > Arthropoda > Insecta > Coleoptera > Chrysomelidae > Diabrotica > Diabrotica balteata. Next base: position 45,017,653 of record OU898284.1, read on the forward strand.
AGAGATGGAAGACACTGCTGGGGACATCTTTGGACAAAAAATGAAATTTCAAAATTTTGCAGATACGGGGTATTAGCATTAAGCCATCGATTGATACAACTCAAAATTGTAGCGCCTGCACCATTTTCTGCTTTCTTGTACTCCTCCGTATATGTGTCTAAGTATTCTTCTTTCAAAGCGGCCTAACAGTTCTTCGTCAATGCTTATCATAGTCCATGTCTCTGACGCGTATATCCGGACAGTTTTAATAAGAGTTTCATATATTAGTATCTTGGTTTTTCTGCTAATTATGTGTGATGTTAAGAACTGCTTTAGTCCAAAGTAAGCTCTGTTCGCTATGTATATTCTTTTCTTAATTTGTACGCTTACTAGGTTGCTGTTATTTAGTTGTGTTCAAAGATATATAAACTCCGAGACCCCTTCGAATGTGTGTGCTTTTGTCACCAGATCTTGTGGTGCCGCTATTTGTGTGCTGTTCGTGACCTTCATGTATTTTGTTTTGGATACGTTAACCTGCAGTCCCATTGTCTTCGCGGCTTTTTATAATGTTTCAAAAGCCTGTATCAGGTATCGTTTTGTCCGTGTTATTATGTCAATGTCATCTGCGTAGGCCAATATGTGTACACTTCTATTGATGATCGTATCTCTGGTTGTTATGCCCGATTTCTCTGGGGCGATGTTAAACAATAGACACGATAGACTGTCTCCCTGGCGTAATCCAGTATGTGTTTGAAAATACATTGACACTCTGTTTTGTACCTTGACTTGAACTCAACTTTCGAAAGAGTTGCCTTTACCAATGTTATTAGATGCGACGGAATATCTAGTTCTGCCATGGCATTATAAAGTACGCTTCTGTCTACACTGTCATAAGCACTTTTAAAATCTATGAAGAGGTGATGGGTATCAATTCCATATTCATGTGTCTTTTCTAAGGTTTGTCTGAAAAGGAAAATCTGATCAATTGTTGACCTTTCTTTTCGGAATTCACATTAGTATTTCCCTATTTTTTCTTCAGTATATTATAGTCGTATGAGGCGTAGAGTAGAGTAGAGTAGAGTATTTATTTAACCCATTAATGGCCAAAGTATCGAAAACGAAACATTTTTTTAATTATTTTTTTTTACGATTTTCATATGATGATTATTATATTTTATGTATGGGTCTTTCATATAGATAGTTTATTGACGTGTTTGTTATTTTAATGGTCTAAATTATGTGCTGCATAGTTTATAAAATAATAAACAAAACACTCCAAATTTACTAGTATCTGTCGTTGTCGTTTGAGCTCGCATAATATATCACAAGATATTTAAAATTCGACCAAACCGGCATTCTTTGTTCAATTAGAGATTGTAGAATGATATTATCCAAACATAATTTGAAATATGACTACTCATAAAATTTTATAACACTTTAAAGATAATGTTTCGTTTACGAAACTTTGGCGCGATCCCTAAATTTATTATCCATATTTGATAGTGAAAGAATTGCAAGCTATACTGGAGGATGATTCTGATTTAGAAGAAGCGGATGATATAGATGCAGTTTATATACCTCCTTTAGTTGATGTGTTAACAGATGAAGAGGATTTGAATGATAATCTTCTTATAGAGGAAGAAGCTTTGACTGATATCGCTGGTACATTTGAGATTCACACAAGGTCTCGAGAAGAGGCTAAGACGCCCACAGAATCCATATTGGAACCATCTACAAGAAGGGGGAAGAAAAGAAAAGTAAATTCCGAACGAAAATGCAAACCAACGCAATTTACACCTGACTGGTCTAAATCGTTAGAAAACTATTCCTCTTCTCCAAAAGACAATGAATTTAATAAAAAGGAAGAAATAAAGCTGAGACTGGCTGGGAAAACACCATTTGAAATATTCTCTTTATTTTTTGACGATATTTTATTCCAGAAGATACTCGAATTCAGTCTGACGTATGCCCGGGAAAACAACAGACATGATTTTAAACGCTCTCCAGCTCAACTGCAAAAGTTTTTTGGTATTTTAATCCTTACCGGTTATCATACACTTCCGGCGTGTGATATGTATTGGTCAAAAGACCCAGATAAAGGCGTGGAGCTGGTAAGAAAGTGCATGAGTCGAAACACCTTCCGAAACATAAAAAGAAATCTTCATGTCTCTGACAATAATGACATAGACAAAAATGATAAATTTGCCAAAATACGTCCATTATTTTTGCTGATGAACGAACGATATTTGCAGTTTGGACTATTTTCTCCTAATATGTCTATAGATGAACAAATGGTTCCTTATTTCAGCCGACATTCTGCAAAGATGTTTATGAAGGGTAAACCAGTGCGCTTTGGCTTCAAGGTCTGGTGCTTGTGTAGCTCAGAGGGATATCTATACCAATTCATTCCTTATGATGGCGCAAATCCAGAAAGGCAGAAATCACAATACACGTTAGGGACGCAAGTAGTTTTGGATCTGCTACGTGTAATGCAAAACCCTTCAGAACATAGAGTTTTCTTCGACAACTTCTTTTCGAGTTATGCACTATTTCACATTCTAGGTGAAAAAGGAATTTTCTTTACTAGCACCGTGAGAGAGAATAGGTCACCAGGATGTCCTCTACAAAGTAGCAAAGTGCTTGGAAAGAAAAACAGAGGCGAGTTTGATCATGCTTTCGACAAAAAGGCAGAAGTATCAGTTGCAAGGTGGAACGATAATTCCGTTGTAACTGTAACCAGCAACAATGGAACGGTTCATCCAATTGTTACAGTTAAAAGATATAATCAGAAGCTACGAAAGGAAGATTCAATACCTCAGCCCAATATGATTAACGGTTATAACCGACATATGGGAGGTGTTGATCTGCTAGATAATTCGGTATCAAATTACCGGATCCGAGTAAGAAATAAAAAGTGGTGGTGGCCCTTGTTTATGAACCTCGTGGATTGCACAGTTGTAAATTCACGGAGAATTTAGAACATTGCAAATGATTCTCGAGTCTCCCAATTGCAATTTCGTTCTTTGTTGGTTTTGTCACTGATACAGAACGAAAAAAGATTTACGATAAAAACAGCTGCTGAAGAAGATGACTCCGAATCAGACCCAGGGCCAAAGCCATCCACATCCGCATGGGGTCGTCCTTCTAAAGGAAGTTTACCTTCTGTTATTCAATATGACTAGACTGGTCATAATATCATTCGCGAAGAGGATGAACGTAGACGGCGGTGCAGACTGTGCAAAACTAATTCTGTTTATATGTGCGGAAAATGCAAGGTTCACTTGCACGCTGACTGTTTTAGTGCTTTCCATAAAAAATGAGATGCCATAATGGCGCTACTGCCATACTACCAGACTGTTAAGTAATCATTTTATTTTATATAATTAACTATTGTAGCAATACCTTTAGTTTTAATTGATAAAATCAAGAAATTTCATTTACACACTATAAAACGTATAATTTTCAATTTACTACACATATTATGCCAAAGTTTCGTTAACGAAACATTATTTTTTTGTATATTGCAATTATTATTAATAATAATTTTAAGTGAAATATTGTTCTTATGCCTTTATTTATAAAGTATATAAACTTGAATTGCAAAAAATCTAAGTATTTCAATGCTTGGCCATTAATGGGTTAACTACATAACATATACAAATATTGTTTGTAGCAAGTCAAAAAAACATACATAGTATTAAATAATAAAACATTAAATAATACAAACATGAAAACATATTAAACAGAAAAATATTTATGGCAAAGTTACGGTAAGCAGTTCAGTGAATGTTCTGCAATGAGTCATATATTCATCTGAGCAGTAAAAACAATGTTTTAAAAGATATTTTTTTATAACTTTATCGAAACTATTACAGCTTAGCTCTTTTATACTTTTTGGTAAAATATTGTAATAGTTATAATTAAGACTATTTTTTCCTGAAAGACTTAATCTACAGCGATTTGTTCGTAGGTAGTGACAGTTTCGCGTATTGTGAACATGGACATCAGACTGCTTTATTAAATGGGCACGTTTTCTGTGAATTTGAGTTAAAACTTGAAATATCAACAGAGTAGGTAGCGGCATAATTTTGAATTTGATAAAGAAAGGTCGGCAGTGTTCTAGATAACTAACCTCTGCTAAAATCCTGACAGCTTTCTTTTGTATTCTAAAAATTTGAAGTGCATTTGTTGAATTGCCCCATATAATTAAACCATAGTTTAGGTGAGAGTGGAATAAAGAAAAATATGTCATTTTTAATGTTTCAAAGTTGACAACCCTTGCTAGTTGGCGAATAACAAATAATGAACTTGATAGCTGTTTCTTAAGGTGTGAGATATGAGCAGACCAGTTGAGTCGATTATCTATGGTTATTCCCAATAGTTTAACAGTCTCTTTGTTAACTAGATCATTGTGTAAATTACTTGCAGATATAACCATATTTTGCGTTTTATCAGAGTTAAGTTTTAGTTTGTTTGCAGCAAACTATGAGCTAGATTTAGTAGAAACTTCCTCATGAGACATTTTTAAATCATCATTATTTTTTTCCTGATATAACGTATGTCGTATCATCTGCGAATTGTATGGTTTTGTACGGAGATATGAATTTATGCAGATCGTTGACATAAATAATAAACAAAAGAGGTCCTAAGACCAAACCTTGTGGGACTCCATGTTTTACGGATAGAAAATCAGAGAGATGACCTTTAGACACTACCGCCTGGTGTCTGCCACATAGATAAGAAGTTATAAGCTTAAGAGGGATACCTCTGATTCCATAGTAATTTAATTTGTGGAGCAAAATGTCGTGTGAAACGCAGTCAAAAGCCTTTGACAAGTCACAAAGAGAAATTGCTATGCGATTGCCGCGGTCAAGCCCCTCAATCACCTCGCTCACAACATTAAATACCGCGTTCGTAGTAGAACGAGCACTTCTAAATCCATATTGTGAGTTGCTAAAGTAATTATTTGATTCAAAATAGGAATAAAATTGTTTTTTGATAACCTTTTCAATCACTTTCCCAAAAGTAGAAACAATGCTTATGGGTATGTAATTGTCAGTTTTTGAGGAATCACCTTTTTTGTAGATTGGTAGTACTTTTGAGTATTTTAGTACTTCTGGAAATACTCCAGTGGATAGAATTAAATTAATAAGATAAGTAAAAGGTGTTAAAACTATTTGGTAAGTTTCTTTTAAAATTTTGCTATTAATCTCGTGAACGTCCCTACAATTCGAATTACTAAGCGACTTTATTATTTGAGAGACCTCTTCTTCCAGAACGGGCCGAAAAAAAATGACTTGCTCGGAGAAGGATAATTTCTATAATTGACGAGGACATCGACGTTAATAGTGGGAAGAGATGTAATTATATTCTCTGCAATTGTACTAAAAAATTGATTCATTTCGTCTGGAGGTAGATCAGGTTGTACCGAACTGGATTTAGTGTAGTTTCTTTCGAAATTTACTATTTTCCAGCACTCTCTAGGTTTATTATTGGAATTAGTAATAAAATTACAGTAAGCTGACATTTTAGCAATTTTTAATTGCCAATTATATTCAACTTTTTGTTGTTTATATACTTTGAACAAATCGGGATCCTTAGTGGCCTCTGCAATGTGTTTGATAAGAGAAATATTAGATCTGTTAGGCCTTAATTCATTATTAAACCATTGCACAGGTGTTTTTTCAGTCATTTGTCGTACTTTTTTTAGTGGAAAATACTGTAATATTAAATTGTTATAAGTTTCGGTAAGAAAGACTGTCAAAGAATTAGGATCATTATTAATATCGTAGAAAAAGTCCATGTTTGTAATAGCTAGCGCACGTTTAAGCTTCTGTAAACCAGAAGAAGTAATAAACCGTTGAAATGTTTGATTAGTGTCAATAACTTTATGCTCTGAGTCAATAAATAAAAATTGAACTCGATGGTCAGAAAAACAAGGTTCAAATACGCCCACTCTAGATATTTTCAGAAAAATTTGTCATAATGTTGTCAATGCAACTTCTGGACTGGGATGTGATTCTAGTATAATCGTTTATAGTTATTTTTAGACCAAAAGATGTTAATAGATTTTGAATATCAAAAAAATGGTCAGATTCAATTTTAAAATTTATATTAAAATCTCCAAGTATGATTAGTTTGTCTGCTTTACTAAGCAAGGATGTTATGACATTTTCAAAATTCACCAAAAATAAGTCAAAGTCACCCTTACCCGATCTGTATACAGTTAAAATATTGGTTTTTATTAAAGGTACATAAATTGCAAAAAACTCAGAACTTTGCTCTACATTATATTCATTTAAATTAAGAGAAGAATAAATAACATTTTCTTTTACATAAATTGCAACTCCGCCTTGTTTCTTTTTTACCTTACAAAAGAAATTAGCTAATGAGAATCCAGATATGTTAATTAATTTTAAATTTTCTTCACTTAGCCAGTGTCCCGAAAAACATGACGTCATATAATTTTTGATCCGCAAGATAAGCATTGATCATATCGACTTTATTTGAAATACACTGCAAATTAACATGAAACATGCTTACCGTACCTTTTCGAATTTGTTTATTTTGATAAAAGTTTGTAGAAGCTTCTAGGTTCTACAAAATTTCTGTTGAAGTTAAATCTCCTAATGGCAGCTCCATTGGCCCAAATATTAGGACTGTAGACTTCGTCAATTTTATCGAAACGGAAAGATACCTTATATGTGGACTATTTGTCAGTTCTATGCCATTCGATGCAGTTAAAAGTAATATCGGGTACCGTTTCACCCAAAAATTTTAGATCATCGGCTTTCATATCAACACCAATGCGGGACACATGTACATGGCCTTGTCTAGGAATACTGTTTACAGTAGACGATTCGTTGTTTCCAATTATCGGTTTGTATTTGTTTTCTTTTTTTGGTTGGGTATTCCAAGATGAGTGTCCTGTTTTTAGATTGTTTTTATTTTCTTTTTGTTTATCACTCATGTATGAATGAGGTAGACTTGTGTTTTTGTTTAATGACATTTTAATGGGTTCTTGACTGATAGAACCTGAGTTGGTCGGGCCTGATTTATTTACAGATTTTTCGCTAGATGACGTAGGAATGGACATAGCTGAATTTTTATTATATTTATCTTTTAATAAAGAAATTAAATCTTGTTGCTCTTCCGTACGTTTTTCTAGATGAAAAGATAGTTTACTTACTGCTGCGAGTTCACTTTTTATTGTAGTAAGTTCCTTGTTTGTATTTATGCACTGTTCATACACAGTAACGTCTAGGTTATGTTCGTATGTTAGTGTTGGCGTGTTTCTAGACGTATGTTAGTGTTGGCAAAATTATGCAGTTTGCCATCCTAATCTTTGTTTTAAATTTCAGTTTACTCTTTCGACCTATTAGTGATTAGAGCTGACTCAAGTTATATTTCTGCAGTGCCACCTATGGAATACGCCGGAAATTTTTAACATGTTGTCATAAATTGGCGTTTATGACAAGTTGTCAATGTTCAAAATCAAATGTAACCACCAAAATTCAAGTGAATAATTGTTCTAATGTTGGAAAGGATACTATTTAAAGATGGATATCTAGATTTTGAAACACCCGTAGCTGTAGCATTCTTCGCGGCACTATGTCGGTTTTTATATATAATTGTGAGAAAAATAATACCAGATAAATCGCCGGAATATGCTTGCAGAGTTATAAGTTTTATCCATGGATTTATAACTGCGTTTGTTGGTATAAACCAGTGCTTTCTCGTCGACAATCCATTCTACCATCCCTATTGGCGCACGACCTACACCCAATCCATTCTATTAGCCTTCAGCGCCGGATACTTCATCCACGATTTGATATGGATGCTGGAACATACACAAGATGAGAGGGTATTTATTGCACACCACTTCTACAGCGCGTTTTCTCTGGTTAGAGTGCTTTTCAAAGGTACTTCTGGAGCTCAAGCCAGCTGCTCTTTAGGAATATTGGAAATAACGAATCCCTTTTTACAAATGCGGTGGTTTCTGAGCGCGGAAGGCAAGTACCCTTCTGCTTTGTTCACCTCTATAGAAATAATGTTCTTTTCGGTGTTTCTCGTCATAAGAATTATAATAGGGGGTTATTTACTAAAGATCGTATTGATGCATCCTCAAAATGACTGGGAATTTAAATTTATGTCATTATCAATGTATATTTTGTCATGGGTGTTTTTTGTTAACATTCTTCAATATATATTTGTTAAATTTAAGGACCCTAATAAAGATAACACTTAATAAGAGTAGAACTTATTTTTATTTCTATGAGATATGACCTTAACGGTGAGTCTACAATTGACTGAACAGAAAACAGGTCGTTTAGATCGATCTAGACAAGCTATTTCATGACGGGAATTAACCAAAGCGAAAAAGTATTATGTGGATTTTGTAAAAAATACAGCAAATTCTATAGCGTAAAATAGGGTAAATAGGAACGGTTTCCAACGTTTAACTAAAAAAGCCACTAACACATGTTGTAAACATAAAACTTATGTATTGTTCTTCTTCTTCTTACGGTGCCTTATCCTTAAGGACGTTGGTAATTACATTTGCCCATTTAATCTTATTTGTAGCAGTCCTGAATAGTTCTATGGAGGTCATGTTCGTCCATTGCCGTAGGTTTTTAAGCCAAGAGTTGCGTCTTCTTCCTGGTCCACTTTTGCTATTGACTTTGCCTTCGATTATAAGTTGGAGCAGTTCATACTTTTGATTTCTTATGGTTTGACCAAAATATTGTGTTTTCCGTTCTTTTAGTATAAGCATAAGCTCTCTTTTTTTTTATTCATCCTTCTCAAGACTTCCGCATGTGTCGTATGGCTCATATAGGATATTCTGAGCATTTTACGGCAACACCAGAGTTCGAATGCTTGGATTCTTTTTTGTGTTGCTTCTGTCATTGTCCAGGCTTCAACACCATAGAGCAAGGTGAAGAAAACATAGCACTTAAGTATTCTAGTTCTCAATGAGATGCCAAGCTGGCGGTTGCATAGAACTTTTTGTATTTTGTAAAAGATTGTACGTGCCTTTTCCAAGCGTATTCTTATCTCTAGTGAGTGGTCCCAAGTTTCATCAAGATTACTTCCAAGGTACGTTGTTTTTGTTACTCTTTTCAGATCTGTTCCGTCGACATTGACCTTCACCCTTCTGTTTTGGTGCTTGCTGATGGCCATCGTTTTTGTCTTCTTTGTATTCAATTTCATTCCAAATTCTCTACAGGCTGTCGTTACTCGGTCCATTAAGCGTTTCAGGGCTTCAGCATTATCTGCCAGTATGATAGTGTCATCAGCATATCGCAGGTTATTTATACATTGCCTGTTTATAATTATACCATCCAAGGTGCCTTCCAAAGCTTTCTGAAATATCTTCTCAGAGTAAACATTGAACAGCAAAGGTGATAGGACACATCTCTGTCTTACTCCCTTCTCGATATTAATTTTTCCAGATGTTTTTTATTCTGATTTTAACCTTTTGTTCTTGGTAGAGGTTTGAAATGATCCTTAAGTATTTATCGTCGATATTACATGACCTTAAAATATCTATTAGTTTGTCATGTTTCACCAGGTCAAACGCCTTCTGAAAGTCTATAAAACACAAGTATGCATCATAATCGACATCTCTACATCTTTCAACTAGCACACGTATTGAAAAAAGTGCTTCTCTTGTTCCGAACCCATTCTTAAAACCAAACTGAATTTGACCAGTGTGTTCGTCTAGTTTATTGTATACTCTATTGTCTATTACTCGTAGGAAAAGCTTTAACATATGATTCATCAGGCTAATAATTCTATGGTCTTCACATTTCTTAGAGTTTCTCTTTTTTGGTAGTGGTATAAACACCGATGTCAGCCAATCATTTGGTATTATGCCTTTTTCGTATATTTTGTTAAATATATCTTGTATTACTTTTATGTGTTCGTCTAGTAATATCTTTATTATTTTAATTGGGATATTATCGTCCCCAACAGCTTTTCCGTTCTTTATCTGATTTACCACTTTGATAACTTCTTGCTTTGTGATATAAGATCCAGTCGATGCCTCCTGCATGTAAATATTCATCCTCTCTCGGTCTTGAAACATCTCTTCCACGTATTCTCTCCATCTACCTATTTGATCTTCTATGTTCAGTAGCGGGTTCCCATGTTTATCTTCGATGAAAGACGTAGGAGTTTGTTTAAATATTCCAGTGGCTTCTTTTACTTCTTTCTGTAGATTGAAAGTATCATGTCTTTGTTCCAACTCTTCAATTTCTTGGCATCTTTCACTTAGCCAGGTTTCTTTGGCTTGTTGGATCTTATTATTATGATATTCTTGTGTATTTGCTTGTATGTTGTTTCATTTTTACCTCTGTATTTTCTTCTTTCGTCCATCATGTTTAGAATTTCTTCTGTCATCCATGGTTTGTTCTTTTTACGTGTATCTTGTTTGAGGTAGTCTTCTGTTACTCTTGTAAGTGTTTTTTCGATATGGTGCCAGTCTTCTTAGGGAGTTTGTGTCGATTGTACTGTTCTGTTACTCAAGTGTATATGTATTCCTTCCCGTATTTTATTACTAGTGGATTCTTCTTTAAGCTTATCTGGGTTAATAGTTATTATTTGCTTATTTCTTTTTGTTCTTTTAAATTCTGTCCTAATTGTTGTAAGAAGAAGATTGTGGTCGGTGGGGATGTCAGCTCCGGGGTATGTCTTGCATGCTTTTACTGCGTTTTTGTATCTTTTGTTGACCATTAAGTAATCCATTTGATTTCTTGTGATACGTCCTTCTATTCCATCTGCTGGAGATTTCCACGTGTAGAGACGTCTGGGTGGTAACTTGAAAAAGCTGTCCATTATACTGTACTGATTTTCTTTACAGAACTGAAGCGGTCTATCTCCCCTCTCATTTCTTATTGCGAGGCCAAACTCCCCCACCGTGTCATCTTCTCTTCCTTTTCCAATCTTGGCGTTAAAGTCTCCTAATATTATGTTGGTTTCATGCTTCTTTGTCTGCAGTAGAGTTTTGTTTAGGTTTTCGTAAAATTGTTCTATTTCTTCTTCTGTGCTTTGACTAGTTGGGGCATATACCTGGATAATATTCATATTGACTGGTTTGCTGTCTATTTTTATTAGCATTATTCTATTTGATGTTGGTAGTAATCAAGAAACTAATTTTGCAATTTCATTAGATGTAATTATTGCTACACCGTTTTTATTTTGAGTGCCTTCATCTCCAGAATAGAATACTGTATAGTTGCCCATCACACAGGTACCTGTATTTGGCCATCTTACCTCACTGCATCCCAGTATATCGATATCAAGTCTTTCCATTCCATGTATTGTTATTTGGGTCTTACCTTCCTTTTTTGATATTTAGATGTCAAAAAATTAGAAAGTTAATACTCTAATCACAAAAAAATCAAAATCTTGTGTTCAGCCCACTTATTCAGTATTATGTTCCTATTTATACATTTATAGGGTCAATAGGAATAGGTGAAAAGTGTATAAGGTGTAAAGTAACATACACATATAAATATAAAGTTTGTTTAATTGGAAAAATTTATTGTTGAAATGAAAAATACACTCTTAAGGTCGTCTAATATAAACACAAATCACTAAGATCATAGTTAAAACTAATTATATGTTTTTAAACCGAGACGAGATATTAACGTACATACATACAGACAACTGTCTTATAATATCATCGGGTTTTAAAAATACTTCCTCTTTAGCATCGGAAAATTTTAAAGCCTGGGGAACCTTCTTAAAAAAGATTTTTACCTAGCCTTCATCTTGATGATAGAGAACTTTATTAACGTACAGCCTGAAAGATTGCTTGGTCTTGGCATATACTATGACTACTAAGAAGTCTCCATGGTTAACGAAACTGTTCGTTTCTTCATCAGATGACAACACTAGCTCCTTGTTTGTCACTGTCTTCAAGGGAGTTTTCTGAAGCACTAGATTCTCGTTTTAGCTTTTTAGTGCGACTGGAAATTTCTTTTGAGGGATTCAGTTCTATATTCTGAACTTTTGATGGTCCTGCTTCAGGTTTAAACTCTTCTTCTTCTAAATCTGTCGCTACACTTTTGTCCGTTTCGACATTCAATTTTGTTTTCTTTTTCTTTTGTCTCTGAGTATCATACTGTCTTAATGTCTTCAAAAGTTCTTTAAAAGTGTCAATAATCCCTTTCACGCGAACAGAACCTGACAAGGTCGTTTGTGTTTCAGATTGTCTGGTATTATCATTGTTTGAGTTCGGCAGCATCCTTAGGACTTTGGTGGGATCTAAAGGCACGGTACCACATATTTTAAACCCTGATTTGGCATTTTCCTCTGAAAGACTATCACCCAATTTCTTTAATAGTCTAGGAAACTTGTCTTTAGCTACTATGGATTCATTCCTGTCTGGCCCTGTTTTCCATTCCTCAACTATTTTGAGCCACATAATCTACATGGGCCTGAAGAATGCCACATCGAAGTGCTGAGTAAGGTGAGTGGAATTACTTGGTAAAAATAAAAACTTGATGTTTTTTTCTTGGTACAATTAGATTAAATTGATTGACAAGTGAAACGACAAGTTGTCCCCAATCAAGTATTTTTTCCCTTCTAGGTCCTTGAAAAAGGGAATTGCAATGAACTGAATCCAGTTACTGAAACAAAAACTATCAAACCACCCTGACTTAGTACGATTAAAATGAGAGTTTTTCGGACCTCCCTCATTCTAACTGTCGTATAAATGTTGAGCCTTATATACAACATAAGGTGATAATATTTTACCCTCTCCACTAGCTGCAAACATGACAGAAGTAGACGCTTTTGATGAGTTGACAACTCATTCTGGGTACTAGCAGCTACGTCTAAAAATTAATTTATGTTTTCCTGGATAGTCACTAAGATTTGTTTCATCATAGTTGATGATGTGACTTAAGGGAATATCTTTAAGTACTCTTTCTAACTCGTCGAAATACTTATTCATTATCTCAAGGGACACAGCTTCCCTTGACCTTTTGATGTTCTGACACATTCTGTTTGAGAATGATTGTTTGTGTGGAGTAAGAAACGAATACACCCAATCCCGACCAGGGGTGTTGTTCTTGAACTTGAAAATAACTTTGCCCTGGCGCTTCAAATATTCTCATATAATTAACCGTAAGGTGAGAGAACGGCTAGTCTGTCAACGATAATTAACTTTTCATCTTTATAAACAGAGGATTGACCTCCTTTTTACTTTGTATTAACATTTTTTATACATCTGTGTAAGACCGTAGTAGGTATATTATGCTTAAGGGAACAATGCTTGTAACTAATACCTTCTTTTATTTCATTTATGGCTTCTTGTAGGTTTTGTCGTGTGTAGCATCTTTTCTTCACACTTGTCACAGCTTAATATTTTCGCAGCATATCTGCGAAAACCTGTAATCAAGTACTCATTACAATAAAAAAGTAAATTGAGCAGCCACTGACAAACACAAATATTCCTCTATGTGGGTATTAGATAAACAAAAGTAATTTCTAATGTGTGGGGTGAATGGGAACGCGATAAATATTATGTTCCTATTAACCTTTCATACCTCAATTTCAGGATGTAAATAATAAAACTTGTTTTTAACAAAAAGCGGTAACATATAAATCCAAATACAATCATGTTAGATTATTGTAAAGGTTGGAATACATAAAAAAAGAGTACTCGTAAATCTATTTTGACAGAGATTTTGTACTTATCGAGAAAGTTTTTATGATGAGAAATATCCTCAAAATTAATGACTTTTTTGCACGCCGAAAACATAGGACCAGTGACGCCAACAACACAAACCTAAATTTCCCAAAGCCATATCACATTAGCCAACCTGCAAAACTTAAATAGCCCAACGAAAATAATACACAGAGTGGCCCAAAAGTCTGGAAACGGCCAATTATCTCGTAAATTGCTAGTTATAATTGTACAAAATTTAAGGTACACCTATTTTGGGATACGGAGATTCCATATTTGATATTTGCAATGTTGCCAAATTTGCCGTTTCTCTGATATTATTAGTAACTTTGGTTTTTTAAATGCATCACCCTGTATATTAAGTCATTATTGGAATTTCCTATTCAATACGAGTTCAACCATATTATGATTTTATGAAGTCTGAAAGGTCTTAAATACATAAAACCCAAGTCTGGCAACGCCTAATTGTTTCAATAAATTTTTTAATACTAATTATTTTTAACTACATTAAAACGTAACAATTGATAGATTAGAACATTTTTTAACAATAGTTACGTTATTTAAGTGTTCAAAATGTGCTCAATTTATGAGTTGACAGTACCCTAATCGATGGTATAATGCGTCTACCACATTTCTCCATGATTGTCTAGAAATTATTTGAGATTAACCGATAATTCGTTGCCTTTGCTCTGCAAGACTTGGCTGGTTAAGTTTTGTAAACTGAATTTTTCAAGTATCCCTAATAAAAATAATCTTTAGGATTGAAATCGGGTGAACGTGGAGGCCATTCAATTCTACCTTGTCTACCAATTTATCGTACGGAAAATATCTCATTTAAATAACGCCGAACATTTACACCAACTATCTGACGTTAAATTTCCTTCGATAAAAAATGACCCAATTGACTAAGTACCTACTATACCTGATCATACATTTAATTTTTGTGGTCTGGTATGGTTTTCACGCGTTCAGTGTGAATTTCATACGAGTTCAACTATTTAATATCTACGAGTTCAAAAATATGTAACACTTATGATTGTATGTAGTCTGGAAGGTCTTAAATACATAAAACAGTGCAAAATATGTAGATTTTAATAAATTTAAATATTTAAATGTAGAATGCTGTGATATTGACATTTGGTCACGATTTACATTATAAACTAAAACTGACAGTAGTTGTGTTTCGAAAAGTTCTGTAATTTAAATTGCTTCTCCAAAATGCCGTTCTCTAAACCGTTCTCCTATTCATAAGGCGACGGTACAGAAAACTGTAAAGCGATTTGAGAAATCTGAAGAAGGTAAAGACAGATGGAAAGAGAAAAGTTTTGTTGAAGATCCACATACATCCTCAGGCAGGGTTGCGCAAGTACATGATGTAGGTCGTTCTTCAGTCTTACGTATATTACGTAAAAATAAGTTTAAACCATACAAAATAAACTTATTGCAAGAATTAGGTGAAGATGACTTCGATCTTAGATTAGAGTTTACTGAGGTAATGATGGATAAAATTGAAAATTATTAAAATTTCATTAACAGAATATGTTTTCCGATGAAGCAATTTTTACACTGTGTGGAAGTGTAAATCGACACAATTTAAGGTACTGGAGTGACGCAAATTCACACTGAATGCGTGAAAACGATACTCAAAGACCACAAAAATTAAATGTATCGTCAGGTATAGTAGGTACCTAGTCAATTGGGACATTTTTTATCGAAAAAAATATAACATCAGATAGTTGGTGTAAATGTTCGGCGTTATTTAGATGAGATATTTCCCGGACGATAAATTGGTAGACAAGGTAAAATTAAATGGCCTTCACGTTCACCCGATTTCAATCATAAAGATTATTTTTATTAGGATACTTGAAAAATTCAGTTTACAAAACGTAACCAGCAAGTCTTGCAGAGCTAAGGCAATGAATTATCGATGAATCTCGAATTATTTCTAGACCATCATGGAGAAATGTGATAGACGCATTCTACCATCGATTAGGGTAATGTCAACTCATAAATTGAGCACATTTTGAACACTTAATAACGTAACTATTGTTAAAAAATGTTCTAATCTATCAATTGTTTAGTTTTAATGTAGTTAAAAATAATTAGTATTAAAAAAATTATTGAAACAATTAGGCGTTGCCAGACTTGGGTTTTATGTATTTAAGACCTTTCAGACTACATAAAATCATAAGTGTTACATATGGTTGAACTCGTATTGAATAGGAGATTCCAATAACGACTAAATATACAGGATGATGCATTAAAAAACCAAAGTTACTAATAATATAAGAGAAACGGAAAATCTGGCAACATTGCAAATATCAAATATGGAATCTCCGTATCCCAACATAGGTGTACTTCAAATTTTGTACAATTATAACTAGCAATTTACGAAATAATTGGCCGCTTCCAGACTTTTGGGCCAATCTGTATATGTTTGGGAAGATTATTGTTATTATTTAGTGAAGTTTTGTTTCTATTCACCCCATTGTTTCTATTCAGCCCATTTTACAGTAGTTAAATATTTAAACTGTGAAAGTTTTTAATGCCATATAACAGAATTGAAGCTCTAATAATTTCTTCCTACATTTTATTTTTATTCCATAACATCTGTACCTACTGATAAACAAGAGAATATTCTTGTATTTCCTAGTTTCACAACAAATACACAATATTCTAATTATTATTTATTTTATCCTTCTGAAAAAAAAAAACAGTTGTTCCAAATGATAAAATCTCACAGTCCATTTGTAATAAAAATTTAACATACTATCTAACTATTTATTTATCTGTAGCATTAGGGTTTGTATAGCTGAAGCCTTGGAACTGAGATTGGTCGATGGTCTCTAAAATTTGTACTTCTGTTATTGGCGTTATTTTCACAGCTTCCTTTGTAAAATTCGTGTCGAAGTACTGTGTATCTAACGGATGCCTCTGAAATAAACAAAAGGAAAATTATTGTACATTTTCAATCACTTTTCGTAAAAATACTTTGTCATTTTTATCAATCTAATTATTCGAGTTAGAGAACTCCTCCTGCAGTTTTTGTGGGTGGATCAAGTAGCTCGACAAAGCTGTTGCTATTCCCAAGCCTAGATAAAGTCAATAAAAAAGTAAATTGAGCAGCCACTGACAAAAACAAATATTCCTATATGTAGGTATTAGATAAACAAAAGTTAAGGAGGAGGAGGTTGGATATCGGAGGAGGGAGTCTACAGCCAGATTAGCACCCTTCTGATATACTTTAAAACCATACAGCTCATACCAACAAGATTATGCGAGAAAGAGGACAAAGAATTTATGGAAAAAGTCTCTAGAGCAGAAAATTACAAAAGAGCTTGTAGAAAAAAATATAGACTATATAATATGTACACTACAAGAGACGAAGAAAAAAGGAAAGGATCAAATTATGCTAGATGACTATCTTATGATTTACAGTGGTGTTGCGAAAGAACTCACAGCTAAAGAAGGAATCGCCCACTTATTACACAAACAATTTTTACATCAAGTCCAAGAATGTAAATATACCCCCCAAAAGAATAGTAAATGTAAAAGTTAAACTGGATGTCAAACCTCTGAATGTGATAGCAATCACATTCAGACTGTAATAAACGAGACCCTTAAAAATGAACAGTAGAGGACAAAGATCTATGATAGACTATACGCTGTCGAATAGATAGTTACAGTCCTATCAAATCTTGGATATAAGAGCACTAAGATCAGCAGAAATAGGAAGTGATCATAAATTGGTATTGTGCAAAATCCGAGTTAAAACACATATATGTGATAACAAAACACCAGAATATACCACAAAGATAAAATTTGAAAGCTTACATACCTATCCCAAAAAAAAAGCAGATCACAGAAAGTGATGGAGTTAAAGAAAGCTGGGCAAAAATTAAAAAAGAAATATAAATAAAAATAAATCATTTCCAAGGCGAAGAACTCCATGGTTTTGTACAGAAGTGAAGGAAAAATGTAAAGACAAGAAAAAAGCTTACCTGAAATACATGTCAACCAAAACACAAGAGGCATGCCATAATTACAAGACAATTAGAAACAAAAGATATGCACTTGTAAGAAAAATAAAAAAATTATCACTAGAAACCCTTTTCCAAAGAAATGGAATATGATTTTTACCGGAAAAATTAAGAACGAGTTAAATAATTCTACTATTCAAAAAAGGAGATAAAAAAACAGCCAAAAAACCACAAAAGTATAAACTTGTTGAATACTACAATAAGTGCTAATGAATCACAGGATAATTTAAGCAGATCAACAACAGGGTTTTCGTAGTGGAAGATCGTGGACAGATGCATTATTCATTATAAAACAAATTACTGAGAAATCACTAGACTATGATAGAACAGCATTTTTGTATCAGATTGACCTAAAGAAAGCGTTTTTAACAGAATAAGGCTCAACGATGTAACTCATTTTCTGTATAATAGAGAAGTTCTCCTAAATATTATAAAAACCCCATACAGAACCTATAGAAATAGGCAGCAAAATAAGACAAGGAGATTCATTGAGCCTCATGCTCTTTAATTTGATCGTGGATGAAATCATCAAAAGAGTTAACAAAGAAAGAGGATACAGAATGGGAAACAAAGAAATAAAAATACTCTGTTACGCACACGACTTTGATTGATTGATGGCATCAGTATTGAACAAGTAATGTACATAAAATACCTGAGCATTACACTGAGTAGCTATGAAGATCTGAACAAAGAAGTGACTGATTAAGTACAAAACGCAAATAGACTGGCAGGATGCTGCAACGCAAAGGTTACTGGAAACCGCAAAGATGAGATTACTAAGAAGAATTACAGAAAATAGCCGAGAGATCGAAAGAGAAGTGAAAACATTAGAAGACAATGTAACGTACAGTGTATAAATGAATGGATACAAAATAGAAAAAAGGAATGAAATAACCACATAAGCAGAATGGAGGAGACCCGTGTTGTCAAAATAGGAAGAGATAAGTTACCAATCGGCAGAAGAAGTATTGGACAATCGCGCAAAAGGTGGAGTAACAACCTTCCATACAGGTATTAATCCGCCAATGAACAAGCAGAATTGCTTATAAAGAGGATGAAGAAGAAGAGCAATATATAATGTCGCTATTCCTATATGATTTGTCTCATTATGATGTATTTTCTTTTTACTGCTTTCTTCTTCTCCATTACTAGTGTTATTCCGTTAATACTAATAACTATTATAATTCTTTCCTATCTTCATTACTATTGCTCATTACCAATATTCCTCCACCCATAATATTGCCCCTACTGTTAGTACGAATAATACCCATATTCCCATCATAAGTCATATTATTAATACAGTATTTATGATTTATATTCCTAATTCTATTCTTATTACTACTTAAAATTAAACATTTATTATTATCGTCCGGCTTATTTAGAAATTCTTTTTCCTCTATTCGTTGTATGGCCTCTGCTGTGTTCTTTTTATGCGGCTCTAGTAGTTTTTTGAACTCGCTATTTCCACCACTTTTTCTTCTTTCTGGCACCCTCTCCATTTCTTGCCGTCTGCTGTGATTTTATTGTATCCTATTTTGACCATTTTTCCTCATATCTCTTGTTTTATCTCTTAAAGCTTTCATTTTTTCGTATTTCTAGTACTTTTTAACAATATTTATAATCTGATTTTTATCGCTTATGGTGATTCCATTTTTGTCTTTTATCTGGTTAATTTGTTTTTGGCCTTTGCTATTATTTAGAGTTTTCACTTCATGCTCTTGGTTTCCTCTATAATCTTTTTGATCTGTTCGGTATTGTTGTCCCTGATGTCGCGTCTTTTTATTTATCTTATTGCCTTATAAAATGCCATATATTCTAGTGACATTTCTATCCAACACAGCTTCCGTCTTTTCAGTTCATACAACCATTCTTTCTCTTATCGTTTTGCCCAAAAGAAACTTTTTCCACTTAGCTACCGTATTTTGTGCTGCATAAACGTTAGTAATTATTTCAAAAGCTACTTACCAAATTTGGTTTGAAGGGTGGTTCCAGCTGTCGTGCTTCCAAAGCATTCCAATCTAAGTGTCGGAAGAAATTGTGATCTCTAATAAGACCATGTGGACTGAATCTAGTTCCTAGTCGCTTCGACTGATCTTTTTCTAATAACTGAAATAATAAAGAATAACATAATAAACAACGAAGAAAATAAAAAGATAAAACAATGTAAATGGACAATTTTTAAACCAATGAACAAACAAAAATGAGGATTTTAAACAATTTACATATACCAGGAATAAAAAACGTATTGATATCGATCCCTGAGGATCATCTGTCTCAACTGGCAGCAATTGTGAACTTTCAGACGACATTTATTTCTGAAATATCGTTTTTGTAATAATCTTACATAGTGGCTTCTATTTGGCGTAGTGAAATAAGTAGAGATCTAAGATAATCTGGAATTTTTTATTTCATATTCTCTTAATGAAGTTGTTAATACGGAATAATTAACCGAGTCAAATACACCACTGAGATCACAGAAAAATGCTATATGACACCCTTCCTCTGTATTCAACTTGTAGGTCGAGTATTTTACTAGAGAATGAATGCTGTTATTATGGTAGACTTTCAAACCGAAATCCATGCTGGTTGTTTGAAAGAATCGAAAATTGATCCATTTTCAAACGCTTATCAATACAATATTTGCCACAAAGTTTACAGTATTACCACCAATATCTAAGCCACAATAATTTGCCGCTAAATAAAAACCAGGTATACGGGAATTACGAAAAGGTATCAAAAAAATTATTATTCGCTCCGTGCGTGACTGACGCGACACCTACCGCCTTCATCTGACAATTTTGGAGTCCCAATTTTCAGGTTAAACATATGACATATGTTTGACATTGTTAAATACATGCGAAATTGACAATTATTAATAAATTAGTTTTTTAACTATATTTTTTTAGTTTATGTACAAAATAAATGTAGTATTAAAAACTGGGTTTCTCTAAATTCATCATAATATATCTTTTCAACTCCAAATGGAAAAGAAAGGGAAAAATCTAGTACTGGCAAATCAAGTTTTTCGCGCAAAAGAGCATATAATTAAAAACAATAATAGTAAAAGTTATGATATAAAAGCTAAAGTCATCTGCAGTTAGCTTGAAGCCTTATGAAATACCATTCAAAGTAAATTATTTAAATTTTTCCTATTTCAATTGCATAAAAATGAATTTATGTGATATTTACTTTTTCATATTAATAGCACGAATTCATCTTTTTCTTTTCTCTAATTTCTAAGTAATCTTTGGGAACCTATAAAAACTACACTCACTGTTTTTGCTATTATTAGCACAATTAAATACGCAACATGTATTTGCACACATTTTTGATAAAATTTATGCGTAAAATATTTTGTCCAATATTCCAATTTTGTCATATTTCGCCACTATGCACGCTGGCATCGTTTTAATGTATCCCTACCAGAGAACTACGAACGCAGAGAAGCGACACTCCTTTGATGTTGCGTGGGCAAGCCGCCAACGAGTGAAAATGACAGGAAAGCACCTTATTTTTTAATAGTCAGTGGGCATATTACACAATATAAATTCTTAAATAAAATTGAGCATTTATGTTGACTTTCAATAAATATGAAATATTGCACTGAAAAAATAATTACATGCAGTGCCGGCTTTTTTGACATTCTAAATGGTGTAATTATTTTTGATTTACAAAAGGTTGCAAATACATCGCACAACGCAAAGTAATGGTGAAAATCGTATTGATGGAACCATAGATGAAAATACTTTTTTGTTTATTCTGATGTTGACGTTGATAATACAATAATACACCGATTCTTTTTGGCTTGTGTTGATACAAGATATAATTTGTTCGTCGTGGAATTTCCTAATAAATTATCTTTCGTAATATAATCGAAAAATAACAAAGCCATTGTAACTGCCACGGAAATTTAACAAACTCTAAAAATTCCAATTCTCTTTGGGTGAGACTGAGAAACAAGAAACTTTATATTGATATCGATTGTTAATGTCTTGGAAACCAATTAAAATTACATTTTTCCTTTAAAGTCGAATATTGGAGTAAACGATATTCGACTAAAACGAATAAAAAATCAAGAAGTAACTATTGTACGAGTATATTTCTATAAATATAAAAATGTAATAACCTAAGAAATAATCAAAAAAGTATTACGAATCATTACAAGAGAGCATTAGGAAGATAAAACGAATTTATATTATTGTCATTACACATGATTCGGATATACATAGTAAATCCAGACTTTCAGTTTACTGCGTCATGCACCAATGTTTTTCTTTTATTTTTTTTTTTTTGACAATAAGATTATCTTCACAATGTAGTTCACAAATCCTATAACTATTATAAAGTATATCCATTTTTAACAATAAATCTTCTCGTCTGCAAGCTTCTATCCACATTTTGGCACTACAAATTTTTAACAGAACAAATTTTAAACAAAGAATTTTTTGTATTTATAAATAATACTTCATTACTTACAACTATAAGAGTATTAGTATATTCTAAGTGTATTGTAAGTAATGAAGTATTTAACTTTTGTCAATATCTCATCTTAATAAATTTACAGTTTTCTCCTAATTAAGTCTCAAAATTGTCACTAAATATTTATTGTCACTATACAATAAATAAAGTTTTAATATTTTTTATTTGTAATTCCCATTTAAATATTTATTCCCTAAATATGTTGTGTACTCTGATCCATATATTTGATCTTTGTTATTTATATTTAACGAATTAAACATTGACAGACAACTTTTATATATAGCAAAAAGTAGATGAGCACTTAGTTTTTTCATAATTTAATGTAAGTTTGTTTGGTGAAAAAGACAGCAAATATTTGAAGTTATGTTAATGTAAGTTTGTTTATTTGCAATCATGTTTTTATTTTGAAGTCTTGTTCTGTTATAATTTTGAAATTTTCCCAATTTTCGATCTAATTATGTTTCCAACAATTTTTAGTTTGAGCATTTTAGGAATTTCTTTGTTTCGTTTAAATCAAATATTCTCGTGTATAAAACCCTCTATATATTTTTATTTCCTAAAAATACTATATTCGTATTGTTGTCTGCGAGCGCTTTCACACCAGTAGGCCAACATCTGTGTTGATTTTTTGACCTGAGCCTTCGGAGACAATAAATTTAATGTGTGTTCGTAGTTCTCTGGTTTTTATTCTGAAATATCCCTTGGCAAACCAAAATTTATTTTTTTATTGCTTCACTTAACGAGAACTCGGGCGGACACGTCGGTGTCGGCTTACTCAAAGTCAAATTAATACTATTATGTAATAACTAATAATAATTACAAAGCAACAGTAATTACCTGTTATTATTCTTAGGAAATCTAAATAAACTTATTCCTTTTCCTGTCACAGATGAACATCCGCGAAACGCACAACAATAACCAGAAGACATTTTAAATACTTATAAATTAAACTTTTAACTATAAACTATAACTATAAACTTATATATTTTAACTATAACTATAAACTATAACTATAAACTATAACTATAAACTTTTAACTACTAAATAATTAGATAAATGGTCAAATGCACTTGTATAGTCGAGAGTTTACCACAGATGCCTACGGACTATCGTAAGCAACTTAAAGTTGAAGAAAACGCACGTGTTTTTAACAGTAAAGCACCTTATTTGGGTCATGCGTATACAGAAAAGATACACGAATTCCGGGCCTCGTGTCGCTTCTCTGTGTTCGTATTTTCTCTGTCCCTACCATGGTCACGCACGGAGCGAATAAGGGTTTGGAGACACAACACTTGTCAAACTGCATACTGGCTTAGAGGAAAATGAAAATAAATCAAGAAATATTCCTTTTTATGGAAAGAAATAATCAAAGAGGGGGATAAAGTTCTTTGAGTGTGGTCTCAAATCAGACGAAAACGATAGGGTATTTCATAACGGCATATTTTTCGATCAAATTTCTAAAGAATATCTACTATATTTGTAAATAAACAGAAACTACCGACAACTATAACGGGACTTATCAAATCAAACCGCAGGAAAGGTTATTATATCGAACTCCTGTTTTGTATAGAGGATTTACAAAACAATCATAAAATACAGAATATTTTAGTTACATCTTCGACAGAACTTCTAAAGAATTATTAAAGAATGTTATTTTAGTAAGTCAGCGTTTCTCAACCTTTTACTAGTTGCGACCCAATTTTATATAATTATTTTCACCGCGCCCCCCCCCCTCATACAATAAAAATATATGAATCCAGGACCGATTTACAGGGGGGTGGGGCGTGATACAAGAACTTTTTTCGGTGGTATCACTTTTAGTGCCATAAAGACAATCAAACCTTATAAAGTATATTTATTTGTCAAATTTTTTACCCAGTCTCTCTGGATCCGCCCTTGCACTGAACTTACAGTAAAACCTTAATTACCAAATTACCGAGAATAAGTAAGTTTATTGATATGTGGCAACACCAATTTAAAACCGATCGTCTCTATTTGCGAGAAGTTTCGAGTTCAATTCTCTCCTCCTCAGACCCAGACAGTCAGTTTAGTCAGTCTAGTCAGTCCTTCTGCACCTGTTAAATTTATTGTGAATGTTTATGTTGTAGTTTGCGTGTATTAATTGCAGTTCACGGTATTAAAATATTCCAAGTAGTAGGTAAACATACTTAAATTTATACAAAATCATGGATAAATTTTTAACTGGGCGTAAGCGAGCACTCGATACTAATGAAGCATCAACAAGTGTACAGGCGAGAGTAATTCCAAAAATAAAATCAAGAAAATATTCTCAAGATTACTTAAATTTTGGGTTTACGTTTACTGAAGTAAATAAAGAAGAACGGCCTCTATGTATCATTTGCTCAAAAATTTTAGTAGCCGACAGTATGAAACCAAATAAACTTAAAAGACATTTGGAAACGCTTCATAGTGAGTGCATTAATCAACCCCGAGAATTCTTCGAGTTAAAATTAAAATCAAATGAAAAACAAAAATCTTTTTTAAAAAAACTTTGACTGTGAATAAAAAAGCTTTACTTGCCTCTTATAAAACCTCCCATCAAATAGCTAGATGTAAAAAGCCTCACACTATTAGTGAAAAGCTTATTTTGCCAGCTGCAATTCAAATTGTAGAAACTATGTTTGGAGATAATTTTACCAAAAAATTGGAGTCTATACCTCTATCAAATGATACTGTTGCCTTTCGAATTTGTGATACAGCTGAAGATGTACAGGGTCAGCTACTCGAGGAAGTCAGAAATGACTTTTACACAAGCCCTTTGCTCGGCAAAGGTGGCTGTAGTATGTGATGGCTTCCCCGGAGTCAAGATGGAACCCACAAAGCTTAAGGCAGTGCAAACATCCATCTTAGAGGCTCTGGAGAGAACGCCAGAAGAAGGGCCGCAAATCAGGCTGCTAAAGAGCACGTTCAAGCCCGGTTACCTGGTAATGACGTGCGCGGATAGTGCAAGCGCACAATGGCTCAGGGACACTACTCCCACTCTGAAGCCTTGGGAAGGTGCAAGCCTCCAGGCTAAGGACGAGAGTGAAGTCGAGAGGCCGTGTTCTTGCACTGTCTACATCCCAGACGAAGACGGAAAGAGGTTGGAGGCGGAAAGTGTGCTGACTCGATTAAGGGTCAGCAACCGAAAGCTAAACACCCTTTTATGGACCGTTTTGGGCAAAACACCTGCAGAAAAAGGGCAGGTATGGGTCTTCTCAATGGACAAAGAGTCCTTTGAGGAACTCAACAAACTTCAAATGTGTCCTTACTTTGGCATCGGAAGAATTAAATTCCGTGTCAAGGATGATGGGCACATTAAGAAGGTTGCAGAGGCAGGACCATCGGGGTTGCAAGGCGTAACTGCCGCAACCTCGGCAGTCAAGGCTAAGCAAAAAAGAAAAGAAGTCAAACCTTCAGAGGGGCAAAGCTCTAAAGCAGTGCCAAAGAAGGTTAACACTTCGACCAAACACAAGGCTCGCCCTAAGGATGATAAGTCGAGGGAAGGAGCTAAAGAAGGAATAATCCCGAAAGAAGTCCGTACCGACTTGCAGGGGAGTGCTACAAACCCGCCCAGAAGGCTAGAAGCCACTGAGCGGGTGGCCGCTCCCATGGAAGGGGTAGAGGACACGGGAAAACCCGAAAGTTAGCCTTCAGTTTAGAGGAAGGCAGAGTAAAGGTCCTGCAGGTCAACCTTCATCATGCTAAAGCTGCGTCGGCGGTTTTGTGCAGAAGGTTTGACATGGAAGGCCTGGACTTGGCCCTACTGCAGGAACCATGGCTCCACGGAGGGAAGGTTGCAGGCTTGAAGCCGCAACAAGGTAAGTTACTATACGATGCGAAAGGAGAGACACCTCGAGCATGCATTGTATATGGTAACGAAGTAAACTGTACACTGATTCCGGATCTTTGCTCCGGAGACTTTGCTACAGGTATTTTAACCGCTTCCACCGAGGAAGGTAGTAAAAGATGGTTGGTCTGTTCTGCCTACTTCGCTGGAGAGAAGGTCTTCCGCCCAGGCATAGTAGAGGACGTTATAACCTACAGCCGAAGGGAGAACCTTCATCTAATACTGGGATGTGATGCCAATGCCCACCATCTGGCATGGGGGAGTACGAACATCAACAGTCGAGGTGAGTCTTTACTACAGTTCATTTTAAGCATGGGTTTAGAAATAGCCAATATAGGAAATAAACCTACCTTCGTTACGGCCACGCGCAAAGAAGTCTTAGATGTAACACTTTGCAGTGAAAAAAACGTACGATACTATAAAGAATTGGCATGTGTCAGAGGAACCTTCATGTTCCGACCATAGGCACATTCGATTCGATTTAATTACTTCGACTCGAATGGTGGCAAGGTTCAGGAACCCGAGAGAGACGGATTGGGAAGGCTATAGAGGCTCACTCGAGAAGTCTCTTGAGGGAGGAATCGGCACCATAAAAGATACGGAAGATCTCGAACTGACAGTCGAAACGGTGAGGGGAGCTGTTCTGGCCGCTTACCAGGAGAATTGTCCAGAGAGAGAAAAGAAAGGAAAGAAAAACACACCCTGGTGGAATGAACACTTACAAAAGCTTAGGGCAGATGTAAGAAGGCTATTCAATAAAGCCAAATTCAACCAGGACTGGGCCATTTATAGAGAAAAACTGACGCAATATAATATGGAGATCCGAAAAGCCAAAAGAGACTCGTGGCGAAAGTTCTGCGAGGAAGTCAAACAGGCTCCCGCATGTTCCAGAATCCACAAGGTCCTGGCTAAGGATGGTATTGCGAATCAGGTCGGCCTCTTGAAGAAAGAGGACGAAACGTATGTAGAAACCCTGGAGGAAAGCTTAATAATGCTCACCAAGGTACATTTTCCCAGCTCATCCATTGACAATAATCCTTCGGTAGAGGTGGCTCATCCCAGAAGGCCTACTAAGGCGGACTGGAAATTAGCTACCGACATCACGAGACCGGAAAAAGTCAGGTGGGCCATCAATAAATTCCAGCCATACAAATCACCTGGAATGGACGGGATTTATCCAGTCTTGCTACAGAAGGGACAGGATGTGATCATCCCGCATCTAACAAAGATCTTCAAAGCTAGTTTGGCATGGAGATATATTCCAACCGCATGGCGAAGGGTGAAAGTCACATATATCCCCAAGGTTGGTAGGGTAATGGACCAGACCCCCAAGTCATACAGACCAATAAGTCTATCCTCTTTCCTAGCAAAAACGTTGGAAAGATTGATAGACAGGTATATTAGGGACGAAGTGCTGATGGAGAATCCACTTAGCGATCGCCAATATGCATACCAGCCAGGAAAGTCAACTGACTTGGCGCTGGATGATCTTAACAGACTGCTCTCAAAGTCGCTAGATGACAAGGAGATAGCGGTGGCGACGTTTCTGGACGTGGAGGGAGCGTTTAATAACGTCTCCTTCGAGTCTGTAACGAACGCGCTTAAAAGGAGAGGAGTTCCTGCCTTCATATGCGAGTGGACAAAGGCGACCTTAACAAACAGGATCATTGTGTCCTCGTTAGGTGAAGCCACTATTGAAGCGAAGGCAGGAAGCGGCTGCCCACAAGGAGGAGTTTTATCCCCATTACTGTGGGCTACGCTTATGGACGACCTACTTAATACACTGTCCAGGGAGGGTTTTTACTGCCTGGGTTATGCGGACGATTTGGTAATTGTAGTCCGAGGACGCTTTACCAAAATAATTTCGGAGAGACTTCAAGTCGCTCTGAGGATGGTGGACAGCTGGTGTGAGGAAGAAGGCCTGAAGGTTAACCCTAAAAAAACATCTGTTGTTCCCTTCACCAGGAAAAGAGCACTGCAAGGCTTACAACCACTAGCGCTCAAGGGAGTAGAAATCCCATTCACAAGTCAGGCCAAGTACTTAGGTGTAATATTCGACCAGAGGCTGACATGGAATGCACACATTCAGAAAGTCACACAGAAGGCCACTATGGCCCTGAACACATGTAGACGAATGTGTGGTAAGAATTGGGGGTTAAATCCTAAAATGAACCTCTGGTTATACACAAGGGTTATAAGGCCCATGATAACTTATGGTTCAGTGGCGTGGTGGAACAAAACGCAACAGTCCGGGGCGATTCGATTGCTCAGTAGCACACAAAGGCTTGCATGCTTGAGCGTTACAGGAGCCATGAGAACAGCCCCAACGGACGCGCTAGAAGTTCTGCTAAACCTACCACCTCTACACATATACATACAGAGTGAAGCCAGATCAACAGTACATCGGTTGATCCAAGGCCTAGCTCCAATAAGTATGATGCAGGGAGCTGATAACTTAAGGCTATACCAGGACATAAAGGCAGACCCCGTTCTAGGAATGCCTGTAGACCGAATGGTTACGAGGTATAGTTTTAACAAAAATTTTCAAATTACAATACCAAAAAGAGAGGACTGGGAAACTGGTCCGCCGCTAACAGCAAACTCAATATGGTATACGGACGGCTCCAAAACGGATACAGGTACGGGGGCTGGAATATATGGCATAAAACCAAGGACGGAAGTCCGGGTATGTCTAGGAACATACGCGACCGTATTTCAAGCCGAATTAGCTGCTATACACAGGTGCGCTATGGAACTAATCGGCCGAAATGTAGATAACGACTCCATCGTTATCTATTCGGATAGTCAAGCGGCTCTAAAGGCTCTCAGTTCGGTACAGGTCGATTCATGGCTGGTATGGAACTGTTTGGATGTCCTCTCTCAGGTAGGAAGTCGAAACAGGTTGACACTTGCCTGGGTGCCGGGACATAAGGGCCATCGTGGCAACGAGAAGGCCGACGAATTGGCCCGAGAAGGCGCATCTACGCCACTGGTTGGTCCGGAACCCTTCTTTGGAATCGCAAATACGATAAAAAGGGCAGCCATACACAAATGGGTGCAACAGAAGTCTCTTGAGTGGTGGAACAACTCACCAGGACAGAGGCAGGCCAAACAGTTCATCAAAGAACATTCGGCTAAATTTACAGCAGACTTACTTTCGCACAGACGCAGGACTGTCAGAATGATAGTGGGTCTGCTCACTGCGCACTGTAGACTCAATAGACACTTGAGTCTCATAGGCCTGACAGAAGAGGACACCTGTCGTTTCTGTCTGGAAGAAGAGGAAACCGCTCTACACGTTCTGTGCCATTGCGAAGGTCTCGCACGAATGCGGTTTCTAGAACTCGGAGAGGAAAAACCGGAAGCACCAGGCTACATGAAAAGGCCACTATCAAGGCTGTTGAGTCTCATTAAGAGGACCAAGCTAGATGAAGTGCTTTAAAATAAGGGGGGAACACAATAGATCTGCAAAGGTCGCAGTGTATCAGACTCTATTGGCCGCCCCATTTTCTACATTCTACATTCTACTCGGGAAGTTGCGCGACAAGCTGTTTTCGATTTAGCTTGATAAGGCAACAGATAGCAACAAAGATGCTCATTTTATTGCCTACGTTCGATTTTGTGATGGCATATCATTAGTAGAAGAACTACTTTTTTGCAAACCAATAGAACTGAAAGCAACATCGCTCGCATTATTTGATATCTTAAACGATTATATAAATGAAGCAAAAATAGAGTGGAAGAATTGCGTCGGAATATGAACAGATGGTACTCGTGCAATGTCCGGAAAACTTCATAGTCTACAAGCGCTTGTGAAACAAAAGTCTCCAATGTGTATATGGACATACTGTATGATCCACAGAGAAGCTCTGGCTTCCAAAGAAATGTCTCCTGGCCTGAATATTGTGTTAACAACGGTTGTAACAGTAGTTAATTACATAAAAATGAGACCTTTGAAAACCAGAATCTTTTCTGCACTTTGTATAGACATGGGTGCATTACATTCAGCATTATTATTTTAGTGTGAGGCAAGATGGTTCTTCTTCTTTTTGTGCCACTCCTATCGGAGATTGGAAATCATCAAGGCTATTCTGACATTGTTTACGGCTGACCTAAAGAGTTCATTAGTGGTGCAGCCAAACCACTCTCTCAAATTCCGCAACCATGACATTCTTCTACGGCCTGGATTCCGTTTTTCTTCTATTTTTCCCTGCATTATATTTTGAAGTAATGCGTATTTATGTCCTCTCATCAGGTGACCAAAATATTCGAGTTTTCTTCGCTTTGGGTCTCTGGGTCTTTTCCTATTCTACGTATTACTTCACAGTTTGTTATTCTTTCAACCCAACTAATCTTCAGCATTCGACGGTAGCACCACATCTCGAAACTTTCAATATTTTTCATGTTGTTCTGTTTGAGAGTCCAGGCCTCTACACCGTATAATAGCGTGTTAAATACATAGCCTCTCAGCATTCTTAATCGTAGAAGGATGCTTATATTTCTGTTGCAGAAGAATTTTCTTATCTTTATGAAGGTGGCCCTGGCAATTTTACGTCCTTTTATTTCACTGTTTTGGTCTTCAGTTTCGTTTATTAAAGTTCCCAAGTATTTGTAGTTTGATACTTTTTCAACTTGAGTGCCGTTTATACTAATATACGTTGGTTGTGTCATGTTTTTACTGAAGACCATATACTTGGTTTTTTTAATATTGATATTTATACCATAATTGTTGCAAGCAATACTTATGTCTGTAAGTAATCTTTGTAATTCTTCTACTGTTCTTGCAACTAGTACAGTGTCGTCCGCGTATCGAATATTATTTACAATCTCTCCATTAATTACGATTCCTCCGTTTGCTTGTAAAAGAGCTTCCTGACAGATGCTTTCACTATATACATTAAATAACAGAGGTGACAAAATGCAACCCTGTCGTACTCCTCTACGTATTTCTATTGCTTGTGATGTTTCAGTTTCTATTTTGATGTTAGCTTTCTGATTCCAATATAGATTGAGAATTATTCGCAGATCTTTATAATCTATGTCGTTCCTTTCAAGAATCTCTCTAAGCTTATCATGGCGTACTCTGTCAAACGCTTTTTCAAAATCGATAAAACACGTATGTACCTCCTGATTAACGTCTAGGCATCTTTGTGTGAGGACATTCAAACCGAAGAGAGCTTCTCGAGCACCAAGCCCTTTTCTGAACCCCATCTGTGTATTACTAATATCTGACTCCAACTTTTGATAAACTCGGTTGTGGATGATTTTTAGAAATATCTTTAGTAGGTGGCTCATTAAAGATATTGTTCGATGTTCTGAACATTCTTTAGCATTAGATTTCTTTGGCAGTGTAACGAATGTAGACAACAGCTACTCTTGAGGTATAATGCCAGTATTGTATATTGTATTAAATAAGTGCAATATTATACCTATTGATTCATCATTCAAGAGCTTTAGCAATTCGGTAGGAACCTCATCCGGTCCATTTGCCTTCCCAGTCTTGGAATTTTTAAGTGCCATTTCTACTTCACATTTTAGAATTTCAGGTCCCGTTTCGCCATATATCAGAACAATGTTATTTCTGTTGTCCTCAAATAATTCTCTTATGTATTCACTCCATCTATTAATTTTCTCTGTTAAATCTATAATAGTCTTTCCATCCTTGTTCTTAAGCAAACTTATTTGACGTCTTCTTTGGGTTCCTGTAAATTCTCTTACTTTTTTATGTATATTGAACGTGTCATACTTTCTTTCATAGTTTTCCATTTCTACACATTGTTGTGTAATCCATGATTCTTTGGCATTTCTTATTCTTTGCTTTATGTTCTTATCAACCTCGTTGTATTTTTCTGCATTATTCTTCATTTTACGTCTTTCATCCATTAGTACTAGAATGTCTGGTGTCATCCACACCTTATGTTTCTTTGCAGATTTAGTTAGGTGTTTCTTTCCCGTAGTTCTTATTATAGTATTTATATACTTAAGTTTTTCATCTATGTTGTCTGTTCTGCGGATTTGGCTTTCTGCTACACTGAGGCTGGTGTTTATTTCTTCTCGCACTGTTTGTCGTAGATGTTCTTATTTTCTTTGGTCTAGCTTCTATCACAGATACTACTGGATTATGATCCGAACCGATATCAGCTTCAGGGAAAGTTTTAGTAGATTTTACGGCATTACGGTATC
The DNA here is from genome assembly GCA_918026665.1 of Diabrotica balteata. Taxonomy (NCBI): domain Eukaryota; kingdom Metazoa; phylum Arthropoda; class Insecta; order Coleoptera; family Chrysomelidae; genus Diabrotica; species Diabrotica balteata. Next base: position 45,049,880 of record OU898284.1, read on the forward strand.
TTTTTGTCACCAATATGTAATCTATTTGGTTTCTGACCACTTTTTCTAGTGTATGTTGAGGTGACGTCCACGTATATAGTCGCCTTGGGGGTAGTTTAAAGAATGTATTAGTTATTATTAAATCGTAGCTTTGACAAAACTGAACTAAACGATCACCCTTTCATTTCTATTACCTAAGCCATATTCACCGACATTTTCTCCAACTTTACCCTGACCTTGGGCAAGATGGTTATCACGTGGGAAATTTTTACAACGTGTTTTTGAATTAATACATGAAATCGCTATTTTCCTAGAAGAAGAAAATAGAACGGAAGCCCAGATATTTTGAGATAGTTTATTTTTGATAAAATTGAGCTACTTGGTTGACATATTCGAGAAACTAAATATTTTGAACATTCAGCTTCAAGGAGCCAATACACATCTATTGGATACGAGTGATAAAGTTAATGGTTTTTGTAAAAAATTGGAATTGTGAAGCAGAAATTTAAAGCAAAAAAACCTAGAAATGTTTGCAAATGTGGATGAATGTATTAAAACTTACAAGGTTGAAGAACGACACGTGAAAGTTGTTTTTGTAACCATTGAAAATCATTTAGCGATGCTGACTAAAAATTTTGAAAGATATTTTTTTGCCGACGACAAATTAATACGTAGTTACGAGTGGGTTAGGAATCCATTCCAAATTACACTGGAAGGGCTCTCTACTGCCGAAGAGGAAACCTTCATTGACTTAACGGCAAATGATGAAATCCAAAAACAGTTTAATAATAAATCCCCCTTTGAATTTTGGGCAGGAGTAAATGATGAGTTTTCTGCACTGAAAACCAGAGCATTCTGTATACTATTACCATTTTTAACATCCTACTTTTGCGAAACAGGATTTTTTGCGGTGGCTACTTTAAACACCAAATGTAGTCTCAGCTAAATATAGAAAAAGAACTGAGAACGCCTATTTCTAATATTTCACCCCGTTTTGATAAACTTTGATCTACAAAACAAGATCAAGGAAGTCACTGATTTATTATTAAACTTCGTTCATAATCTAGTGTTCAGTGCTCTTTAGAATTATACCTGTTATATTAGTGTCCATGTTTATTTTATTTTTTATTTTGTTAGAATTTTGTTTTGCTTTGATTTTAGTAAATTAATCAATGTTGTTGATGTTTTTTTCGAATAGGCTCACGCCCTCCCCCCATTCATAATACCGCGCCCCCTAGGGGGCGTGCCCCACAGTTTGAGAATCACTGCTTTACTATATTACCTTGGTTAAAATATCTGTTGCGTAAGTAGAGAGCTCCTTTGGAAATACTGGCTTCTCATTACAAATCGACCAAAAAAGTTCGTCTTCGTCGCAACCGCTAAAAGGAGATTGGCCGAGGAACATTTCGTATAACAGAACACCAAACGACCACCAGTCTACTGCTTGATTATAATGTTGTCCTTTGATAATCTGTAAAAAAAATCGGACGCTGTATTGTGAACTAGAACTAGAGATACAAAAAATTTAATACATGTTAGTTTTCCTGTACCCACAAGTACGTACGAATTAGGAGTATAGTTTAAAGAGTTGGTACAAATACCAGATTGATTTTATTATAACCTGGACGACTTCGTTTTGGTCTCTACAATTTACAACTGTAGTATTCCCTCTTTCTTGTTTTAGTAGGTATATTAATATTTTACTGGGGACCTGAAGATGGACTGAAATTTTAGAGTCCGAAACCGACCTTCCAAATTACAATAAAACCAATTATAAGTCTTTTTATGATTTCTTTTTATCTTTTGAAAATAAACTTCTAGAAATTACTATTTATTTGTGTTATTAGTACATACCTCTGGAGCCATATAATCAGGGGTTCCACAGAATGATTCAGCCATCCTATCCAAAAATATTTGAAGCTGGCACATTCCAAAGTCTGCCAATCGGGCATGCCCGTCAAAGTCCAATAGTATATTATCTAATTTAAGATCCCTAAAATGCAAAAATATAGCTTGATGTAAGAAACAAAAAAAGAAATAAAATTATATAACTACTTCCAAACAAATTTCCAAATATATATTTATATACTTTCTGTGGTATTCCGGGTTATAGGTACTCCGCATTAAATAATTTTGGTTTTGAAAGTAACGCTGATGCTTGAAGTAAACTGGCTTCCACCCTTTCACCGTCATCGCGTCCTTGGTCGTGGACTAATACGCACTTCGATGCTCATTGCCCCGCCTCAAACCTCTACAATTTTTACCATTGACCAACTGATCTGAAAATGACCATATCGACAAAAAAGGAAATGTATAAATATGAGACATTTTGAAGTTACAGGCTAAGGCACGAACAATTTGGCAACACGGTAAATAACCCTGCAGGCATCCTTCCCTCAGACCTGCTCTTTAACCTTCCCCTACATCGAATTCGTAACTGTGAATCGACTTTTATGGGTCTCATGGGCATGTCGTCCATCCATCATATAGTATGTACTTATTACTGGTTAAAGAACGGATACTAAATCTATCCCGTAATCCTCCCCAAACAATAAGAGACTACAAACAAGCCGACTGGAACCTTTTCAAAGACTTTTTGTCAGCTACTATTCCACAGTTAGCTAATTTAAATTATCCTGATAATATCAATCATGGTATCACGGTTATTAACGAATTAATAAATCAAGCAATTGAGATATCAGTCCCCAATAGGGCCATTAACCCAAGAAAACCGCCACTTCCTCTTCACATAATTAACAAAATCAATCAAAAGAGACGACTCCTTCGTCAGTTTTAACGCATCCGCAACCCACTAATCAAAACAGAATATAACCGCCTCTCTGGAGTGATCAAACTACAGGCTAATAATTTGCAAGCCAATTAATGGCAAGCAGCTACCTCTAGTGTTCATTATAGTAACGGCGCTGCATTCTGGTCCAAATTTAAAATCCTAACTAAACAGAAAACCAATAAACCTTCTCACCTTGTGGTGAACAATCAAATCAGATCAACAGAAGGCCGATACCTTTAAAACACATCTACAAAACACCTTAATCACCCCCGATGACTCCAGATTTGACCACAAAATCGGTATAAGAACCGAGAGACACATAACAAGACGATTCGCGACCCCCTTCAATCCACAGGAACCACATGAACCTCCGATCATGGCACCTGTGGATCATTTCTGCCAAAGTGGCAGATCAAATGCACCGGGACCTGACAAGGCGTTGTCAATGCCACACTCAGACTCTGTTACTTTGCATCTTCATGGAAAGAAGCCAGCACAATCATGCTCCAGAAAAAGGGCAAACCCAGGACCGATCTACACTCTTATACGCCGATTTCTCTACTAAACGTCTTGACTAAGGTCTTTAAGAAGATCCTTAAGGAGAGACTCGTAGACTTCACCACAGAACATAATATCATCCCAACATTCCAATTCGGCTTTAGAGAAGGTCACTCCACCACAACGACATCGACAGAAATCGTCACATATCTCACTCAAAGTATAAAAGACGGCAAAATTTTACTAGGCATTTTTTTTTCATCTCCAAAAAGCCTTTGACCAAGTCTGGAACGCTGGAGTGATCAAGAAATTACTGAACATCAGCCTGCTTTTTTCCATTCTACAGCAGGAGTTCCACAAGGTTCAGTGTTGGCACCTATACTACACACCATACACAACAGCGACTTCTCAAACCCACGATACACTCACACCCTCACTTTACTCTACGCAGACGACACTGCTCTCGTAATAACATTCTTCTTCAGCCTTCATTTATCCATTGTTGAACATAGGCCTCCTCCAATTGCTTCCACGCTTCCCTATCTTTTGCAATTATCATCCACTGTTTTCCAGCTACAGTTGTCATATCGTCTATCCATCTCTTTTTAGGTCTTCTCACGCTTCTTTTTGTTTCTCGAGGTCTCCAGAATGTCACTTTATGAGAACATCTGTTGGTGTCTTGTCTTGCTACATGTGCTACCCATTGCCATCTCAATGTCGCTATTTTTTCCATGATGTCGGTTTCTTTAGTTCTTCGACGTATTTCGGTGTTAGGAATTTTGTCTCTGAGGCTTATATTTAACATGGCCCTCTCCATGGCCTGTTGATTTAATCTTAATTGTTCTGCCATTTTTCTTGTTATTACCATAGTTTCCAACCCATAAGTTGCAACTGCTAGTATACAAGTGTCATAGGTTTTTCGTTTTAAGTGAATTGGGATTTTTCTGTCTTTTAAAATGAAGCTCAACTTACCAAAAGCAGCCCATGACAATTGTGTCCCTCTTTTAATTTCTAGGGTTTGGTTTTCCTTTTCATTTTTAATTGCATGTTCTAGATATATATATATATATATATATATATATATATATATATATATATATATATATTGTTCTACTTTTTCTATATTGATGTTATCTGTCTTGATGTTTTCTAGGCTGTTGCTTAATATCTTTGTTTTGTCAAGATTCATTTTTAATGCTATTTAATTCGATTTGTGGTTTAAATCTTGTAGCACTGATTTTAGTTCATGGATATCTGTGCTTATTAGTACTATGTCGTCTGCGAAACGCAAATGGTTAAGATATACTCCATCTACTTTTAATCCCTTTTCGGCCCAATTTAGTTTTTTGAAAACATTTTCTAATGCCAAAGTAAATAATTTGGGTGAGATGGTGTAATGAACTACTTAGGTTTGCTCAAAATCACCTTGACCTGGTCGACAGGTGGTGCGGGAGATTCTCTTTAGACACCTCAATCTCAGCACATTTACTACATACAGTATAGCTGGAAGAATCAACACTAAACTAGAGGGCCGATCTGGCTGCAACCTGTAACAAGGTTAGAAGCAAAGTCGGTTTACTCAATGCCCTCTGTGGCAAGTTCGGACGGACACACCCACGTACACTTATACACACATACAAAACATTTATCAGGCCGGTGATTGAATATAGGTCTAATCTTTATATCTTGTTCATCCACCGCCTCACACAAGAACTGCTGGGATTGAAACAAGGAATCCCTAAAGTAAACAAGCGAACCGACTACCCATCCGCCCTCATTCATCAACTGTCGAACATCCAGCCCATCAATGAGAGGTTCTACTCTTTAAACAGGAGTTTTACAATCAAAATCATTCGTCACCAAAACTTCAGAGCTCAAAATATTAAAATTAGCTGCTCATCCTTCGGAAATGTATTCAACAGACACCCTAAACGCAAACTCCCATTCATACCCACTAAATTGCAGACCGTGGCCAGCAACGAACTCTCTGATTAATTAATAATATGCCCCCATTAATATCTTGGAGGCAACTCCTCTCTATTATCGCCGTAATCACTAAATGTTCACTTCGAGCTTGCTACACAGGGAGAGATCGGTTTTCTGTGGTTTTCTGATCCCATTGCACAATTATACTTGTCTATTGTCGAGGCTACAGTCCCAGCTACCCTCCCGTGATTCATAACATTTATATACTTATTAATTAGATTCAGTTACAATTCATAACCATATAATTTTATAATAATACAATTCTGACAAGGATCGCTTTAGCTCAACAACCCTTTGACCTCGGTGGGAAGCGTACTACCGGTGAGTCCAAAAGCAGCGACAAAAGCCAATATCAATAAAAACAAACCACGTCCTGAAGAGGTGCTCCACCTATATCAGGACAACAAAATCATCAACTAAGAAAATCAACAAATAGCAAAGATCAAGGAGACACTTATCGAAATCAGAGACTAGTACCTTTTTTGTTTAATTTAAATAAAAGTCATGCGTTAAGGGGTTAATATTTATTAAATACATAATTTAGATATTAAAAGACTTACCTATATATTATCCCCCTATTGTGGAGAAATTGAAGGCCCGAAATAATTTCTGCTGCATAAAATTGAGCTTGTTCCTCGGGAAAACTGCCCCCCGTCGTTATATGAAACATCAAGTCTCCACCATTTAAATATTCCATCACAAAAAACAGGTGGGACTAAAATAAAGATGCGTTCAAATATATACAAAGCTGTTCCTTAGTCAATAAAATGTTTGTATTTCTAATTATGTTTAAGAAGTATTTTGATACGGTGTGTGTAAGTGAAGATGGGATGTGTATGGGTGAGTGTGTATGTGTATATGTATGTGTATGTATGTGTGTATGTTTGAACAAAAGAAAGGAAGGCATTTAAACAAAGTCTATTGGCTACAGCACTAATTTTTTTGATATATAACCCCTCGGTCATAGATTTTTATCGGGCGTTTTCTCAATTATCTATTCTATGTATTTATTTATCGTAATGCTGACTATGTGAGGTCTTGTAGCATGAAAAGACCCACAAAAACCCCACAGATGAGAACAAAGCAGATTTTAACAAAACAAGGGCACAAACAAGGCGACTATTCAGAACTAAAAAGAGGACCTACCTAGAACAGCAAATCCGGGAAATGGACATAAGTGGCGAGAGAAATCAAATAAGGAAATTCTTTAGTGAAGTGAAATCAGTCAGAAAAGGTGCAAGTGTTAGGGTAACACAGCCTATGAGAAATGAAGCAGGTGAACGTATAATGATAGAAACGGAAATCGTCGAACGATAGAAGGAATACTTTCGGAATTTACTAAATATTGAATGTGAGACGGGGAAGCAGATAATACGTTTCATTCTCCAGATATCGAAATACCAGCACCAACACTTAAGAATGCGATCGCGTCTCTGAAAGACCATAAAGCATCAGGAAATTATGGCATAAATGGAGAGTTGTTAAAAAAAGGAAGAAACCTTTTACATTAAAAATTGTATAACATCATTCTGACAGTATGGAAACAACAGAAAATGCCTAATAATTGGAATGGAAGACTTATAATTCCCATATATAAGAAAGGAAACAAAGAACAATTCCGAAACTGTAGAGGCATATCGCTTATTAGCACATCATTTAAAGTGCTATCAAATATCTTGCTAAAGAGACTCACACCATATTCGGAAGATATTCTAAGCGACTACCAATGCGACTAGTTGAATTAACGCAAATGTGCGTGAGAGACTCATATGCGCAAGTAAAGATAGGAAGCAGAACATTGATGCCATTTGGTATAATTTCAGAACTTAGGCAGAGGGCCCCTTAGTCACCCTAGCTGTTCAAGTTTGATTTAGAATATGCAATAAGTAAAACCGTCTGAGCTGACAGGAGGATTTGCTGATCAAGGATCAAAACTGTTGCTGACCTTTGCTGATGATATAGATGCAGTCACGCTTTCTACAAGAGATGAGAGAGAGAGAGAGAGAGATATTTTAACAGCTCGAGAAGGAAACAGGTAGTCTGGGTCTCCGAATAAATGAAGAAAAGACGAAATACATGGTAGTAACCAAAAATCCAAGACCAAGAACATCAGTAGGCAGAACATCAGTATTAATGATCACAACTTTAAAGTAGTAAAGGAGTTTGAATACGTGGGGGCGATAAACACAGCTGACAACCACATAGAAAAATATGTCTCAACAAGAATAGCTGCGGGAAATAGAGCATTATACTCCCTTTCAACATTATTAAGATCAAAGCTGCTAAAAAGAAAATCTAAATTAACACTGTACAAGTCGATTATTCGTCCATATTACATATGGCAGTGAAACATGGACTCTCAAGCAGCGGGAAATCAATAAGCTTCTAGTATGTGAAAGAAAGGTTCTCAGAATAAACTGTGGCCCTCAAAGAAGTGAATTCCCAGGGGATTGGTGAAGACGCCGCAATGCTGAATTGGTGACTCTGTATGGAACTGAAAACATAGTTAGACCTATCAAGACAAACCGTATAAGATGTGCAGGTCACGTGGTACGATCAGAGGATGACATAGTGTTGAAGAGAGTGTTTTTAAAATACCAGATAGTAGAAGATCAGTAGGCCGACCGAGAAAAAGATGGAAGGATGATGTTGAAGCCGATTTATCTAGAATTGGGGTACAACAATGGAAAATAGAAGCGCAAGAGCGTAGAGGATGGAGGGTGATAGTGGATGCAGCGAAGACTCACCCCGAGTTGTAACGCCACTAAAGAAGAAGAAGACGAATAGTTTGACAGATAACTGTGCAGTTAAAAGAATATTATCCAGGGTTGCATTTAATTAACATTAAATTATATTTGGTAAGAAGTATACTGTACTTTTATTACATTGTGGTTGCGGTTTCACATACTGCATCCTCAGGATATTAAGAGTTACAAAGCTATTATTTTTATTTATTTAAATACTAAATTTTGTATAATATAAATCAATTTTAAAAAATCGAAGGGTGCTTATGCTAGTTTTGCAGGCGGCACCTTATACCCTAGCACGGGGACTGGATACTGGCTATCTATCTAATCTATCTAATCAGCCTTAAACGCCCACTCTTGAGCATAGGCCTCCCCTGTTAATATCCATTGGTCTCTATTTTGGGCGATCTGCATCCAGTCCTTTCCTGCCGTTCTCTTAAGGTCGTCAGTCGATCTCATCTGTGGTCTTCCTCTTTTTCATTTCTTTTCCTATGGTCTCCAGTGTAGAATTCGCTTATTCCATCTTTCATCTTTTTGCCGGAGAGTGTGACCGGCGAAGTTCCATTTAAGTTTTGCAACCTGTCTTGATACATCGTTCACCTTTGTTTTTTCTCTGATCCATGAGTTTCTTTTCCTGTCTTTAAGACCGATACCCAGCATCTGTCTTTCCATTGCTCTTTGTGTTTTGGATATCCTGTCGATGTTCTCCTTTGTGAAGGTCCATGTTTGTGAGCCATATGTGATAACTGGTAAAATGCACTGGTTAAATACTTTAGTTCGCATATATTGAGCGAACTTTTTATTTTTTAGAATATATGATAGATTACCAAATGAGGCGCATGCTAGTCTAGTTCTTCTTTTTATTTCTTCTGTTTGATTGTCCCTGTTCAGCTTTATTATCTGTCCTAGGTATATGTATTTTGCCACCGGCTCTAATTTATTCTGTATGACTACTATTTCTAATTGGTTTGTCATAGTCTTGGTTAGACCTACCTCTATCGCTTTTCTATCTAGTTCCTCAACCATCTTCTGTACCTCTTCCTTCTTATTTGTTATCAGGACTATATTGTCTGCATATCTCAAGTGGTTGAAGAGCTCTCCATTTATTCTTATTCCATATGTATCCCATTCTAATTTTTTAAATATGTCTTCCATAGCCTGATTGAACAATTTTGGAGATATTGTGTCTCCCTGCCTGATTCCTCATTCGAATTTTATTGGTTCTTTGGATTAGTTTGCATTGGTTCGTCAATTTTATTGTGGTACTCGCATTTTTGTATATGTTTGTTATTAGGTCCGTGTACCTGTAATCAATTCTGCTGTTCTGTAGTGAGTTTTTGATGGCCCAATGTTCTATGCTGTCAAACGCCTTTTGGAAGTCTACGAATGCCATGTATAATGGGATTTGATACTCGTTCGACTTTTCAATAAGTATTTTTACTGTTAGCAGATGGTCGCTAGTACTAAAACCCTTTGTTTGAATCCCGCTTGTTCTCTTGCTTGGTATTCGTCAAGCTTAGTTGTTAGTCTATTTGTCATGATCTTCGTTAGTAGTTTAAATACAACACTTAGTAATGTTATAGGTCTATAGTTTTCTAAGTTCTTTCGGTCACCTTTTTTGAACATTAATAGTGTCTCCGCATCGTTCCTACTATTACAAATACTGGCTACTGGCTACTATTACAAATATATTAGCAGTAAGTATTGCAGTATTACTGATTACGGCATTGTGGATTTACAATGCCGTATTTGTTAAATTCAGAATACACAAAAATCTACTCTACTTTACACATAACTTAACGAAATATTAATTCATCAACACCTGTCTTAAGTCCCATTAAATCTCACATACATTAAAGAGACGTGTAATTTAATATGAAAATATATTAGAAATTACTTGCGTGGTCCAACTAATTGAAAAACATTTGTTTTAGATTTAGTTGAGACATAATATTTATATCAGCAATTTGTCATCGATTTAATAAGTACGTAATTACGTACACAGTTATAATTTAATTGAAAGAAAAATCATCGAATGATAAATATAAATTTAGACCCGGAAAAATTAAACGAATGTTTTTGTTAGATGGGTTATAGATTAATTATAGCTGGTTTTAAATGCAGTGGAGAGAATTTCTCAAAACAATAACGCCTAACCTAACTGTCGTGTTATCGAAGAGGGGTTACAAATAATAATCGTTACTTTACATAAACACATGAGGAGCGCCTAAACGGAGGACTTCGCAGATCGTGCCGTGACGTCACCAATCATACTGGTCATCACTGGTCAATGTGGTTTATGTGTATTGTTGGTTGCGAACATTTTTTTTATAAATTAATAATATAAGTTTTGTTCGCGGAGACAGTCCCTGACTGGTTTCTGACTGTTTCGCATGCGCAGTTCTGTTTTCAGGCGTTCGCGGTGTTAAAAATCCGGGACTTTGACAAAGAGTTCGATGTTCGCGGAGAGTTCCAAACTGGTTCATGATCAGTCCATTTGGTTCATGGATTAGAGTGCGGATTTTTAGTTAGCGCAAGCGCTATGGAAACTGTAAATTGTCAGGTTTTGTGTTTGTTTTTTTTTGGTCAATCGTTAATACCAGTGATATGCTCTTACATATCTCTGGTTAATACTAACTAACCTATTATTTATTTTTGTTGAGAAGCGGCAATAGGTATAATCTTTATTCTCTATTCTCTAAAATTCTCTAAATCTTTTTAGCGATATAAATTAAAAAATATAAAAAAGTCATTTAATATTTTATTGCATTATAAATATGGAACTAAAAACAGTACATATATTTATAAGTATTAAAAAATGAATGTTATTTATAGATAAGCGATCATTTTACATCCAGCGATGAGGATTTAGAGGAAATTCTGGACGTTCAGGGTCATTGATATCAATTTCATCTCCGTAGACATCGTTTCATCTTACTACACTAGCACCGCAGAATAAACAAAAATTTATTATTATTTATTATTGCTTATTATTACAATTGTTTATTACTCTGTGCTAGTACCCTATTTTTTACTTACACATTTTGACAATGTAGCAATATCGTCTTTAAAATAAATTTTTGTCAAACGTCTGTGTTCCTCCTTATACATATAAACAAAACAGCGTGTTGATGTTTTGGGGTTAGACACAGTCAGAAATATCCGGAAATCGTTCGCGGAGAAATAGCTGTTAAAAACTAGTAACTAATCGCGCCACCGCCCAGCGCACAACGTTAATCTCAAATCGGTCCGAAATTTATCCAAAACTAGTCAGGGACTGTCTCCGCGAACAAAACTATTATTACTTCAAGTCATCTCTTTAACCCGTTTGATAAATTTAGTAATGGTTAAATTATAAGAATAACTCTAAAATAAATAGTAAATAATAGCAAATCAAAATTAAAGGTTTTTTAAAATATTTTTAAAAAGTATTTTAAAAAAAAACTTTTTGCGCATTTTTTCCAATAAAAATTTGTTATTTTATATACAGGATGTTGACTGATGTTATATATCAATTACTATGATACCAACTTTAATATTTTAAATGAAACATTGGTTATATTATAAAATTTTTGGATTCTGCACAAAATTCCCAGAACTTTGATATATTGCATGTAATAGTTTTAATTAACTTATTTTAGGATACAGGTCATACAGGGTGGTTAATGAATAGATGTCACCACAAACACTTGATTTTTGGTATACCGTATAACCTAAGAAATTATTTTTTGACTGTCAATTCGTTGGTATTTTAATTGTAGATTTCTTTCTTCAAAAATAAAAGAAAATGGGAGTGTTTTGTGTTGAGTGTAATAAGGTGTTTCAGACCCAATCAAGTCTTAATCTTTTATTAACAACTCTGTACAACATATTTGCTGATCACTGTTGGTTTACTTAATCCAAACCTGTTAAAAACTCTTCATTACACCAATTACAATTGTCGATCCACTCTCAAATATTATACCTTACAGTTATATATATATATATATTGTAAATTATAACTTATTCCGTACTTTATTTGACAAATAAATATTTGACATTTTATCTATCGGTAAGTTTATTCGGAACTAAAAGGCTACCTTTTTCATCTGCCAGATAAATACTGATAAATACTTAATCGGAGGTAAAGAAACTTTCCTTATCATAGCGACGATCTTATTATATTTAACACAACATGATTGGTGACGTCACTCCATGTTCATATCTGTCAAGGGTGACGTCACGGCACAATCTGCGAAGTCCTCCTTTTAGGCGCTCCTAACACATGACATGTCTAACCCCCGTCATCCGTGTTGCCTAACTCCGGCACCTATATCTTAAACTAATAGGCTAACAACACACTAACAATCGAAGAGTATGGTTTACAATAGATCAAATTGTTGAAGACATGTACAAAATTGAGACCGTGTACTAATATAATTATTAATAATATTAGATTACCTGTGGGATTTTTTTTTCAGTTATTCTATCAGGCGCGGTCCCCTGCGAATGGGGGATGCTCTCTGGGTATTCTTAGAACCGATATCCAGAGGGTAGCATGTCTAACCCCCGTCATCCGTGTTGACTAACTCCGGCACCTATATTTTAAACTAGGCTAACAACACATCTCCCTTTTTTTATAAAAGATCCCTGTGTCATTGATGATCTTATACCTAAACTAACTTAAACTACTACAAACATAACCTGTTAAATGAACCGGTTTCTTCACAAGTCTTTTTGGCCTGCTAGGCTTTACGCACTCAAAGTCCGATACACTATCAGTGTCACTATCACGTTTATCCTGACCCGATGGAGATAAAACATGATTTTCACTTTGTTCGATTTTGTCCGGAAATACACTGGGTTCCCCCTACTACTTTCCTCCATAATTTTACCCTGTATGTCACCATAGCTTTGATTAGAGCAAGGCATTAGCTTTGTGTTACTAGAAATTGGCGGAACATAATCATTTGAGGATTCTGGTTGGGTGCTCAATACAGGGAAACAGTAGGGTGCATGAATCAAATGCCAGCTTTTTCTTCTAAATTTCGCAGTTTCAGTTTCAATTATATAGGACCTGGGTTCCTGACAGATCGCAACAACTTGCCCACATTTCCTGATATCAACCACCCACACAGAATCACCAACCTTAAGAGGATCTAAATCCTTGGCATTGTGTCGCTTATTGTAGTTTCTCACTTGTTTATCCTTTATTTCGTTCTTTTTATTTTCAGTGTTTGGTTCTTTTGAAAAGTTTAATAAGCTTGGAAGTTGGGGCAAGTTAGATCTTAATTTTCTATTCATTAATAATTCAGAAGGTGAAACACCACATTCTAGGGGTGTACATCTGTATGCTAACAATGCCAAACTTGGGTACTCATTTTTTATTTTTCTGAATTAATCTTTTTGCAATTTGTACAGTGCGTTCCACTCCACCGTTGCTCTGTGACCAGTGTGGACTGCTCGTCTTATGAACAAAATTATATTCTAGTTTATTCGTCTTCCGGGTTTGGACCGTGTCATTTGTGAGTGACCCAAAAGTGGGTTCATCTCGACGTTTCGCTACAATTGTATGTAGCTTCTTCAGGAGAACAAAGAAAAAGAAAAAAGAAAACAAAAGAACAGGAAGATGGGTAGTTAGCAACGGTAACTCAGTTACTCAACGCAACCAGAGACGCGAATACTAACTACCAAGATGGGCATTTGGTCACAGTAACTCAACTACTCAACGCAGCCAGAGGTGAAAACCAAATGCCAGGACAGGGATTCACGTCCAACAGCTCAGAACACTAACGCGTCGAGAGGCGGGGAGTGAATCCGACGATTACTTCGCTACCGCTCTATTTATAGTCGCGGTGCCTGTCGTGTCGGGACGTATCGGCACACTTCGTGGCGCGAACGTCAAGAAGCGCGCGCTGGCCAATCATGTGGCTGCATCGTGGTGGCGGGACCGGACGGTGGCTCTAGACTGAGATTCCAGATGGGAGACAAGTAGTATCCTTCCTCTCGATTGATATTATGGGGATTTTTTCGGATCTCTAGAGATTCGCGGATTTTCCTGGAATAAAAGAAGGGGCTCTTAGAAATAATATGGGTTTTTTCGAACAATATGGAATGACCGGTTTCTTGGCAGTGTTCGGCAACTGCAGAATGGGAGAAAAGACCTGATCGAATGCATCTTTGATGCTCTTGAATCCGAGTTTTGACGCAACGACCAGTTTCGCCAATATACACATGTCCACATGAACAAGGAATAGAATAGACACCACAGGAAGATAGGGGCGGTAATGGGTCCTTAGAAGAGGGTAGATATTGTGAGATTTTCTTGGGTGGTCGAAAAGTAGTCCTGATACCTTCTTTGCGAAGAATTTTGCCAATCCTGCTACAAGTTTTTTGCAGATTTCGTTTGAAAGATAGTCTGGTGGCTTTCTTTTGGACATTTTTGAGAAGAGTTCTATATCGCACTAATTCTGGGCACCAAACTGCTCCACAGTACTCCAGTAGTTTTATACAAAAGAATAGAACCCGAAAAGGATGTTTTTGTAAAAGTCTTATTAATATATTGTATATATTTTTGTCTAAAATGAATATTTTTCTATAGTCGGACAATTTTCAATTAAAGGTGACTAATCTACAAATTGAACTAAACGGTAGCGGCAACCATGAAAAATTTCATTAGTAAATTCTTACCGGGGTCATTTTTATTGTGTATCTTCGCCCATCTAAATATGTAAATTTGTAACCCATCTAAGATAAATTTGCCCCCGTAACAGTATAAATTGGTGCGATTCACGAGTGTATAGTGAGACAAGTTCATAGAATAGTTTGCAACATCGATAAAATTATCAATATTTTGCTGGTCTATATATTTACGTTTTTAGAAAGAATGTTAATTGGAGAAATATGATATCTTAGTTTATTGAAGTTTATGAAATATGATATCTTCCAGATTTTATACAATGTACATAGGCGTAGCGTATTATTGGGAATATATTTATTAAATATATTTTATTATTATTTGTTTTGAGGTAAGTAACGTAAATATGAGGCCAGTTTATTCTTTATATAGTATTAAACCCTTAACGGCCGCTCAATATACAAAGAGAAATTTGACAATTAATTTATTAGATTGGATTAAAAACACAAATTAGGAATAAATTACAACCAAAAAGATATTTTTTCTCATTTTTAAGGAAAACAGTACAATTATTTTTAATAAAGGAACATATTGTATCTTAAACGTAAATTAAATTTTAAGGTAAAAATTTTCGAAATATTCGGGGTGTAGATGCATTCTACACTTTTTACATAAATAAATAGTATTACTTTTGTACATCCTACATATTTGCACTATCGTCTCTTTTTATAATGTGGCCAATATTGTCGAATCTGGTTTCATCTGGTAAAACAAATTTAGATTGACGCCCATGTACTGACACTGATGTAGCGGTTTCTTCACTATTATAAATTAAAATTATAAATCTATGTCGGCTCATGCTTTCTCTTATAATATGCACTTCTTTATCCTCATCCTTTGACCAATGCATATCAACTTGAAGCAGAGTGTAAACCAGATAATATACATATGTTAATAATTTTTTTAAATCTGTTATTCATTTCAAAATTGTGACGGTTATTCTCAATTACTTTTTTATCAAAAAAAGTGAAAAAACTTCAATATATGACTTGCCTACATGGTTGGCTTTTATATTGTCTAAATATCAATCAGACTGATGTTGAATTACTACTGAGCACGAAAGAATATCCGTTATTATAACTTGAGATAAATTTGGATTTACTATTTTTGCCTTATTTTTACTTATTGGTGTTTTTCTTTGGACGTTTTATCTGTGGTTCAGAGGAATATTATAATCAGAATCGTTAGAATTCCCAATCACTTGTATTTCATATGTACCTGCAATATCCGATTTTATTGATTACAATAATATACCAGCAAACGAATGGGAAAGATACCTGACGGAACTGTTTAAAGCAAAGGAAAATAATAATCAACACAATAACGTACCTGAACTAAGAGACGAAATAGAAATCAGTTTTCACGAAGTAGAATTAGTCATAAATTCACTCAAAAAGAGAAAGTCGCGAGGACCAGACGGAATACCCAACGAGCTTCTAAAATACGGATGAGAAAGTTTAAGCCTAGAGATGACAAAACTTATACAAAAACTAATATTGCACTGCAAGATACCAGACGCATGGAGAAACAGCATAATGATACCAATGGTCAAGAAAGGAGATAAAGAAGACCCCAACAATTATAGAGGTATAAATCTACTGAACACCGCACTTAAGCTTACCACAAAAGTCCTAACCAACAAAATCAATAAACTAACAACTTTATCAGATGAACAACAAGGATTCAGATCCGGATGATCCTGCGTAGACGCCGTATTTGTACTAAGACAAATCACAGAAAAGGCCATCATATCTATGTTTTATAAACCTGACAAAGGCTTTCGATCGCATCCAAGTCAAAGACGTCTTACACCTACTGTATAAAAGGAACATACCAATCAATATTATACAAACCATCGAAAGCATCTATATCCATAATCGAATACAAGCAAACATAAATGGAAAACTAACACAGCACTAACGCATTCATATGATAATAGTTTAGCTTACTTCATTTTAATTTATATGAACTTCATAATATATTTTCATATTTATGTAAACGAGTAAACACAACAAAATTTCAAATTAAGTTTAAAAAAAACAAATATAACGTTTACAGCACACAGCAATTCTATAAATAGAGAATGATGTGCAATGATGTGTAATTAAAATTGCAGATTGTTTTTAGTCTAATGAAAAAAAAAAAAATATTTTCCAAAGTTTTCTGTTTTTTGAAGTTCTGTATTAGATACTCTCTAATAAGAATAAAATTTTATTTTATTTTGTTAGACAACTATAAGATACCTGTTAAAAGAGACATGATAATTTAATAATTAAATCGGTCTTAGATTTAATTTTTACGTAATTACTTATGTGTTTAAATAAATAATTAAAAATTTTTTTGGTACGCCTCTGCAAAATTGATAATTTCAATACGATTTCGTTGAAAAGTTATCGTTAAGGGCTTCGTTAAGTACGATGTTGCCAAGTAATCACCTTCAATTAAAAATTGTTGTAGTATATAAAAGATTCTCTTCATTTGGCAGTTGTATCATTTTTTATGTAGGCAGTCCGAGTATTTTACTGACGAAAACCGTTCCACTCGTTGACGTAGATATTAGCAGTTGTTCCATACATCAATTCTTATGATTTATTTGTTTCATGAAATTCATATTTATAAACAAGCTGTGGGATATTATTAACCGAGAGTAAGGTGGTAGACATAATTTTTGTATAATTTTAAAAAGCCGCGGTTATTTTACTCGCTGATTCGCTGCATTTAATGACCCAGCTATTTTGTACCGACACATACTTCACTCATTAATTCTACATGACCGTGAATTGTCTGAGTCGTCGTCTTAAATCAAGTGGATTCTATAATTAGACAATAAAAATACTATGCGGAATAGAAAGCGATTATTTCATCGAATAAATAAATTTAAGTTTATAGGCAGACGTCCAAATTTATAAAAAGATATTTTAATATAAAAAAAAACGTTTGTTTATTTTTCAGCTATGATCTGTTTTTGTTGTTTTCAAAACATAAGGTAAAACTATATAAATATAGAATGTGGGATATAAATATACACGAAAAAATTTAAATAGATATTAAAAATGCGAAAATTCTCTGGTGAGCAGAACCCTATACTGCTAGAAATAGGCACATGGGGAAAAGATAACAAAACAACAAGGGATAGAAAGAAAACGAAGTGGTCCAACTTCAAACGAACTATTTTATAGGAATTTAAAACGTTTTTCCAATTGACAATAAACAAGAAATTAAGGAAAAGGAAAGGAAAAATAAAAAACAATTTGAAGCAGGAAAAGTGGTTGGATATTTACAATAAAACAAATAAAAATGAAGCGGTAAAACTTTTCATTGACAAAATTTTAAATTTAATAAACAAAAATACAATTATTTTAAAAGGAAATGATCTAAAAACCACTTTTAAAAAATATTGGATGACAGGGGACTTTTAAAGTCTGTACAGTAAAAACACAGATTGTATGATCAGCTAATCCAAGATCCCTCAGATAACTTAAAAAAACAACGATATACAGACTATAAAAATAAATTAAGACACTTAGTTAAAACTGCAAAAAGAAATTATAAACAACGAATTGAAAAAAATAAGACCTCTTCTTCATCACTTTGGAATGTAATTAATTCATTGTGTGAAAAATAAAAGGAAATACAAAAATTGAATCGATTAAAACCAAAACAGGAGAAAAAATAATTGACAGAAAAGAAATTGCAAACGAATTTAATACACATTACAGCACATTGGGACAAAGGTATGCAAAAAAAATACCCATTTGTAATAAACAGATTGAGGACATAGATAGGATAGAAAGCAGCATGTACTTGTATCTCGTTGACCAAAAAGAAGTGGTAAATGCAATACAATCTTTAAAACACAAAAAATCTCCTGGCTGGGATGGGATCAAGACAGAAACCATCAAACAAATTAAGGAAGAAATTATTACTCCTTTAACTTTTCTCATTAATGCATGTTTTCAGGATGGTTGTTTTCCAGAATGTCCAAAAGTAGGCAAAATCAAACCTCTGTTTAAAAAAGGAAATAAAGAAGACGTGATTAATTACAGACCAGTATCTTTGTTGTCTGTTTTTTCCAAAATATTTGAAAAAATTTTAAAAAGTAGATTAGTGAGTTTTTTGGATAGGTTTAGTATAATATCGGATTGTCAATACGGTTTTAGAGAAAGAAAATCTGCACAAGATGCTATTTGTCGATCTCTCTAAGGCGTTTGACACGATATCTCACGGGATCTTGTTAGAGAAACTTGAGACGTATGGTCTGAGAGGACGCGTTTTGACATTACTAAATAGTTACTTAACAGACAGAAAACAATTTGTAGAAATTGATGGTGTCGAAAGTGATCCTGAAGTAATTAATTATGGCGTACCGCAAGGGACCGTTTTAGGCCCTCTACTCTTTACACTTCATGTTAATGACATGCTTAAACTAAAAACTGATGGAAACATAATAAGCTTTGCTGATGACACCGCAATTTTTTATAAGGCCGATAATTGGGAAGATCTTAAAACTATAGTTGAACAAGACTTCAAAGTTATAAAAACATGATTGCAAATAAATAAACTCACAATAAATTACGAAAAAACTAAATATATACCTTTTGCAATATATAAAAATTCTCTGCCAACTTTTAACTCATTAAAAATAAATAAAAATCAACAAATATGTAAAGCAGAATACATAAAATATTTAGGAGTTTTAATTGACAGGCACCTTAAATGGGACTTACAAATAAAAAATATTATAAGAAAAATAAGAGGACTGTTACCAAAATTCCGCTATTTAAAAGAGTTTTTAGATGTTGAACAGCTTAAAATGCTTTACCTGTCTTTAGTACAATCTCATCTTGTATATAGGATTTTAGGATGGGTTGGCGTAGCTGATTGCCATCTGGTGACCCTTCAAAATACTCAGAAATGGTTTCTTAAACTAATATATGGAAAACGAAAAACATATCCCTCAGACTAACTTTTTCATGAAACTCAGGTTCTTGATGTTCGGCAATTGTACTGCTTAGAGCTACTTAAAAATATTCATAAAGATAAAATACCTCTTAAAGTAAAAGTGTCAAATTATGAAACAAGAAGAAAATTGAATGTTGAATGTCTCCACACTTCAAAAACAATCACGCAACGGTCAATTAAATATTTTGCTCCAAGAATATACAATCAATTGCCCATAAATTTTAAAAATATCAAAAAATTTTATGTGTATAAAAAATTAGTTAATGCATAGGTAAAAGAAAAAAGGGAGTTGTGTAACAATTTAATAAATTTAAATTATACTAGATAAAAAAAACGAAACAAATTAGATTAGATTAGAAACTGTAAAAATGAAATAATAGTTTGTAAAAAAAAACATTAAACCTGTTAATATTAGACAGTAAAAAAGTCCTAGAGCTCGAAAACATCATAAAAGAAGCACTAAGGCATATCACTAGCAAAAAAGAATATAAAATTGACATAGGAAGATGTAGAGACAATAATCGAGAAATAAAAAAAATGATAAAGGAAACAAAGTGCAAAAAAGGGAGCCAGAAGAACAAGAAATCAGGAAAATAAAATTAAGGTAAACCGACTGAGTCGAGAAGTTAAACAGTTACTAATAGAACACAGAAGCCAAAAGTGAGTCACATACGTAAAAGTAATGGAGGAAAAGAGCCAAAATATGCAAGAAATATGGAGGCTACAAAGAACCATAAGAGTCTATAGAACACCCATTTCCTTACTACACGAAGAAAACGGAATCATTTACTATGTAGAAAAGAAAACAGAGGTGATGACAAGGACTCTTGAGAGATATAATGTACGTTGAATTATTACTAAGATGAAGACTTAGACTTTATCGAAGTAGTCGAAGGAACAGAACGAGAAAAGCCCGAAGAACAAAAAGAAATAATAAATCTCACATCACCAAGAGAAATAAGAGAACTGCCCCGAAAAAATTTACCAAAGAAATCACCTGATCCAGATGAAATCAACAACAGAGCTCTGAAGTATCTTCCTTCGAAAGCAATTTTATATCTGACAAAAATAATAAACGCAATACTAAAATACGGGCGTTCCGTATGATAATCAGTTAGCCCTAGACTCCAGCAAAGATCAGAGGTAATGTAAGTCAATAAAACCTCACCAACTACAGGGGGTCATGTAAGATGCCCCCATTTTCAGTTTTTAGTAATCTACAAATCAACAGTCTATTGCAATTACCTTCATAAACACCTTGAGGATAGTTTTTTAATACCGAGTTTTCTACCATGTTTTCATGTGGCCATACAATGTTTTTTGACAACTTTTTATTAAACTGATGATGGAATGAGTTTATTCCGAAAAGATCTTCATTAAAATAAAAGTTTTAAGCTTTTAATAAGCATTTTTTTATACCTTAATACACACGACCACCACGTGCTTTGTATTCAACAGGTATACTAGCCACTCCTGGATATCTCCACTTCATGGTTTGTTCCAGTTTCACTTTTAATATCCCACAAAGCTTTTATCTACATCGTTATAATGCGTAAACTATTAGACCTACTTGAATTCTGAGAGCACGAAATTAAATAGAAAGGCTCATAGTCGTATTAGCAAATTAAATCATTTTTTGTTTATTAAAGTTTATGTTGAATATTGTAAAAGCGGGTTTCAAATCAAAGAGATTTTACTCTTAATAACTTCAAATTTATAAAAGTAGCAATATCTCTGGTTTTAATTAACGAAAATTTATTTATTTGATTATAAAGATTATAAAAATGCAATTATGCAATTTGTGAATTGTTTATCCAGTTATATTATGAATGAATGCATGTTATGTATTCACTTTTAAAAATAGTGAAATCGAGAAAGTGAAAATTATTTTGGAAATTGGTTATTAAAAGAATGATCATGATATAGAAGGTGAAGTGCGTAAGTGGAATCTGTTTTTCTATTATTGAAAGCTATTTTGTGTTCTGTTATCCGTTTGTTAAAGGTTCTACCCGTTTGACAGGTGCAAGTTTGTAATTCGCCACTGAAATGTAATTTCTTACCTCTGTCTGAAAAGTGCAAAGTAAATGGCACAAAAATGGATGCCTGGTTCCTAACGCCAACACTTTTCTTTCTATTAAAGTGCACTCAACATCATTGTCTTCAACAATCACATCTTTTTTAAGGCATTTTACTGCATAGTAGTAATCGGTGTCTGTTAGTTTGGCTAAAAGTACCTGAAACAAAATGTTACAGTACAAATATCAACTTTTAAACAGTATATTTTTGAAAATAGTTTTTTAAGAAACACGTATAACAAATAAAAATTCAGTTTAGTATGAAGACGAAAACTACAAATTAAGATAAGGAAAAAAGTTTATCCAGTTTGGTGCTTATGTTGTTTGGTAAAGGCAAAACTTACAGTAGTCAAAGCTAAAACAGAATTTTCAGAAATCTATACAATCAACTTAATACTACAAAGGGTGAATAAGATAGCCAAACATAGATCAATATTAAAAAGCGATAGATACAAATTCTTTGACGTAAATGTGAAACTAAGAATTTGGCAAGAAATCCGTTGTAGTAACGGAGAAAGTAGCAGCAGTGGTCACTTCTTCTTCTTCTTCTCGTGCCACTCCTAGCGGAGATTGGAAAGCATCATGCCCACTGCGACTTTCTTAGCAGCGCGCCTAAAAAGTTCAATCGAACTACACCCGAACCATTCACGTAGATTACGAAGCCACGATATTTTTCTTCTTCCCACACTTCTTTTGCCCTTAATTTTGCCCTGCATGATGTTTCTTAAAAGTTCGTACTTTTCACCTCTCAGAATGTGCCCCAAGTATTCCATCTTTCTAGTTTTTATCTCATTTAGAATTTCGCATCTTTTGTCTAAAGTTTGGAGTACTTGCATGTTGGTGACGCGGTCCATCCATGATATTCTGAGAATGCGCCTATAGAACCACATCTCGAAAGCTTCGATGTTTTTTATGGTCAACTGTTTTAAAGTCCAAGCCTCAACTCCATATAACAGGGTAGAAAAGACATAACACCGCAGCATTCGTATTCGTAACTGTATATTAATATCACGATTGCAAAAGAGTTGGCGCATTCTATTAAAGACTGATCTAGCGATTTCTATTCTACATCTAATCTCTTTTTTTTTTTATCAGTATCGCCTGTGATCCAAGCACCTAGATATTTATAACAGGGCACACGCTCAATCGTTGTATTGTCTATTACAAGATTAGCTCTGATGTTCTTTGATTTCGTGATTACCATAAATTTAGTTTTTTTCAAATTAATTTTCAAGCCGTAACTGTTACAGTATATATTGAGACTTTGAACGAGATGTTGTAGTTCTACTAGCGTTCCCGTTAGGAGAACTGTACCGTCACCATACCTTATATTGTTGATCGTCTCACCATTTATTATCAGACCAAGATCTTCTTCCTCTAGTGCTTGTTCACAGATAGCTTCACTATACAGATTAAATAATAGTGGCGATAAGATACATCCCTGCCGAACTCCTCGACGGATTTGAATTTCTTCTGTTAGTCTGCCCTCAACCTTGACATTTGCTGTTTGATTCCAAGATAGATTGCATATAATTCGAATATCTCGGCTGTCTATATTTTTCTTTATTAGAACTTGTCTTAGTGGTTCATGTTGTACTTTGTCAAAGGCCTTTTCGAAATCAATAAAGCAGGCGTAAATTTCTTGGTTCATGTCTAAGCATCCCTGTAAGAGATCGTTCATTGCAAACAGAGCCTCCCTTGTACCCAGCCCTTTTCTGAATCCCATCTGAGTGTTACTGGTGTCTACGTCTAATTTCCTATAGATCCTATTATGGATTATTTTTAAGAACAGTTTTAGAGCATGACTCATCAAAGCTATCGTATGATATTAGTTGCATTCCTTTGTATTTGCCTTTTTTGTAAATAGTAGCCTAGTATAAAGGTCGAACGGAGCCATTCCCTAGGTATTATTCCAGTTCTATACATGGTGTTAAATAGATCTAGGAGTATTTTAATAGATTCATCGTTCATAAGTTTGAGCAGTTCTACGTGAATTTCATCAGGACCGGGGGCCTTACCACTTTTTGCTTGTTTGATTGCATATTCTATTTCTTCTCTGATTATATCAGGCCCTGTATCATCTGTATATTCGTTTGAGATTTCTTGCCTATCTTTGTCATCAAACAGTTGTGATATGTATTCTGTCCATCGGTTCATTTTTTTGTTGTAAATCTGTTATAATTATACCATCTGTATCTTTGATCTGTCCTGTCTGTGTTGTTCTTCTCCTTCCTGTCATTTCTTTAATCTTTTTGTGTACATTAAAAAAGTCATAGTTTCGCTCCAGTGGTCACTAGAGTAACAATATAGAGTGTTTTCTATTTGTTTATTTACAATTAAGGTGCATCAACCAATGTGGTTATTAGCCACAGTTTTCTGTCACAGTTTTCGAATAAACACAGTTTTCTTCTAGACACTTGCGTAGCGTTGTCGGTAAGTTACACTTTTTCGTCTCATTTGAATATGCAGGGCATTCGATTAAGCAATTATGGACACTTAAACTGTTACGACACTTACCGCACATAGGATGAACACTTCCAGTAATATGGTATTCATGTGTTAAGCGTGTATATCCTAATCTCAGTCTGTTTAGTATAGTTGTTACTACACATATTCTTCCATCTTGTAACTGCTATTTTTATGTCTCGTAGTTTTTGTTGCGATTGATTCCATTCTTGAAGCTACCGTATTTTCAGTGACGAGTTAATCCAGCGATGAAAATTTTTTTTATAGGTAGGTTCTGTCAA
The DNA here is from genome assembly GCA_918026665.1 of Diabrotica balteata. Taxonomy (NCBI): domain Eukaryota; kingdom Metazoa; phylum Arthropoda; class Insecta; order Coleoptera; family Chrysomelidae; genus Diabrotica; species Diabrotica balteata. The sequence continues at coordinate 45,074,341 of OU898284.1, forward strand.
GTCTTCGTTGTTAACTGAAGATTTGGCGACAGCATCTACTCTTTCATTACCATGTAAATCTATATGTGACGCAATCTACATAAATTTTACAATCGCATTCTTTTGCTGAAGTTGGTAGAAATGATTTTTTATTAATCGCAACAATAGATGAGTTGGGTAAATGGTGCCTAAGCTACTCATGAAACTTAAGGAATCTGTTATTATTAGGCACCTGTCTAAATTGGCGTTCAGTGCCTCTTCTAATGCCTTGTAGATTGCGAATGGTTCTCCTGTCCATTTTTGTTGTTTTTGTTTATATAGGTACTTTTTTTCCAGACTACTTTCATCCTGTTATAATTCGGCTTTAATTAGCTCATTTTTAGTTCTATTAAATTTTGTTACCCTTGTTATTTTTGCTTAAGTTTTATTTGAGCATAATATTACCGGTTTAGTTCTTTTTCTTTTAGTTCTATGACCATTATCGATCGTTTCATATTATGTTGACTGCCATATTCGCTATCATGGCTGTATTGATAGCAGCTCTAAATAATGGTGAAGTTTATTTTCGGTACATTTCATGTATCCATTTTTATTTCATTCATTCTAGCTGGTTAGAAGATTCTTAGAACCCCTGTCTCATTTAAAGAGTGTCGTAGCGGTTTTGTAATTCAGCTGTTACCATGATTGTTTTTTGGGAAAGTTAAGAACTAGGCGATTGTCCGTTATCTTTCTATATTGTGCAGCAGGAAGAAAATAGTAACCCGTCTACTCTCGAAAACCTAATAGCCATTGGGATGTCGAAGAAACAAGAGTTAGCCACGAGAGGCTAATAATCAATATAAAAAATATTTTTACTCAAGAAAATGAAAAAAAAAAAAATTAATATGAAGTCCCTTGTGATTCGCCAGCTGCGTTTTATAAGCGTATGAGTATTTAAACACTTTATGCCACTGCTCATGCATCGAGATGTGACTACAAGCTATATAGCTGCTTGTCCAGCATTCTACAGCATTGCAGGATGGGGTGAACGTCATTTAACGATGTAAAAATACCTACACCCCAACTCTATGGCCTCACGTTGAGGTTTAGGTTGTTATGTATATTTTTAAATATAATATAATCTCATAAAGTTCTTATTAGTCTGCTGACCAGATTGCAATAATTAAAAATGCAAATAAACGTTTTTTCGAAATAAATAAAACATCAATAAAATATCAACTGATCAAAGACGAATCTAAAGTACTATAATAAGCTTTTTTAGAAAAATATGATAACATATACTTACTTTACCAAAACTTCCCTTGCCAAGTACTTTAAGAAAATCAAAGTCCTCTACAGCATATTTTTTAAACCTAGGAATGGTTGTAGCAGGTGGAATTATTTTATCGGTAGGTGGAATAAATACTTCTTCTGCTATTTCCGGTCCGTTTGTGTTCGTGGTCACCGCCTCCCTTTGAGAAACTGAAAATACAAAAAAATACAGATTTCAAAACGACAAAATTAACAATATAAAAGCAATAAACTCTAGTCATATACGGTAGTACCTGCTGAATGAATGGTTGGGGGGTTAACCCCCCTTCAGGGCTTATTAAGTAAAAAATATATAAAGAATAGTAGGAAAATGTAACTTGTCTTTCACACACAACGTTGCAGTTTCGCAACGATACATAAACATTTATTAAATATGAACAGCATTTTTGTTAGTTTCAATTCTCCTCGTAGTATATTTAAACCAGATTTGCCTATACGAAATAATGCAGCTATTTTAAGAAATAAATTTTCAAGAAGCCATCTGCCAAATATCACCACATGTGTGTGTAAATAAGATAAGGGGTTGCATTCCATACACAAGGGTCGAGTTTTGTCTTTCAACCCGGACACATGTGTTAATAGTACCTGATTCCGCATCGGTCCTGTACCAAAAAAGATGCTAATGTGCATCACGAACTTTGGTACTAGTTACTGTCGGCCGATGAAGGCGTAATGTGCGATAGCCGTAGTGCTATATTTTCATGGGGTAAGGAACAATACACCATATATATAATTTGCTGCATATATCGAGTACGCGTACTTGGTATATTTATTTGATATTTGTTTGGAACATTATCTCATTTGAGCCGCGATCGCGATTGAACATTGTCAATTGAACATTTTGCATTTGTTTTGTTTTCTTTACTATTTACTATATTCTTATATTTGTATTTTGTTAACACCGATTTATTTCATGTGTGCTTTGTATTAATAATTGTATATATTTGTATGCACCGCATTATTACTTGTTTTTATACCATTGCCATATACAGTCAAAATCGTTTCTAACGAACTTCAGGGGACTGGTGCTTTTTGTACGTTGTAGTCAGTGTTCTCTGTAAGCAGTTCTATCGGTTATAATGAACAGGTTGCTATAAACGATATTACACTAATAGGGACAGTTAGTTCGTTGTACCTAGGGTTATGACGCAAAAATGTGTTACTTTAACTATACTTATAATATGTTATAATAACATATACATAACATTTAACATATGTGTTTATTGTACTTAAGCAAATCTAAATATGTAATATCTAAATATATGTATAATATGTATTGAAATAAGTATAAGTAGTGAATAAAGTATACACATAATATAACGGCTTCTCCAAATCTTCGTATTAAAAAAATGTAGGCATACATATACTATTTATTTTAAAAAGACAAAAAAATACATACATATGTATTACAAAATATGTAAACACATTTTACCTGAATATTTAATGAAAAAAGTCTGTAATTTTTGTTTGTCGCCTTCCTTGAACTTCTGAAAAAAACATTTTTTCAATTGATGTGGAAACAATCGATAATGATTCTTTTACACTCTAAGAAGTTTCAGCAGTCTGAATAAATGCTCGTATGGTGGAACAAGCAGCATACGCTTCAGCAACAATAGGGATTTTGCCGAAATCTTTCAGTTCTTCATCAGCCTCATTAGTACTTTGTTTGTCACTAGTTTGGTGACTCAGTACGATATCAATATCTGAGAGTTCTTCGCTCGTACTTATTTCGTCATCCACTCGTACATAGTCATCTGCAGAGCAGTCAGAACTGAAAAGGGAAATGGCATCCTGCAAATGCGTTTGTGCAATATCGTTGTATGCGATTCCTGATGGTTGTTAGTCTTTAGTTAGGCCGGAAAAACGAAAACAGTTGATGATCGTTTCCTTCCGCACAGAGTCCCATGCCTTTGATATCATTAGTACAGCGTCAAGAATACTGACTTTCGTATCGTCGTTATTCTCTCTCTTTTCGATGATTTTGTACACCAATTCTTTCCGAAAGCATGCTTTAAGACTTCTTATAACTCCTTGGTCCATGGGCTGCAGTACAGACGTACAATTTGGAGGCAGAAAAACGAGTTTAATTTGTTTTAACCTGTCAACTGGGGGGTGGGACGGACAGTTGTCGACAATTAAAATTATGTGTTTCTTTTGTTGTAAAAGTTCACTGTCCCATTTTAGTAAAGTCTTTTAAAAAATAGCTGACGTCATCCAGGCTTTTTTTATTGAAATCATAATCAACAGGGAGATTTTTCACGTTTTTAAAACAGCACGGCATTGTACTTTTTCCTATCACCAAAAGCTTCCTTTTTATGGAACAGGACATGTTGGCTGCAACAAGATATGTAACACGCTCTTTTGAGAGTTTACCACCGGAACATTTCTCGCCTTTAAACTTTAACGTGTGATCAGGTGTCAGTCTAAAAAATAACCCCATCTCGTCAGCATTAAAAATTTCATCATCGCTATAGTCGGACCTGAGTGTAGGCCACACATTTTCAACCCAGTCATTTATAATTGATCTGTCAACAACTGCTGACTCACCTGAAATTTTTCCATGGACAATATTGTGTCGAGCTCGAAAACGTTGAACCCAGGAAGCATTACACTTAAAATTCTTCTTTAAAATCACAGCGAAAGCATCAGCCTTTACCTGAAGCATCGGCCCACTCACGGGTACATTGTTTGCGCGTTGTTGTTTAAACCAATCGAGCAAAGCACTTTCAATGTCACTGTAATTAGATGACCGAACGCGTTTTCCTTTTTCACACTTATTAAATTGCTTAATAGTTTTCTCTCGCCTTTTCAGTATTCCAGCAATTGTCGAGCGTGACGTTTTAAATTCCCGGGCAATCTAACTCGCGGAATCACCGGAATCGACTCGGCAAATTATTCCAAACTGTTCCTCAATAGTAAATTGTTTCCGTGACATTTTTTCAATGAAGGCTAGACACAACTGAATTCAAATTCAGAAACTCTTGGCTTAGGCCAAATGGTGAAATATGTATAAACAAAATTTTGTAATACAATGGACCCGTCTTGGGAGGTCTAACTGTCTAAAGGACAGTAGATGCCTGTCCGGATGTACTATAACCATAAATTAATAAATCCTTACTTCTCATTTCGTGGTATTAAATATCGGTAATACCTGTGAGAAATACAACACTACAATGTCCATTTTCATAACTTTACAGGATAGCACTTTTAAACTTATTTATTAAGATGTACGCTGTAACCAATATTTTAACTACTAGTGTTCCAAGAAATACGTTTGCTCTAACCGATTTGTTCATTATAAGCAATATAAATGCGTTTTTTGTATGTTATTTTATGGGACCTACTATTTTGTTTGTTATATCCGATTGTACGTTATAGCCGGTGTCGTTGTAAACGATTTTGACTGTATATCCATATTTTTATGTTTTTTTTGTTTTGGTTTGTTTATAGTTGTCTTTTGGTGTCTCTGTTGGTGTGTTTCATAGTAGCTAATTGCCTTATGTTTGTTATTATGAAATAATATACTTTTATTCTTTTTAAGTTTTACTTGAAATCTTACATATTACAATGTGCTTAACCTATATTCGTTAAGTGACCTGAAGTTGGTCATGGTCTTCTTGAAGTTGTCATAGTCATATGCTTAGAACATAAAAGTACTTCCAAGGCCACATGAGACACTAATAGTTAAGTTTGTAATATACTCTTCTTATTTTGAGTAATATATTCTTCTTTAATTATAATGGTATATTTGGTTATGTATATATAGAGTTTTATACAGTCCACTGGCTTTGATTTCTTTTCTTTAGTTGAATATACATACCCAATTCGAAAGGGGGAAACCAGGAGTTCTAGATTGAACAGAATATCTTCTCTCCCCTTCAGGATGATCCCAATTGTTATATTGAGGTCATCGTATGTGCAGAACGCGACACACAATACAAAAAATCCAAAACGCTAATTGAATAATTAAATTACGACTTTAAATATATTGAAAACAATAATTATTATTGTATAAGCACACAATAATTAATAATATTTTTCATTATAAACTCCTGGACAAAATTAACGCACCACTTTAATTAATCTAAATATTTACAATAGGAACACAAACTAAAACTATAAATAAATAATAATAAAGACCTACAAATAAGTCCAACATGACTTTATCATGACCTTAATTTGCCTTATTGTTTCTTTAAAAATTTGTTTTTGCCGGAAATGCGTAAATAAGCTAGCATAACTTCAAATTGCAAAAGGAAAAAAATCAGTAAAGTTACATAATAAAATGCATCTGGGTCAACACTAATACCGTGTAGGCCCTCCTCTACTTTTTATGACTGCATTTATGCGTCGAGGAATGCTTGATATCAAATCTTCAACAAAAGCTTCCGGAATATTCTTCCATTCTTCAATAACGGCTTCAATGAGTTGGTTGTGATTGGCAATAGGGGGTCTACCACTTCGAATCTTTTTTTTGAGATAGCCCCATAGATGCTCTATTGGATTCATGTCCGAATTGTTGGATGGCCACTCTAATAATGGAATATCAACATTATTTAGGTAGCCAATAACCTGTCGAGCCACATGAGGACGAGCATTGTCTTGCATGAATAAAAAGTTAGGTCCAAGAAACGGAGCAAAAGGCATTACATGTTTGACAATAATGTTACCTAAGTTATAATGGACATTCATAGACCTTGTACGTATAGGTACCAACTCCGTATGAGCTTCAAAACAAATTTTCCACCAAAACATTTTAGAGCCACCACCAAAAGGTACTTAAGGAGAGATATTGCAGCTGGCAAACCTTTCTCCTCGCCTTCGCTAGACACGCTCACGATCATCTGAAGCTGTTAGGCTTACGTTATTATCATCGTAGAAAAGAACTCGTTTCCAATCATCGATGGTCCAACTTTGATGCAATCATGCAAAATTCAATCTCTGAACCCTGTGTTCTCTGGTAAGCAAGGGTTTTTTGGCCGGTTTCTTGTTGCATAATTCTACTTCATGTAAACATCTTGTAACTGTTCGAGACGACATCACGACATTTCAAACATCTGCTAGTTCATTTTTTAGCAAATTGCTGGTGACTCTCCTATCTCTGGGAGTACGTTGTCTCAAAAACGATCATCAATTTGATTACTGGTCTTCAATTGTACGACCCTATTGCATTATATCGCCTCACCTTGCGACTGATGCTGAAATGATGTCTTTCTAACAAACGTGCAACGTATCGCATTGAATATCTGTCATCTAGGAGAGTAGATGCACGCACTGCCTCCTCTATTGTCAATTTTTTTTGACGATTTATTTTTTATTTGATTTTTATGGAAATGAACTTCCAAACATGCATGTTATGAAAAATATCATAATAAAACTCTTGTTTCTCACAAGCACTTTGCTTTAATCGGCACTTTTTATGAAAAGTTTAACTCACTGTTAGTTTAAAACGTTTAATACAAAACAAATAACGTTTAATATTAAACAAAAGTTTAATACAAATTATTGTTAAAACAAGACTAAGGCAGGATAATAGATACCTGAATATTTGGCACTGCTATCTTTAGTACTTTAAATTAAACTGAAACCCAAATTTTAGGGACTCAAAATAGAGGTAGCATAAAAAAATTTCAAAACCCCTCCTCAGACAAATTCTAGAGGACAATACATTTATGTTACATTAAGAAGAGTGTTGCGAATACTATACAGGTATCACCAGACAAGCGGAAGTCTCCGGAGAGAAGAATTCAAGACCAAAACCAAGCTAGAACACTAATATCAGAAAATATTTGAGCTCGAAAAACTTGTGCCTAAACAGAAATAGTAGATATGGCCAAATAAAAACCTTTCTAACAACCCAAAAATTTGCCGAATCGGCTTTTTCTAAGTGCAAGCTATAATTTAAAACGAAGTCTAAGCAAATTTTCTTTGATATTTTAAATTTAAAACGGTCACGTAAAACGATCTGCCAAAAGCAACAAAACAAACATAGAGCACCTTGACACTAACATATTCAACGGTCTGTGTTGTCGTTGTCTCAATTTTACACCGCGTCCTAACTAGTTAAGAGCAAGTCAAACAATTTATCATTTCTATTTTTATCAGGGTTTGGCCAAAGCCGAACTTCTAAATTCTTTCCGAAAACAGCAAATTATTTCAACTTACCTGTATTTTATTAAGATATTTAGAGAATATTTAAAAAAATTTATTTGTGGTTTATTACACGTAATTTTTTTAACTCCACAATTGCAGATCACAAGCCGGAATGAATTAATCATGTAAAATTTAAGCATGTATCGGGTTTCTAATTAAATTTTGACCCCCACTTATTTTATCCTTATTCCATAAAGAGGAGAGACGGAGGAATTTAGTATAAATAAAGGGATGAAACAAGGAGGTGCCTTATCAACAAAGCTATTTAATCTAGCATTAGAATATGTACTACGAAATATAAATAAAGGAAATCTCAGAACAAGAGGTGGTCAAATAATTGCATATGCAGACGATATTGCTATTATTGCAAAGAACAGAAAAATAATGTAAGAAATGCTAGAAGAAATAAGAGAGAAAGGGGAGGTAATGGGGCTAAGATTAAATCAAGAAAAGACAAAAATATTAAGATTAGGGAAAAAACCAATGAAAAAAAATCAAAATAGGAAGTTCTGAGATTGAAGAAGTAGAATACTTCAAATACCTAGGAGTTACAATAAGTAAATCCGGAGAAAGGAAATCCGAAATAAAAGAAAAAATATTAGCAGGGAAAAAAGCTTATTTTGCAAACAAAAGATTACTTAAAAGCAAAACACTGACTAGAAAAAGTAAGATAAGCGTTTATAACACCATAATTAGGCCAATATTATTATATGCAGGAGAAACAATGACGATGGTTAAAAAAGATGAAGAAGACTTAAGAACAGCAGAGAGAAAGATTATAAGAACCATACTAGGACCAATCAGAACAGAAATGAATATAGAAGCAGAACAAATGCAGAAATTAAGAAAGAACTTAAGGAAGACATCGCAATTAAAATAAAGCAATGCAGTGGCATACGCAATGATCGAATGGAATCCAGGAGGAAGAAAGAGAAGGAGAAGACCGAGATCAAAGTGGCTGCAAGAAGTTGAAGAATACCTCCAAAGGGCAGGAATCGGAGAATGGAGAGGAAGAACTAGAGACAGGAAAAAATGGAGAGATATTAAAAATTACAAACAATAGATTATTTTATTGAAATTTAAACAAAATGCATCCAGAGGAGTATTTTTATGACCGGTGCAGTAGACCGTGTGCGACTACTGATACACAAAATTAAACTGCGTCTACTGAAAGTTTAAAATTAAACTCCACCTCCCTGGTTAATCATGATTCCCGAAATCAATACGACGCTACTCCAATATAACAAATCAGATACATCACCCACTGTAATCCGACAGTCATGTTTAAAGGAACTCGAGACTTACGGGAAAAGCTTTTGCATTTATACAGATGCCTCCAAATCTGCAAATGACGTTGGAGCAGCATTTGTCACTCCATATTCCTCTTCCCAATTTAAATTAATGCCAGCCACTTCTATATACACAGCAGAATTATACGCAATATTACAAGCCCTCATTCATATCAAAAGTACAAACCATTCTTCTTCCGTCATTATCACAGATTCTCTAAACTCCTTAACAACAATCGGTCAACTATATACTAAGAACCCTATAGCCTTACTTGTCAAGAAAGAACTTGCTGCCTTACAAGAATCTGGTTCAGAAGTCAAATTTATGTGGGTTCCATCTCACACGGGAATACAAGGTAATGAAAACGCAGACCTCCAAGCAAGAGAAGCTACCAAAAATGATCAAGCTATAATAGTGTCAAAGACTATCTGCAGTGATATAAAACAGTTCGTTAAAGAAAAAGTGATTAGTGCGTGGCAAAATAAGTGGAACTTATCGGAATCTAAATTAAAAGAAATTAAATCTACAGTGAAACCGTGGCGCCTAGTAAACTTAAAAAGAGCTGACCAAGTCAAAATTTCTCGACTTCGATTAGGTCATACCAATATTACTCATAAGCACCTAATAAGTAAAGAAGACATTCCAGTGTGTGATTACTGTCAAGTCAATATTACTGTTAAACATCTTCTAACAGAATGTGGAAAATATACAGTTAACAGACAAAATAACAATATTTCCAGTGACTTAAAAACAGTATTAGGTGAACATTTAAATACTAAAAACTTAATTAGATTTCTAAAAGAAACATCTTTATATAATTTAATATAATGTAACTAATGTAAACTAATGTCGCTAATGACCCAGGTGGTTGAAGCGACTATTATTAGTAAATAAAAAAAAAAGTTTAAAATTCAATAAACTTATGGAAACTATTAATTTGTCGCTAATGGCCATTTGATGGATGCGATTATTTAAATAAAAAAATTCTACATCGTAAAATTTTGTATTTGGCAAAAAACTTTTAACAACTTTTTAAATTAAAATGAACCTTTCGTTTTTGTTCCCTTGGCAATTCACGACATGCTAATAAAACATTTCCAGAAAAATAACACTTTCGATGTAAGATTTATGTGTTTTATATATCGCTTTTACAAATACAGTGAAAAATAATAAATCTCTATGAAATATACTGAAGGTAGGAAACCGACGACAAACTTATATAACATCGACTAAATTTATGCATGTATATATCTGTTTTTAAGCTAATGACTAAGAAAACTGTAATTTATGGACCAAATTATTTTGTGCGTATCTTTGTCTAATGAACGAACTTTAGACATTTTATATAAATAGAAATAAAATATATGACTTGTATTTAACTAATTTAACACGTGTAATGACAAAGTAACATCAGAACTAAGTAAATATGTGACCAATTTCGTACCAGTCTGGGATAGAGTAATATTACTCAAAATAAATACTCAACCATTTAAAACTAACATACTTCAAATCTATGCCCCGACTGCAGATAGAAAATATGACAATGAAATCGAGAAGTTGTATGATCAGATCCAAAACATCTTACAGAAACTTAATAAACACGAAATTTTATATATTATAGGCGATTTAAATGCAAAAATTAGGGAAGGTCGGCAAAGTCAGACTGTAGATCCTTATGGTCTAGGACAACCTAACGATCGACGACAGAGATTGTATGAATTTTGTAAAGAAAACGATATGATCATTGCAAACACCTGGTATAAACTATCCAAGCGACGACTTTAGCCTTGTAAAGCCCCATTTGATGATGACAATACCCCTGAGTCCTCAAGTAATCAAATAGACTATATACTTGTAAATGAACGTTTCCGAAATGCCGTCAAAAAAGTAACTACATTTCCGGGGACAGATATTGGATCTGATCATCAACCACTTGTAGCAAATATTAAACTAAGGTTAAAACGAATTTAGGAACAAAAACCAAAAATCAATGTACTTAACTTTTGACGATATAAACATAAAACATAACATTAAAAAAGACTTTATTAAAATAATAAAAAACATCGGAGTACAACAAGTAGATCCAGAAGAACTATGGAGTGAATTTAAAATCAAGTTAACGAAATCTCCACAAACAATGATTATAGAAAAAACTTAATCAAGGAAAATAAAAGGATGACAGACGACATCTTGAAATCAATGAAACATCGTCGATATATAAAATCTAATGAAACAGAATATAGACACCTGCAGAGAGGATTAAAAAAGGAGATCAAATTAGCCAAAGAAAAATCGGTGAGAGAAAGGTACGACGAAATGGAGGATATAATATTTAAACACGACTTATTTAATATGCACAAAAAAACTAAAAGAAATAAGTAACATATTTAAAAAACGAGTTCCCTCTGTACTCGTTGACAATAGTAACAAAATTATTGTAATTGAGCACGAAATAAGAAACGAATGGCAGCTGTATATATCAGTTGTTTGAAGATGACACGAATAATATTGCCGAATTCTACTAAAACTGTACTGACGGACCAAAAATTATACAAGGTAGAACACGCTATAAATAATGCTAAAACTAGAAAAGTTTGTGGTCCACATGATACACCAACTAAGTTGCTGAAACTGATAGAGGATGATAACATAACAGTAGAAGTAAGACTTTTTAATTCAATATATAGCACCGGAATGATTCTCACAGATTGGCTCAAATCCATCTTTGTCACAATATCTAAAAAAGAAGAAGAAAATGTTCAAAATATCGATTAAAATTAGCCTAATAGGCCATAAGGGAGAGAAGGGCAAGTTGTTACACAATTATTTTAAAACGCAGCAAGTATCATGAGTTGCCGATATTTTATGGAAAGTTGGGTCAACCGACCTGTCATCTGTGAACGGATATTGATACTCAAGTCAGACATCCATCATAGTGTTATTGCTTAGAATGTGGTTTCGGGTCTAAAACTGTATCGTTGTCAGGTGGCTTTTGTTTTTATTTGTGAGAAATTGGTAAGTAGTATAAATATGTGTATTATATAGTTTTGAAGCGTATATATTTCTCGTTATTGGCATGCTATTGTTAGTAATTGATTCTCAATATTTACCAAAAAACGTTGACTTAACCTCATTTCGTACACGTGGGGCCAGTTGTTACAATAATCTGGGGCCAGGTTGTTACTGTAACAACTTGCCCTAAACACGTTAATGTAAGAATATATCGAAATACAATGGTTACAATATGGTTACCATAATTTATGATTTCACTAAAAATCCAATATTATGATCAGACATATTTTGTAGATAGTAATTTGTTTGTAATGAATAGCATACCTACCTACATTTATTTTCGCAAAGCATGTTAGAAACACAGATTAGGTTTTATTAAATGTTTCTATCATGAAATTATTTTAGTTGTTTTCAGATAGCTTAACATGGTGCGAATGTATAGGTACCAAGAAAACCACAAGGGGTATTATTCCAACCGAACAATTTGAAAGGGCGGCGCAATCGGTTTGACAATAGAGTAGTAGCATCCCTAATTGACAAGAACACTTGTCAATTAGGGATGCTACTACTCGCTATGGAGTTAATTTTATGACATTGCACCGCTATATTAAAAGAAAATCAAACTTAGGTGCTGAAAACAGTAACAAGAACTTAGTCGGCTACGCTACGGCCAGAAAAATATTTAACAATGCTGAAGAAGAGGAACTTGCCGAATATACTGAGCATTCTGCTAAAATTTATTACGGTCTTACAACTTCTGATTTGAGAAAATTTGCATTTCAATATGCAACAGCCAACCAAATATCTGTTCCGGAAAATTGGAAGGTTAATAAAATAGCTTCCAGAGACTGGCTATATGGATTTTTGAAGATGCATCGAACTTTATCAGTCCGGACACCTGAAGCTACTAGTATGGGTCGAGCTACCGCGTTTAATCGTCATAATGTGTCACAGTTTTTTAACAATCTCGGCGAAGTTTATGATAAATATAAATTTGAGCTCCAAGAAGTGTACAATATGGACGAAACTGGACTTACAACTGTCCAAAGGCCTAAAAATCATTGCAAAAAGGGGAACTAAGCAGGTAGGTGCTATCACATCTGGAGAAAGAGGTCAACTTGTTACCTTGGCATTAGCTGTCAACGCAACTGGAAATTTTGTACCTCCATTTTTAATATTTCCGAGAAAGAAATTCAAAGATGTTATGGTAGCCAATGGACCTCCTGGTTATGTAGGTGCGTCTCATTCCTGTGGATGGATGATATGTGATAACTTTTTGTTGTTTATGAACCATTCGTCCAGTTTGTACGATGTAGCAAAGAGAAACCCGTTTTGATGGTATTAGATAATCACGAGTCACATTTCCGCCACATACATCACACAAGTTGCAGCCGCTTGATAGGACGGTATTTGGCCCACTTAAAAGATATTTTAGTAGTGCTGCAGTTGCATGGTTAAGATCTAATCCCGGTAAAGTAATGAACATTTACGATATACCTATCGTCCTTAAAGATTCATTTCCTCTTGCTGTTACACCTCTCAATATACAAAAAGGATTTAGTGTGACAGGAATTTGGCCATACAACAGAGAAATTTTTCAAGATGATGAATTCTTGCCTGCAGAGGTAACAAATAGGCCAATAATAGAAAATATAAACGCAACAGTAGTCATAGATCAGGCACCTATTGGCACCGAAACACATAGAACTCCTGCCCAACATCAACCTTCTACAAGCACAGATTTTAACTTGGCGATAAATGAACCTGTCGATTCACCTACTCATATAACGCCCCAGGAGTTGAAGCCTTATCCAAAAGCAATGCCAAGGAAATCCAAAGGGGGTTGGAAGAAAATAACTTCCGCTGTTTTGACTGATACTCCCATTAAATCAGCTTTGGAGGAGGAAGAAAAGGCAAGACAAAGAAAAAAATGTGGGGGCAACCAAAAGAAACATATCAGGTGACTCAAGAAACAAGGTAAAAAACTACTGTTAAAAAATGTAAGAAACGGACCGTTATTACCAAAAACACCTTCAAAAAATCAGATTCTGCAAGCTCGAAAGAGGATGAGGAATCGACGTGTCTGGTATGTTTAGCTCCATTTTCGAAGTCCAAAAATGAAGAATGGATTCGGTGCATTGTGTGTCAAAAGTGGGCACATATTGCTTGTAAAAAAGACGATGATTTTTATATTTGTATTCACTGCTCGTCCGATAGTGACTAGTTTAAAATTCTTATAAACAGGTTTGTTCAGATTTTCATTTTTTATTTTATTTCATTTTGTGTTATGTTTATAATATTTTTTGTAGCTAAGCAAGGGTTCTTTCTGTGACCACTAAATAATGTTGTGGGAAGTTTTTAGAATTTTTTTTTCTATTGTAACATCTTACCCCATGGACTGTAACAATTTGCCTCATAGTGGGGTATGTTGTTACAATTTACAAGTTGAGTTAAATTGATAATAACAAAATGTTAAACATGATTTTTTAAATAAATTAAAATTAACATTATTTGTGTAAATGTATCAACTACCTTAATCCGATTTTATTTTTCATATAAAAGATCTACTATTGCCCAAATAAATAATAGAATCAATTATGTAACAACTTGCCCCCCTCTCCCCTACTCTTAAAATTTTTCTACGAATACTTCACAACAGAATTAGACGTAAATGCGAAGAAGATCTCGGATATACCCAATTTGGTTTTAGAAATGCTATGGGAACCAGGGAGGTAATTTTGGCGCTTAACATCCTATTAGAAAAATGCCGTGACCAAAGAAAATATGTATTTGCATGTTTCGTGGACTTCGAAAAGGCGTTCGATAAAGTACAACATGTAAAATTAATGCAAATACTGAAAAATATCGGAATAGATGACAAGGATATTCGTGTCATTAAAATTTTGTACTGGTATCAAACTGCTATCGTAAAAATTGGAGATAACTACACCGATGAAATCTCCATACAACGAGGAGTCAGACAAGATTGCATTTTGTTGCCAACATTGTTCAATATTTACTCGGACCAGTTATTTAAAAAGGCACTTGAGAAAGAACCATGTAGAATAAAAATAAACAGGGAAGTACTTGATGTGATTAGATATGCAGACTATACAGTAATTCTTTCAGATAATATTTAAGGTCTCCAAATTCTGCTTGATCGTATTCACGAGGTAGGAGAGGAAATGGGCATTAAAATAAACCCAGACAAATCCAAATTTTTAGTGTTTGATCAGGACCCACATCCCGATGCAAAGTTTCAATTAAACGGTGTCCAAGTTGAGAAAGTTCACAAAATGACATAATTAAGAACTGTGATAACGGACCAACCAGATCCAGTTTGTACGGACGCAATAGTTTATCATTTTGACGAGTCACTCTATAGTTTTTGATCCAAAGTGCTTTATTTGTTCTGTTCGTATATGGTCTAGACCAGCCGCTTTATTATCTTTCATTTGGCAGATCGCACCTCTCATCTCCTCCAGACAAAAGGTCCAAACCTAGAACAACCTCTTCTTTGTCGATATTTTGTTGTACTCTCACTTTGGTCTTCCTTGATGTCGTCTTATCATTTGTCAGAAGACGGGTGGACTATCTGATCGGGTGTGACTTTTGTCAGATTGGGTGCCGGGGCGGCGGGATTGTTTCCAGAATTAATTTCCAAGTGCATCTGCTGTTTTGTTTCATGTCTAGACTTGTGACCAGCTTGCACCACCTGTCCTTTCTGTTGGTGCATATCGCATGTAGCACTTCCTGCCCGGCCTCTATTGTTGCTTCCGAAAAGGGATCGTCTTCAAAGGGCTCGTATCTTTTGAGTAGGGGTTTAGATTCATCAGTTAGCTCTGCTATGTATTCGGTTCGGCAACCTCTAGGAATATATTTTCGTGATATTTTATATATTATTATATCCGGGTAATTGTAGTAGTAGCCAATATTCGCGTAAGATTTATATGATTTTTGATTATTTTACCATCATATTTCTCATTTTTATCTATAATAATTGAAAGTGGTTTTTTACTTGCCCGTTGTTTTATTCTCTGGCTTGTTTGTGTTGAGTTCTGATGAAATTTTTGCGGGGAATTCCACTTTTTTCTTTTATTGCTGTATATATATGAAAGATGAAAAGATAATGATACTTGGTGACGTTAACATAAATATGGAAGTAAACACAGGGCATGTTTGTGAAATACGAAATTTCTTAACCATGTACGGCTTAAAACATTTCATAAAAGCGCCCACAAGAGTGGCACTTACTTCAAGCTCCTGCCTTGATAATTTTTCGACTGTTCTAACAACCAATCAAATTTCGTCATTTTGTGTCATGTGGAACAATTATTTCACCCAATCATGTCAACATTAGACTGATAATTGCATTCAGTGCAATTTTTAATCCCTATGACAACACGATCGAGTTTGACAACTTTATCCAAATAAATTTCAAAATGTCACGTTTCGGCAATGAGAATGTTCAAAGTATAAATGCGCTAATCAAAGAAAAAATTCCCAGAAATACAACCCACAGTCACAAATATATTTATATTTTTATATATTGTTCTATAGTAGAGAACAGCAACGAATCTAATGTTAACTTAAATTTTAATAATTGTACTTTCACTAACTGTACTTTTAATAAATAAATGTTTCGGTATGTTGAGTTATGATTTTTTTTTTCGAAAAATTATCCGCCGAATATCCCTCGGACATTGATGAATGCCTCATAATTTCATGACAAATTTCTCAAGCTCGTTGCTTGGTAACAGCACTCAGCCTTCGGCTTCGTGCTGTTACCAAGGAACGAGCTTTCGATTGTCATGAATTTATCTCGTCTGTTATCAATGTCCTAGGGATATTACTACTGATAATATATTTACTAATATTAACGAACAAAATTTAAATACAGGTGTCTACGATCCTGTAATATCTGATC
The DNA here is from genome assembly GCA_918026665.1 of Diabrotica balteata. Lineage (NCBI taxonomy): Eukaryota > Metazoa > Arthropoda > Insecta > Coleoptera > Chrysomelidae > Diabrotica > Diabrotica balteata. The sequence goes on from OU898284.1 coordinate 45,091,013, forward strand.
ATTTGGGTATATTTGCTATTGTGAGTGGTTTAAAAAATGTGTCTACAATTATAGAAAAGACTAAAAAAAGATTAATTAATGAAAAAAATATTAAGAAATTTGTGGAAAAAAATTAAATCCAAAGATTGGACTGTGTTTGACGATATCCAATGTAATTCAAACAACATGACAGAGTTGTTTATGAAATATATGTGTGAAGAATACACCATTTGTTTTCCTTTAAAAAACGTGAATAGCAGAAACAGTGCTATTCATTGGTTTAATCGGAAACTTCGAGATTTAAGAAAACAACTCTACGATCGTAAAGCAACTTATAGAACAACACATGCTATTGACAATTGGATTTAAATATTGTCAAATACGAAAAAAATATAAGCAAGCAATAAAAGCTGAAAAACGTACTGCTTATGCTAACATAATTAACAAATCCAACAACAAAATTAAGACAATATGGAGTATTGTTAAAAAAGAAACCTATAAGGAACATACTACGTCTAATCCGAACTTAACACCAGAAGAAATTAACCAATACTTCACGAATATAGCAGATATTATATCGAAATCAATAGGAGACTCTGAGCATGACATAAACTACTATCTTAGCAGGCTACCTAGAAGGTCAAGTTCGTTCTTTATGTCTCCAATGGTAGCATCTGATGTGAAAGAATGCATATACAAATAAAAAAATTCCTCATGTGTTGACTAATATGGTTTTAACAGTAAAATTATTAAGGAATCGCTTGATACAATTGTTGAACCACTCACAATAATATTTAACAAATTTATTAACGAGGGTAACTGACCTGATGTATTCAAAATATCAAAAGTAATTCCACTTCATAAAAAAGGAAATAAAAATGCTTCAGACGATTACAGACCTATTACCATAGTACCAACAATAAGTAAAATTTTTGAAATCTTAATTAAAGATCGTATAGCAAATTATTTGGATAACAAATCAATTATATCTAGCTCTCAATTTGGTTTTAGAAAAAAATACTCAACAACTAAAGCTTTATCAGAAGTAATAGAACATATTGCTCATCTTGGTTTTGATACAAGTGAACCTACTAATGGCTTAATGTGTGACCTTACAAAAGCTTTTTATTGTATGGATATTCAAACACTATTGATAAAATTGGAGTACTATTGAATAAGGGGTACGATACATGACCTTTTAAAATCCTATCTTACAGAAAGAACACAGATTGTTGCATTTAATAATCAAGAATCTGATCCTTTACCAGTTTCAACCGGAACACCACAAGGATCAGTTTTGGGACCTCTGCTATTCTTGATATATATATATATATATATATATATATATATATATATATATATATACATATATATATATATATATATATATATATAAATGATTTACCAAGTGCATTGTATAACACCAACTGTGTTCTTTTTGCAGATGACACAACCTTATTATGTAGAGGTAAAACTGATTACAGTCAGAAAATATTAGAAAAATCTAAATCCTGGTTTAATTGTAACAAACTTAAGTTAAACGAGCAGAAAACAAAGACAATAGTACTTAGCTCTGATAGATGGGTTACACCATCTGAACCAGTAAAGTTACTAGGTGTTACTATGTATACAAGGTTGAACTGGTCGCACCATATTGAACGATTATGTAGGAAGCTCGCTCTATATGTTTTATTATGTGTTCTTGAATTATTTCTTAGTTCTTAGTAAACAAAAGTGACTTATTTTTATTGTGACATGATATGTAGTGTTTACTATGTAAAAATTGTCAATAAACCTATCTATCTAAACCTGTCTATCTATCTATCACCAAGCCAACATATTTTTCTAGTTTCCCTTCATCTATATACTAAGAGTGTTGAGATTCAGAATTTCTTCTAGCCAAACTATTTAACACTGTTCATAATAGTGGATGTATTTCTCAAGATTAATCGAGAGCAAAAAGATATGGCGACTTTCGGTTGATCGATTTAATGAACAAAGTATTAAGATTCTCCATAATCAAATCCGTCAAAAATTTGAGCAAGATCTGAGTAAACTACAAATGGGTTTTCGAGAAGGATTGGATCAGTTTTATTACAGCAGTGTAGAGATCAGCGACAAGAAGTTTTATCATAAATTATTCCACAGCATTCTATTCTAAACATAATGTTTTAACATAACATAATTTGTAAATTTGTCTAAAATGGTTGTCGATCATCCATATTAGAAGGCACTCGAAGAAAAAGAAGCCAAAATGAGAGACAAAGATGTAAGACAAAAAAAGATAGCGAACAACACCGTATGTATAAAATTCGCAAAATAAAATGTACTTTAAATATAGGGCGTAGAAAAATATCTTGCCGGTACATGGTTTCAAAAGTAAACAAGAAAAACTTATTTTAAACTAGTCTGCCACACGTGGTAGGTATACAAATTTTGGCCACATCCAAAATAAACTTGGCATGGAAGTATTATATGCATTAAAAATGATTGTTCTTCAAATAGGTTTAGTAGTAATGCTCTTAAATTATTATTTATGGGATATAAAAGGTAGACATTTATTGTATATATGTTTCGGTACAAATTCTAAATATTTTTGACATATTTTCCCTGAATTTGAATATACTTTTTTCGGTCTTCAGGTCGATATTATTTTTGGTGGTTTACGTTTGACATGTCGTACCCTCAGTGCAAGACTGAAGTGAGCCAGAATAAGTAAATTGCGAAATAAAGACGATTTTGTTTATTTTCGTGACACAAGTTTTAAGAAAAATTAACATTTAATTATGATTTTGCATGCTTTTCAGCCTATATTAACCAAAAATAGAAATTTAAATTAAATAATATTAATATTATTGCTATTATTGCTAAAAAAATTAGGAATTTAGAGTTACAACACTTTTGCACGGAGAAAATTGTTAATCACTACATATTTAGTATTAGAATTTTTAAGTTAAAACACTTTTGCATGGAGAAAATTGTAAAAAGTGTAGACACATTTTCTGTCAGTTGTTGTCCTCTTCTCGTATATCATCTTGGGCCAAAATATTTTTATAAAAACTATGGTGGGCTTCTTTCTTTCTTTTCTGCCATTTGAATTTTTGTCTGTTCTTTGTAGGCAGGTTTAAGTAGCACTTCTCGTATATTATGTGTAGTCCATGATGATTTTTTTAGATTAAAATAATTCCATAGTTCGTCATCATAGTTGTACTTAAAGAAAATTGTGTGCGGACTATCTTTTCTACATTGCAGAATTTTTATATCTGTCCAGTTGTCCATTTCACATTTTCTTTATTTTGATCAATTTATAGTTGTTTCCCAACAGAAAGGAAACATGTTTAAAATCACTGAAGTCCTTTGTCCATTTCCCGGATTATATAGGATGAACCACCTTTTTTGCTACATTTCACTGCAGTTGCCCATTCAGTAGGAACACAAATTGGACCGCTCTTCAGCAATCTTTTCTTTTGTCGCTCTATTAACGAGTGCATGTTGTCACCAGCCTTTTATATGTGACCTGTTATTAAAAACTTGTAGCTTGGGGTTTAGTATGGTATTAAACTTTACATTTAATAGATTTCAAGAAATCAGATAGCTACCCAGAATAAATTGGTACCTAACTAACTATAATAAAAATATGCAAATCAGGCTATCTTGAGTACAGTGATTAACAAAAGGATTAAAAATCACTACTTCAGTAAAAGTTGGGAATTACGGGGGGACAATATGATAACATAATCGCACAGGAAGGTCACATAAAGATTTTATACAATTTGGGATTTAGTTTTTATAAAACAGATATTTTTAACCTGTCAGTATTGTTAATACACAAGTTTTAAGATAACTATTTTTCCTTTCATAAGAAAAAATACTGTTTGACTGTAAATAATTAGTCTTAATTTATGTGCTTTTAATCCAATCTAATAAATAAATGGTCAAACGACATCGCACACATTAGGTATGGAAAATATAATGTCACACAAAGTACATAAAACTTACATGACTAGATTGTTCTCGTATATCTTTGTTTATTGTCTCGGCCGTTGATGGATTACGTAGACACGCTATATATTAAAATTAAACACCACAGATACAGATACTAAAATAACAAATATCTTACTTTTTCATGCCTTTCATTGCTTGTTATCGAAACCATTGCAATCTTCCGTGCAAAACTGTTATAACTCTCTTAAATTAGAATTACAACAGTTTTGCACGGAACTTATGTACAAAAACGCAAAATAGTTAAACTGTTGTTATTGTAATATTTAACCGGTTGAGCATTTGAAAGTTACTAAATATTTACAGGGGATAGATATGTATGTTTACAATCGCATTCCATGATTACTTCATTTTCATAAAATTTCGAGTTACTGTAGTCTTGCACTGAGGGTGCGATGTGAATTCGGTTTAAGCCCATCATGTCAAAATTTTTCACAAAATTAAAAAAGCTTGTGAGATATTATTGAGGACCATATATGGCGAAGTAAACGAACAGGGTCTGTGGAGAAGCGATATAACTTTGAACTCTATAGACTTTTTTGTGATGCAGATATTGTGAAGACCATCAAAATAAACCACCCAAGGTGGGTGGGCCACGTTATGCGGATGAATGAGAGTGATCATACTAAAATAACTATGCTAAACAGGCCGGTCGGAAGAAGAAGAAGGGGGCGACCTAAACTCAGATATCTGGACAGGAAAATCTGAGGGAGATTGGAGTGAGGGGCTGGTGAAGACAGACACTCGATAGGGAAGGATGGAAGAATGTTTTGAAGCAGGCCAAGGCTCACGAAGAGCTATAGCGCCAACTGATGATGATGTGAGATATTATGTACTAGCGCAAACAAATACCTTATTGGTAATTATTCGTAAATTGCATTAAAATAATTTTTTAAAATACTTCATTACTGCATACTGCATTAAAATAAGATCAATAGAAAATATTTTAATACATTATGTTAATTTTATTTGAATGGCAACACTGTAGAGGCGTGAAAACAAAAATCACTCGAGGAATTGAAAATAATGGCAGGAAACAAAAAAGAATGGAAGAGGTGGGTAAATGGAAATTTAAATAGCTAGCCCAAATCCGATACACTGATAGAGTAAAAGGAAGGGAAGAAAGAAAGAGCTGTTGCTAAATAAAATAAAGTATGGTGAATATTGTTGGCAATTCTGTAAAGATCTCAAAATAATATCCATGCTTTTGGATCAGCAGTCTGGATTTACAAAGTATCCATGTTTTTTGTGCGAGTGGGGCAGTCGAACACGAAATTTACATTATGTTAAGAAAAAGAGGCCACTCATAGAAAGACTTGTACCGGGACAAAAAAATTTGCAACGTGATACACTAGTTGACTCAAAATGAGCCCTTTTATCTCCTCTTCACATAAAATTAGGATTGATAAAGCAGTTTGTCAATGCTTTAGATAAACAATGTGACTGCTTTAAATATCTGTGCGACAAATTTCCTGCACTTTCTAAAGCTAAACTTAAAGAAGAAATTTTTGTAGGCCCTCAAATTCGAACCTTAAAATCGGACAGATTGTTCCAAAATACAATGACCCAGGATGAATTTGAAGCATGGTGTTCTTGCGTAGATGTCATAGACGGTTTCCTTGGAAACAACAAGTCTCCAAATTATAAAGAAACTGTAGCCACCATGGTCGGCTTTCATTCAGTCAAATTTCATTTTCTGGATTCTCACGTTGACTATTTATCCGAAAACCTTGGAGCGTCAGCGAGCAAAAACAAAATATTTTTTTTATGTGATTTGTATCTTGAAATATTTCTGAATCATATCAAAAACAATACTTTAAACTCATTTAAATAATAGAGTTTTAACAATTTTCATCTAAAACATAATATAAAAGTTCCAGATCAAAATTTATTCCTCAATTTACTCAGAACTAAAAAACTGTGACATAGCACCTTTATCCACTTATGTCTTCAATTGTTTTAACCAATATGAACTAAAACAGACTTTTAGAGCGAAAAGATAGACATTCTTGCCATCTAATGCATATTATCACAGAAATTTGTGTCTGGAAGAAAAAGATATTTTCCAAAATAAAATAAATAATTATTTTTTAAATAGGTAAAGAAATAATAATAAGACTTACTCACAATCAATTTAATTTAACAATCTGACGACCGGTTTCGCTTTCTATAATTTGCAAAGCATCTTCAGGTCGAGATACAAAGTTAAACTAATGCTGTAATAAAATAAACCCAATTAGGGTGGTGTCTCATAAAGATAAAATAAACAAATAAATAAATTAGTTCATACAAATTATAGTAATTATGCCAATATTACATGTCTGTGGTTTTCAAAATGAATAATTTGAATATATAAAAGGTAGTAACAGACAAGGTAAGGCCCACAATTGGTATAAAGTAGCAATCTTTTGTTGTAATAAATTAATAAATGAGCAAATAAATAAAACAAAACAAAACAAACATTACTTACATGCCGGTACTCTATTAATTGATGGATGGTAGGTCATGGTTGCAAAAATCATGTATTGTTGATTGGAGAACTTTAATGAGCTATTGCAGTTGTTTTGACAATAAACGGGAAGTTCTTGAGGAGAACAGATTTGATCCAATGAATTAGAGATAGGTATATTGTTGTTGTTTGTCAGATGAAAGTGATGTTCTTTACTATTGTATTAATTAAATTATTTACACTTATAACAGAGATATATTTTTTGGAATGTGTGTTATTTATTGAGTATTTATGTAATGAAGGAGACAGTTTTATGACAATGAATAAGAGTAGCTGTACCGATTGTGTGGTTGTGCAATTTTTGACTTCCAATTATCAAGTCTATTGGCAAAATTATTAAAGTATTGTAAAGTCAACTATGTAAAAAGGTATATAAAAAGTATATAAAATTATTATAACTTAAGAATGATTAGGGACAAATTAAACACACATTAACAGGAAACAGAAACACTAAATGACGGGACAAACATTGAATTTAAAACTAAAACTTGGGGATGGAAGAAACTGTTAGCACTACATCTCACTTGTTGGAAGAAATGAGTTTTTTCATATTTAATCTATTAGATTTAAGAGGTAAATTTGACATATGTAGGTTGAAGTGTGACAGTTCTTCTTCTCTTACTAAATACTGTAAGTTTAGTTATTCAGTATTATGGAGTATGTTGATATTAATGAATGTATCAAAATTTGTTTTAATTTTGAAATCAAAAGTAAATTGATGTTTTAATATTGGCATACTTTAACAATTTTAATTAGTAAGTTTCAAATTCAAAAATTTTTTATGGTAACAATGTGAATAATTGAAATACATCATTTGTTATAACTAACCAATTTTAGTCTAAATATTTCAGAACAAATTAAAATGATTATTTAGTAAATACAAACAAGTGTACTTGTAATTGAAAGATATAACAAATTTACAAATTGCCTGAGAATTTTTTTATTTGAAATGATTGTCGGTCTGAGCTATCTATTATGGTGTATGAACATTTCTTAAAATATTTTTATTTAAATTGTAATAATTAATAATTAAATAAAGTAGTAATTGGGTGAATATTGATGATTATTTAAATTTTGAATTCGAGTAATTGACTGACTTAAATCTTGAATAATTAGTTGGTAATACTAATTTATGACAATTGGAACCGGAAATTGATTCCATCCCCGGGCAGCAGGTACACATTTAAACCGGTGTAAAATATATTTTATTTCAATTCTTTGTCTCATACGAACAGACATTCCTCAAACCGACAAGAACACTGGTGAGTTTTTTACAGTAGTTTTAGTAAAAATTTTTAAAAATTTTTGATTAAAATTAAAATCTGTTTTTGAAAGGTAATGTTTCTATTTAAATTTTAAATCTATACAGGATTATGAATAGTATAGATATATGTAATCCGAATAGCTAGTCTGAACAATTTTCAGTCATGTTGGAAATCCATAAACCACGTGTTGAGTTTGAAATGAAATTGTTGTAAATTAAGTAAATTGTCGAAACCAGATGGAATGCAATAATGATGTAGTTACTTAAAATAAATGTAAATCTTAATGAATAGTAGGAAATATTTAGTTATGTACACTTTTTTTTTAAATAAAATTGTTACTATTTTACGATTTTTTTATTTATTTGTATGCATATTTTGTAAAATATTTGCATATTTTCGGGTAAACATGTGCATATTTATGCGCATATTTTCTACATTTTTATGTGCATATTTGCCGAAGTCTAGTCATTAACAAAGGGTATGGTAACAGAAAAATTACCTGAAAATTCTACGTGATAATGACCATATTGATGGTCAATCATTTCTATTGCGTTCTTTGAGATAGGATCAAGAATCATTGTGAATCAGTGTGAGTTAGTGTGAGGTAGTGTTTTAAAAATGGATGTGCAAATTATTGAAACTTCGAAGGAAAAACCATGTGCATTGTATAAAGAGTATAGTTTTCGTATGAAAAAAACATATAAAGATGGTTCAGTTTTTTGGAGTTGTTTGAAAGAGGAAACTGAAAAATGTCGAGGCCACATAATTATGGATAATAACACAATAATTAAGGAAGTCAAACATCTGTGTAAGCCGAGTGTTGCAGTGACAGAAGTGAAGCAGTGTGTCTTCAATGCTCGAAAAAGAGCTAGGGAAGACAATAGTTATTTGCCGATGTCAAAAATATATCAAAATGAATTTCAAAGATTATATAGTCACGGACTGCATTTCGTGACAGACATCCCAAAATTCTCTTCAGTGACAAGGGGTTTAAACGATAGTATTTCCAGAAGAAATTATTACAATGAGCGACAAAACGAAATTTTTGTTTATCGACAAGACCACTCCCTCGCGATACAGAATCTTGGTGTTTGCCAGCAATAAATCTAGGGAGGTTTTGGTTAACAGTAAGGACACTGCATTTATGGATGGAACATTCAAAAGCTGCAGTAGGCAATTTAGTCGAATATATACTGTTCATGTTGATATTGGTAGTATGAAATACTACCAATATCAATACAATGAAAGAGAAACTACCAAATTGGAAACCATCTCTTATAAAACTGGATTTTGAACAGGTAGTGATTGGTGCCTTAGAAAATTATTTTCCAGAAGCCAAAATTTGTGGTTGTAATTTTCATTTCAATCAATGTATTGATTTCATTTCAATCAATGACTTGTTTCTGAATACACTGACAACGAAGAGATACTTTTGCACATAAGAATGTATGCTGCGTTAGCGTATCTACCCATAGAAGATATCGATGATGGCTGGTTATGCATTCAAGAAACCTCTCCTATTTCTGAAAAAATGGAACAGTTTTATGCTATTATTGCTATTATTGCTAAAAAAATTAGGAATTTAGAGTTACAACACTTTTGCACGGAGAAAATTGTTAATCACTACATATTTAGTATTAGAATTTTTAAGTTAAAACACTTTTGCATGGAGAAAATTGTAAAAAGTGTAGACACATTTTCTGTCAGTTGTTGTCCTCTTCTCGTATATCATCTTGGGCCAAAATATTTTTATAAAAACTATGGTGGGCTTCTTTCTTTCTTTTCTGCCATTTGAATTTTTGTCTGTTCTTTTTAGGCAGGTTTAAGTAGCACTTCTCGTATATTATGTGTAGTCCATGATGATTTTTTTAGATTAAAATAATTCCATAGTTCGTCATCATAGTTGTACTTAAAGAAAATTGTGTGCGGACTATCTTTTCTACATTGCAGAATTTTTATATCTGTCCAGTTGTCCATTTCACATTTTCTTTATTTTGATCAATTTATAGTTGTTTCCCAACAGAAAGGAAACATGTTTAAAATCACTGAAGTCCTTTGTCCATTTCCCGGATTATATAGGATGAACCACCTTTTTTGCTACATTTCACTGCAGTTGCCCATTCAGTAGGAACACAAATTGGACCGCTCTTCAGCAATCTTTTCTTTTGTCGCTCTATTAACGAGTGCATGTTGTCACCAGCCTTTTATATGTGACCTGTTATTAAAAACTTGTAGCTTGGGGTTTAGTATGGTATTAAACTTTACATTTAATAGATTTCAAGAAATCAGATAGCTACCCAGAATAAATTGGTACCTAACTAACTATAATAAAAATATGCAAATCAGGCTATCTTGAGTACAGTGATTAACAAAAGGATTAAAAATCACTACTTCAGTAAAAGTTGGGAATTACGGGGGGACAATATGATAACATAATCGCACAGGAAGGTCACATAAAGATTTTATACAATTTGGGATTTAGTTTTTATAAAACAGATATTTTTAACCTGTCAGTATTGTTAATACACAAGTTTTAAGATAACTATTTTTCCTTTCATAAGAAAAAATACTGTTTGACTGTAAATAATTAGTCTTAATTTATGTGCTTTTAATCCAATCTAATAAATAAATGGTCAAACGACATCGCACACATTAGGTATGGAAAATATAATGTCACACAAAGTACATAAAACTTACATGACTAGATTGTTCTCGTATATCTTTGTTTATTGTCTCGGCCGTTGATGGATTACGTAGACACGCTATATATTAAAATTAAACACCACAGATACAGATACTAAAATAACAAATATCTTACTTTTTCATGCCTTTCATTGCTTGTTATCGAAACCATTGCAATCTTCCGTGCAAAACTGTTATAACTCTCTTAAATTAGAATTACAACAGTTTTGCACGGAACTTATGTACAAAAACGCAAAATAGTTAAACTGTTGTTATTGTAATATTTAACCGGTTGAGCATTTGAAAGTTACTAAATATTTACAGGGGATAGATATGTATGTTTACAATCGCATTCCATGATTACTTCATTTTCATAAAATTTCGAGTTACTGTAGTCTTGCACTGAGGGTGCGATGTGAATTCGGTTTAAGCCCATCATGTCAAAATTTTTCACAAAATTAAAAAAGCTTGTGAGATATTATTGAGGACCATATATGGCGAAGTAAACGAACAGGGTCTGTGGAGAAGCGATATAACTTTGAACTCTATAGACTTTTTTGTGATGCAGATATTGTGAAGACCATCAAAATAAACCACCCAAGGTGGGTGGGCCACGTTATGCGGATGAATGAGAGTGATCATACTAAAATAACTATGCTAAACAGGCCGGTCGGAAGAAGAAGAAGGGGGCGACCTAAACTCAGATATCTGGACAGGAAAATCTGAGGGAGATTGGAGTGAGGGGCTGGTGAAGACAGACACTCGATAGGGAAGGATGGAAGAATGTTTTGAAGCAGGCCAAGGCTCACGAAGAGCTATAGCGCCAACTGATGATGATGTGAGATATTATGTACTAGCGCAAACAAATACCTTATTGGTAATTATTCGTAAATTGCATTAAAATAATTTTTTAAAATACTTCATTACTGCATACTGCATTAAAATAAGATCAATAGAAAATATTTTAATACATTATGTTAATTTTATTTGAATGGCAACACTGTAGAGGCGTGAAAACAAAAATCACTCGAGGAATTGAAAATAATGGCAGGAAACAAAAAAGAATGGAAGAGGTGGGTAAATGGAAATTTAAATAGCTAGCCCAAATCCGATACACTGATAGAGTAAAAGGAAGGGAAGAAAGAAAGAGCTGTTGCTAAATAAAATAAAGTATGGTGAATATTGTTGGCAATTCTGTAAAGATCTCAAAATAATATCCATGCTTTTGGATCAGCAGTCTGGATTTACAAAGTATCCATGTTTTTTGTGCGAGTGGGGCAGTCGAACAAGAAATTTACATTATGTTAAGAAAAAGAGGCCACTCATAGAAAGACTTGTACCGGGACAAAAAAATTTGCAACGTGATACACTAGTTGACTCAAAATGAGCCCTTTTATCTCCTCTTCACATAAAATTAGGATTGATAAAGCAGTTTGTCAATGCTTTAGATAAACAATGTGACTGCTTTAAATATCTGTGCGACAAATTTCCTGCACTTTCTAAAGCTAAACTTAAAGAAGAAATTTTTGTAGGCCCTCAAATTCGAACCTTAAAATCGGACAGATTGTTCCAAAATACAATGACCCAGGATGAATTTGAAGCATGGTGTTCTTGCGTAGATGTCATAGACGGTTTCCTTGGAAACAACAAGTCTCCAAATTATAAAGAAACTGTAGCCACCATGGTCGGCTTTCATTCAGTCAAATTTCATTTTCTGGATTCTCACGTTGACTATTTATCCGAAAACCTTGGAGCGTCAGCGAGCAAAAACAAAATATTTTTTTTATGTGATTTGTATCTTGAAATATTTCTGAATCATATCAAAAACAATACTTTAAACTCATTTAAATAATAGAGTTTTAACAATTTTCATCTAAAACATAATATAAAAGTTCCAGATCAAAATTTATTCCTCAATTTACTCAGAACTAAAAAACTGTGACATAGCACCTTTATCCACTTATGTCTTCAATTGTTTTAACCAATATGAACTAAAACAGACTTTTAGAGCGAAAAGATAGACATTCTTGCCATCTAATGCATATTATCACAGAAATTTGTGTCTGGAAGAAAAAGATATTTTCCAAAATAAAATAAATAATTATTTTTTAAATAGGTAAAGAAATAATAATAAGACTTACTCACAATCAATTTAATTTAACAATCTGACGACCGGTTTCGCTTTCTATAATTTGCAAAGCATCTTCAGGTCGAGATACAAAGTTAAACTAATGCTGTAATAAAATAAACCCAATTAGGGTGGTGTCTCATAAAGATAAAATAAACAAATAAATAAATTAGTTCATACAAATTATAGTAATTATGCCAATATTACATGTCTGTGGTTTTCAAAATGAATAATTTGAATATATAAAAGGTAGTAACAGACAAGGTAAGGCCCACAATTGGTATAAAGTAGCAATCTTTTGTTGTAATAAATTAATAAATGAGCAAATAAATAAAACAAAACAAAACAAACATTACTTACATGCCGGTACTCTATTAATTGATGGATGGTAGGTCATGGTTGCAAAAATCATGTATTGTTGATTGGAGAACTTTAATGAGCTATTGCAGTTGTTTTGACAATAAACGGGAAGTTCTTGAGGAGAACAGATTTGATCCAATGAATTAGAGATAGGTATATTGTTGTTGTTTGTCAGATGAAAGTGATGTTCTTTACTATTGTATTAATTAAATTATTTACACTTATAACAGAGATATATTTTTTGGAATGTGTGTTATTTATTGAGTATTTATGTAATGAAGGAGACAGTTTTATGACAATGAATAAGAGTAGCTGTACCGATTGTGTGGTTGTGCAATTTTTGACTTCCAATTATCAAGTCTATTGGCAAAATTATTAAAGTATTGTAAAGTCAACTATGTAAAAAGGTATATAAAAAGTATATAAAATTATTATAACTTAAGAATGATTAGGGACAAATTAAACACACATTAACAGGAAACAGAAACACTAAATGACGGGACAAACATTGAATTTAAAACTAAAACTTGGGGATGGAAGAAACTGTTAGCACTACATCTCACTTGTTGGAAGAAATGAGTTTTTTCATATTTAATCTATTAGATTTAAGAGGTAAATTTGACATATGTAGGTTGAAGTGTGACAGTTCTTCTTCTCTTACTAAATACTGTAAGTTTAGTTATTCAGTATTATGGAGTATGTTGATATTAATGAATGTATCAAAATTTGTTTTAATTTTGAAATCAAAAGTAAATTGATGTTTTAATATTGGCATACTTTAACAATTTTAATTAGTAAGTTTCAAATTCAAAAATTTTTTATGGTAACAATGTGAATAATTGAAATACATCATTTGTTATAACTAACCAATTTTAGTCTAAATATTTCAGAACAAATTAAAATGATTATTTAGTAAATACAAACAAGTGTACTTGTAATTGAAAGATATAACAAATTTACAAATTGCCTGAGAATTTTTTTATTTGAAATGATTGTCGGTCTGAGCTATCTATTATGGTGTATGAACATTTCTTAAAATATTTTTATTTAAATTGTAATAATTAATAATTAAATAAAGTAGTAATTGGGTGAATATTGATGATTATTTAAATTTTGAATTCGAGTAATTGACTGACTTAAATCTTGAATAATTAGTTGGTAATACTAATTTATGACAATTGGAACCGGAAATTGATTCCATCCCCGGGCAGCAGGTACACATTTAAACCGGTGTAAAATATATTTTATTTCAATTCTTTGTCTCATACGAACAGACATTCCTCAAACCGACAAGAACACTGGTGAGTTTTTTACAGTAGTTTTAGTAAAAATTTTTAAAAATTTTTGATTAAAATTAAAATCTGTTTTTGAAAGGTAATGTTTCTATTTAAATTTTAAATCTATACAGGATTATGAATAGTATAGATATATGTAATCCGAATAGCTAGTCTGAACAATTTTCAGTCATGTTGGAAATCCATAAACCACGTGTTGAGTTTGAAATGAAATTGTTGTAAATTAAGTAAATTGTCGAAACCAGATGGAATGCAATAATAATTAATTATTAATTATTTAACCCATAATAATTATTATTATTATTATTATTGCATTCCATCTGGTTTCGACAATTTACTTAATTTACAACAATTTCATTTCAAACTCAACACGTGGTTTATGGATTTCCAACATGACTGAAAATTGTTCAGACTAGCTATTCGGATTACATATATCTATACTATTCATAATCCTGTATAGATTTAAAATTTAAATAGAAACATTACCTTTCAAAAACAGATTTTAATTTTAATCAAAAATTTTTAAAAATTCTTACTAAAACTACTGTAAAAAACTCACCAGTGTTCTTGTCGGTTTGAGGAATGTCTGTTCGTATGAGACAAAGAATTGAAATAAAATATATTTTACACCGGTTTAAATGTGTACCTGCTGCCCGGGGATGGAATCAATTTCCGGTTCCAATTGTCATAAATTAGTATTACCAACTAATTATTCAAGATTTAAGTCAGTCAATTACTCGAATTCAAAATTTAAATAATCATCAATATTCACCCAATTACTACTTTATTTAATTATTAATTATTACAATTTAAATAAAAATATTTTAAGAAATGTTCATACACCATAATAGATAGCTCAGACCGACAATCATTTCAAATAAAAAAATTCTCAGGCAATTTGTAAATTTGTTATATCTTTCAATTACAAGTACACTTGTTTGTATTTACTAAATAATCATTTTAATTTGTTCTGAAATATTTAGACTAAAATTGGTTAGTTATAACAAATGATGTATTTCAATTATTCACATTGTTACCATAAAAAATTTTTGAATTTGAAACTTACTAATTAAAATTGTTAAAGTATGCCAATATTAAAACATCAATTTACTTTTGATTTCAAAATTAAAACAAATTTTGATACATTCATTAATATCAACATACTCCATAATACTGAATAACTAAACTTACAGTATTTAGTAAGAGAAGAAGAACTGTCACACTTCAACCTACATATGTCAAATTTACCTCTTAAATCTAATAGATTAAATATGAAAAAACTCATTTCTTCCAACAAGTGAGATGTAGTGCTAACAGTTTCTTCCATCCCCAAGTTTTAGTTTTAAATTCAATGTTTGTCCCGTCATTTAGTGTTTCTGTTTCCTGTTAATGTGTGTTTAATTTGTCCCTAATCATTCTTAAGTTATAATAATTTTATATACTTTTTATATACCTTTTTACATAGTTGACTTTACAATACTTTAATAATTTTGCCAATAGACTTGATAATTGCAAGTCAAAAATTGCACAACCACACAATCGGTACAGCTACTCTTATTCATTGTCATAAAACTGTCTCCTTCATTACATAAATACTCAATAAATAACACACATTCCAAAAAATATATCTCTGTTATAAGTGTAAATAATTTAATTAATACAATAGTAAAGAACATCACTTTCATCTGACAAACAACAACAATATACCTATCTCTAATTCATTGGATCAAATCTGTTCTCCTCAAGAACTTCCCGTTTATTGTCAAAACAACTGCAATAGCTCATTAAAGTTCTCCAATCAACAATACATGATTTTTGCAACCATGACCTACCATCCATCAATTAATAGAGTACCGGCATGTAAGTAATGTTTGTTTTGTTTTGTTTTATTTATTTGCTCATTTATTAATTTATTACAACAAAAGATTGCTACTTTATACCAATTGTGGGCCTTACCTTGTCTGTTACTACCTTTTATATATTCAAATTATTCATTTTGAAAACCACAGACATGTAATATTGGCATAATTACTATAATTTGTATGAACTAATTTATTTATTTGTTTATTTTATCTTTATGAGACACCACCCTAATTGGGTTTATTTTATTACAGCATTAGTTTAACTTTGTATCTCGACCTGAAGATGCTTTGCAAATTATAGAAAGCGAAACCGGTCGTCAGATTGTTAAATTAAATTGATTGTGAGTAAGTCTTATTATTATTTCTTTACCTATTTGATATGGACTCACACAAGCAACACATTCATGATTTGAATTATTTTTTAATTTTTACTAACCGGCTTTAAATCTAACAAAAACAACTAAATACTCTTTTGTGGCCACAACAATGTATTAAAAACAAAATAAAATAATAATATGAGCAACGGTATATATTAAGAACACATGTCAAGCTATTATTGTCTTGATACCGTAGATATAAGTCATACCAAGCTTAAAATATTACAGTTAGTACTATCACAAATGTGACAGCGCATTTTTGAACGAAATTTTTTACTTGTACAAAGTGTGGAAAGATTTGGTAATTAATGACTTCCCAATTTTAGCAACTTACCTACGTTTCCCGAACAAACATGTTTAAAATAAACTAATTGTAATCACGTGCTGAAGCTACCAAACAACAGAATCTGTTTGAATGTTCGTGGATTGTTCGATAAACCTAACTTTTTTTACAGCTACTTAAAATGAAACGTTTTTTAGTAATTGCAAAATTGCCATTCATCCGTTTCTTTTTACTGTTTATTAAGTGTCTTTTTAAATCGCTGTTGGGCGTGAAAAAGTGAACAAGTCAATTTTTGATGAAAACAGGATAAACTCAAATATAGCTTAAAAAAGTATGTTTTAATTGATAGTAAAAGGGGACAAGTCAATGTAGCTGAATTTGTATGTTAAGTTGATTGTTCCAAAAGAGACACTTACAAAATAGTACATAAAAATTAGTGTAAAAAGGGATATTTTATCATATTCCTTTTGGCACTGCCTATGTCAATATTTGTCTTAGTGAATACTGAGACAACATGACTTGTCCCCTTATTTGAGTACGGCCGGTTTGCGCTCGACCGTTTTGCGCCCTTAGTTGAAATCGACCGGTTTGCGCTTTGCAATTTTCATAATAGAAATATCTAACTACTATAGTTTCCTTAATCGGCCGATTTGCGCTCTCTTGCAATATAATTTTAATTTCATTCTACAATAATAGTTTGGTGAACAAACTTACATGTCAAATAAACAGAAACATCTTTTTCCTTTAGATTTGAAAAAAATGTCAAATCAAAACTAACAAAATTATTAAATTTTTCTAATACTGTAGAACAACAGAGTGTTCTTTAATCTTTAATACCTCTGTTTATAATCCTTCTACCTGGAAGTTAATTGTTTAGATATAATTAGTAACTAGAATTCCCAAAATGAGAGATCGCTGGAACTAACTTTCCTTTCTACCTGATAATGCGAACTGGTAACTACTTAAGTCATTAATAGACTTCGGCAAATATGCATATTGCATATTTTGCATATTGTACACATTTTATGCAAATATTTCATATTTTGGCATATTTGTATAAAAGTTTGCATAAAGTGCATAAAAGTTCAGATTTTTATACTGTATTTGAAAATTTTTAAACATACCAATTTATTTCAATTCTTGTATAAAATTTTGTAGTCATTTCAATCAAGAAATGATCTAAGTACGTAATCTCTACAAGTACAAAACATTTACAATTTCAAAGAAGATCAATTTAAGTAGCCCTCAACATTATTAGAAAGTCTCGGTCACTGAGGCATTCAGTTATTGGATAATCGCTAAGGGTTCGCTCATTTGCATTTTATGATCTAATCCCCAAATCTATCTACAATTTATTGTATCTTAACAGCAGGTAAACGGCTAATAGTTTTGTTCCTAATTTAGGGATTTTCCAAAATCTCCCAGTTTATTGAATTAGGTACCTAAACATTTCTAATTTGATGCTGAGATTTGTAAATCATTTTTGTTTTGATATTCAAAGCGTAAACACTCGTTGTGCGTAACAAAAAGGAAGATTGTGATTTTATAATGCCTAAAACAACCAGTGCTTCAACTTGGATTAAACCTTATAAAGAGCTGTCTATGGATATGGGAAAAATCTACTGTTCAGTCTGGGGCAAAATTGTAAGTATCTAATATTTTCTATTAAATATCTAATATTTCATACATACAGGGTGTTTCCAAATGACACTTACAACGTTTGGCTGTAGATACTTCTCGAAAAATTTAACAAAACGATATAGTTAATGAGGGGTCAAACTTATTTACTTTTCGAGATACAGGGTGTTAAAATTAAAAAAAATTAAATTCTTTTAGTTAATAACAACAATAACTTTAAAACCAATAAACGTATTTACTTGAAATTTAGTACTCGTAGGTTGTTTTTAAATGAAAAATAGCTTCCTTTAGTGAGAAAAAATTGTCCATGGTACAATACAATGGTGTGTATTTAGAAAAATTTTTTACCTTTACTTTTTTTTATGAAGTCAGCTATTCTAAAACACAATTATTTTTATTGTAATTGAATTAACAAAAAAAAAACTTTTGTTGAATTTTAGAATAAGTTATATGATGTACTAATGGTTAGTAACAAAAACTAATTTGTGGATTAATACTGCATTGAAAACACTTAGCGAGTGTTTTTTTTTCCAAACCAGTTATTTGATTAACCAAAACACCTTGTATATTTTTATATTTTAAAGGTTGGGTTAAAATAAAGGTTTTTATTTTTATTTATAGATAGCATGTGAGAAGTAATTTCAGATAGACCAACATGTGAGAACTGCTTCACACATTGCAAAAAAAGGAAAAATAGGAGGAAAACATCAAACTTCAATGGCTAAATGTTTCCAATCTACTTCAAAAAAATTAGATGAGCAAGAAACTTTTAATGAAGACTTGTGTCGCGCATTAGTGTCTGCAAACATACCGCTTTCAAAATTAGCAAATGTAAATTTTAGTTCGTTTCTAAAAAAATATTGCAAACTTAATGTTCCAAGTGATCGGTCTCTAAGAAGAAATAATGTGAACGGGCTATACTCGTCGGTGTTAATTAATATTAAGGAAGAAATTGCAGATAATTATTTTTACATATCTGTAGACGAAACCACTGATTCCTCAGGAAAGTATATTGCTCATTTATTGATTGGTGCCTTATCAAAATCTCATCTTATTTCATGCCAGCAACTTGAGAAAACAAATGCTTTAACAATTTCGCGTTTTATACAAGAAACATTAGCAACTTTTTTCTTCCGACAACTATTCCTTCTAATAAATTACTGCTTATTTTATCGGATGCTGCTCCTTATATGGTGAAAGCAGGACAAAATTTAAAAATATTTTTCCCAGATTTAATACATGTTACTTGTGTAGCGCATGGATTAAACAGAGTTGCAGAGGAAATACGAAAAAAGTTTCCTCTCGTAAATACCATGATATCCAGTGTCAAAAAAGTATTTCTTAAATCCCCTATAATATTTCAACTTTATAAAGAAATGCTACCTAACATTCCTCTTCCACCACAACCTATTTTAACGCGATGGGGAACATGGTTAGAAGCAGCTAATTTTTATACAGATCATTTTGTTAAAATAAAGAACATAATTGATACGTTAACAGATGAAAGTTCCCAATCTCTTTTGGATTCTAAACAAACTTTTCAGAGTAACTTGCTTCGACAAGAACTTTCATTTATAAAATCAAATTTTAGTTTTGTTCAAAAAACAATTACTCAGTTAGAATCACCAAAACTGTCATTGTTCGAAAGTACAGCATTAATAAAAGAATTTGTGTCATGTTGTCGGAAGTTAGAGGTAATATTGGAAAAGATATTTTAAAAAAATTTGAAGCTACTATGGAAAAAAATAAAGGTTACCATATTCTTTCTGAAGTAGTCAGTGTTCTAGCTGGAAATATTTCAGAAACAATTAATTTAGAACCAAATGTTTTGGTTAGTTTGAAAAATGCTCCCGTTACATCAGTTGATGTTGAACGAAGTTTTTCCATATATAAATATATGTACTCAGACAGAAGCCACAAGTTTTTGTTAGAAAATTTTGAACACCACTTGGTCATTTATTGTTACCATAATTCTAAATAAGTTTATTCATACTTGAAAATGATGTAGTTACTTAAAATAAATGTAAATCTTAATGAATAGTAGGAAATATTTAGTTATGTACACTTTTTTTTTAAATAAAATTGTTACTATTTTACGATTTTTTTATTTATTTGTATGCATATTTTGTAAAATATTTGCATATTTTCGGGTAAACATGTGCATATTTATGCGCATATTTTCTACATTTTTATGTGCATATTTGCCGAAGTCTAGTCATTAACAAAGGGTATGGTAACAGAAAAATTACCTGAAAATTCTACGTGATAATGACCATATTGATGGTCAATCATTTCTATTGCGTTCTTTGAGATAGGATCAAGAATCATTGTGAATCAGTGTGAGTTAGTGTGAGGTAGTGTTTTAAAAATGGATGTGCAAATTATTGAAACTTCGAAGGAAAAACCATGTGCATTGTATAAAGAGTATAGTTTTCGTATGAAAAAAACATATAAAGATGGTTCAGTTTTTTGGAGTTGTTTGAAAGAGGAAACTGAAAAATGTCGAGGCCACATAATTATGGATAATAACACAATAATTAAGGAAGTCAAACATCTGTGTAAGCCGAGTGTTGCAGTGACAGAAGTGAAGCAGTGTGTCTTCAATGCTCGAAAAAGAGCTAGGGAAGACAATAGTTATTTGCCGATGTCAAAAATATATCAAAATGAATTTCAAAGATTATATAGTCACGGACTGCATTTCGTGACAGACATCCCAAAATTCTCTTCAGTGACAAGGGGTTTAAACGATAGTATTTCCAGAAGAAATTATTACAATGAGCGACAAAACGAAATTTTTGTTTATCGACAAGACCACTCCCTCGCGATACAGAATCTTGGTGTTTGCCAGCAATAAATCTAGGGAGGTTTTGGTTAACAGTAAGGACACTGCATTTATGGATGGAACATTCAAAAGCTGCAGTAGGCAATTTAGTCGAATATATACTGTTCATGTTGATATTGGTAGTATGAAATACTACCAATATCAATACAATGAAAGAGAAACTACCAAATTGGAAACCATCTCTTATAAAACTGGATTTTGAACAGGTAGTGATTGGTGCCTTAGAAAATTATTTTCCAGAAGCCAAAATTTGTGGTTGTAATTTTCATTTCAATCAATGTATTGATTTCATTTCAATCAATGACTTGTTTCTGAATACACTGACAACGAAGAGATACTTTTGCACATAAGAATGTATGCTGCGTTAGCGTATCTACCCATAGAAGATATCGATGATGGCTGGTTATGCATTCAAGAAACCTCTCCTATTTCTGAAAAAATGGAACAGTTTTATGACTACTTTGTCAAACAATGGTTAGAAAAAACTCACATTTAACGAAGCAGAATATTGGGTTCACCTTTATGATCGATTTGCTTTCAATCTAGAAGGAAAGCGGCGCAAGAAATTATATATTAATCTTGGTGAAAGAATATCCAAAAGTTTACTGAAATGTAAAGATACAAGGGACTTAAGTTTGTGTTTAGGGATATTGGCATAATTGAAAAGCTGCAATAAATAGACAATTTTTTATTTCCAAGAATTTTTTGTATTTTACTGTATAAAAAGTTTGAAAAAAAAACAAAAAAAAACAAAAAAAAATTAAAAAAACAAAAAAATATAAAAAAACATCTTCTAAACACGCCAATGTTTATATTATGTATAAACTAAGACAGTCCTAAGCCCGAATGAAAGTATGAAGGGAAGATGGTGATTTTTTTATAGTTTGATGATTTTTTAAAACTAATTTTACTAGCCTAACCGTTACCTGATCTTTATAGTAGAATAAAATTAAACGTCAATTATAAGAGAGCGAAAAATAGTCGATATAAGAAAATAATTAGCTGTTAGCTACATCTCCATTAAAAAAAATGTTAGAGAGCAAACCGGCCGATTTCAGGTAAGGACGCAAAACGGTCGACCGCATATCGGCCTCCCTCCCTTATTTACTGTTAGATTTTAATGTATCAAGCCACCAAGTTAACACGCATAACCTATAAATTAGTATGCAGCACGTGTCATAGTTGGGATTATTATTGCAAAATAAAAATGTTTTTTTTTTTTAATTTGGTTATAATAATATAATAAGCGAAAATTGAAAAAATGTCGAAAAATATAGAGTAAAACGAATTCTAAATATACTTGAATGTCTGAATAATGCCGATGGTAAGTAAAAACAGAATTTATTTTGTGTAAGTAGTTTTACAATATTTTTACTGTAATTCTTCAGTTGTTTATATATGTATTGTACGTGGAATAAATAAAATAGATGTGTTAATGTTTTATAGATGCACCAGAGAATGTTCGTATCTATTCTTCAGATAAGAAAACTGTGTTAGAAAATAAGGTACTATAAATTATAGAAGAAATTATATGAACAAAAATAAAATAGGCATTCAGTTCGTTTTTTTTTTGTTGCTTGCTAATAACAATTTTATTTTTAAACTTTGAAAAATAAGGCAATTATATCGAGCACAAGTTTAATCAAACCTTGCCCAAGTACTTTCGCTTAATATAGCATCTTCAGGGGCATTTCGTCAAATATGGGCTATCCAGCAAGCGTAGAATGTAATAAAAATGGATGGTAACATAAAATTGTATAAACACTACACTAGAACAAGGACAAACAGTTTAAAATTAATAAAAAAGTTCTACGCTACATTCTTTAAAGAATTCTTCAATTAATACAAAACAAGAATTAATATAAAGAACAACAATTAATACAAAACAAGAATTAACATTCAGAATTGATTAATCAAGCAAATAGCTGTACCGTAATTAACCCCTTAACTACCGAACCTATCTCAAAAAATATTCCCTTTATCTACCAGTGTTACGCGTAAGTACCATCAAAATAAATCGACGTTACAGTAAAATATAAACCAACTTAGTCTATTTTTGCCAAAGGTACATAATCGTCCAGCACTTTTAAATTATTGCAAAGTCACACGATCTGCTTGGCGGGTTTTTGATGCGTCAGTGACCGTTGAGATTTGTCAGTGTAAACGTATTTGAGGTTATATTTTTATACATTAACTATCAGTAGGTAAGTTATATTTTCTTCACACATACAATTATGTTTATAATATATAGGCACGTAAGTAATAAAAAAACACTTAAGTTTAACTGGTATTTATACGTACCATTGGGACTAATTGTGTTGTTTTGATGCCACGATAGATTTTCCATATTTAGTAATTTAACTCTTTTTTTCACAAGAACGCTTGTTAAACAACAACAAAAAAATTACACTAAAATGTAGGAGTCAATTATAATGATTTTTCTTTTAATTTTTGGTATGGCTGCAAACTGCAGGTTAGCAAAGAAAGTCCTGACATACGACGAGTTGGCACAAATCATTGAAAATGATGAGAATATGGATGCATTTTTACCACCGTTTGACAACAATGAAGACACTGATGTAGAATCTGAAAACGAGGAAGATTTTCCGGAAAGTCAGCTACTATAATCGGACAATTTTTAATTAAAGGTGACTAATCTACAAATTGAACTAAACGGTAGCGGCAACCATGAAAAATTTCATTAGTAAATTCTTACTGGCGTGATTTTTATTATTTATGCTTTGCCCATGTAAATATGTAAATATGTAACCCATGTAAGATAAATTTGCCCCCGTAACAATATAAATTGGTGCGATTCACGAGTGTAGAGTGAGACAAGTTCATAGAATAGTTTGGAACATCGGTAAAATTATCAATATTTTGCTGGTCTATATATTTACGTTTTTAGAAAGAATGTTAATTAGATAAATATGATATCTTAGTTTATTGAAGTTTATGAAATATGATATCTTCCAGATTTTATACATGTGTGCATAGGCGTAGTCTATTATTGGGAATATATTTATTAAATATACTTTATTATTAACTTTAAAATAGTTTTTAGGTAAGTAAAGTAAATTTGAGGCCAGTTTATTCTTTATATAGTATTAAACCCTTAACGGCCGCTCAATATACAAAGAGAAATTTGACAATTAATTTATTAGATTGGGTTAAAAACACAAATTAGGAATATATTACAACCAAAAAGATTTTTTTTCTCATTTTTAAGGAAAACAGTACAATTTTTAATAAAGGAACATATTGTATCTTAAACGTAAATTAAATTTTAAGGTAAAAATTTTTGAAATATTCGGGGTGTAGATGCATTCTACACTTTTTACTTAAATAAATAGTATTACATTTGTACATCCTACATTTTTGCATTATCGTCTCTTTTTATAATGTGGCCAATATTGTCGAATCTGGTTTCATCTGGTAAAGCAAATTTAGATTGACGCCCATGTACTGACACTGATTTACTTTAGATGTACCTACTTTACTTTATAAATTAAAATTATAAATCTATGTCGCCTCATGGTTTCTCTTATAATATGCACTTCTTTATCCTCATCCTTTGACCAATGCATATCAACTTGAAGCAGAGTGTAAACCAGATAATATACATATGCTAATATTTTTTTTAAATCTATGTTATTCATTTCAAAATTGTGACGATTATTCTCAATTACTTTTTTATCAAAAAGAGTGAAAAAACTTCAATATATGACTTGCTTACATGGTTGGCTTTTATATTGTCTAAATATCAATCAGACTGATGTTGAATTACTACTGAGCACGAAAGAATATCCGTTATTACAACTTGAGATAAATTTGGATTTACTAATTTTGCCTGGTTTTTCCTTTGGACGTTTTATCTGTGGTTCAGAGAAATATTATAATCAGAATCGTTTGAATTTCCAATCACTTGTATTTCATATGTACCTGCAATATCCGATTTTATTGATTCTTCACAAATCATATTATCATCAATCTCTTCAAGGAATACAATAATATACCAGCAAACAAATGGGAAAGATACCTGACGGAACTGTTTAAAGCAAAGGAAAATAATAATCAACACAGTAACGTACCTGAATTAAGAGACGAAATAGAAATCAGTTTTCACGAAGTAGAAATAGTCATAAATTCACTTAAAAATAGAAAGTCACCAGGACCAGACGGAATAACCAACTAGCTTCTAAAATACGGATGAGAAAGTTTAACCCTAGAGATGACAAAACTTATACAAAAACTAATATTGCACTGCAAGATACCAGACGCATAGAGAAACAGCATAATGATACCAATGTTCAAGAAAGGAGATAAAGAAGACACCAACAATTATAGAGGTATAAATCTACTGAACACCGCACTTAAGCTTACCACAAAAGTCCTTACCAACAAAATCAATAAACTAACAACTTTATCAGATGAATAACAAGGATTCAGATCCGGATGATCCTGAATCACAGAAAAGGCCATCATATCTATGTTTTATAGACCTGACAAAGACTTTCGATCGCATCCAAGTCGAAGTTGTCTTACACCTACTGTATAAAAGGAACATACCAATCAATATTATACAAACCATCGAAAGCATCTACCTCCATAATCGAATACAGGCAAAGATAAATGGAAAACTAACACAGTGTATACCAGAACAAAGCGGAGTCAGACAGGGTGACTCGTTAAGCCCACTTCTCTTTAATATATTAATGGACTAAATAATACAAGCAGTACGTAAAAGTCATGGCTACAGAATTGGGAACAAAGATATCCAACTGTTATGTTATGCAGACGACGCCGCATTAATCGCCGAGACAGAAGACGACCTCTAAAGATTAACACATATCTTCAATACAATAGCTAAGAAATACAATATGATAATATCAGCAGAAAAATCCAAATGTATGATATTTAAATACCCACTATGGTGTAAAATCGAAATTGATGGGAAAATAATAAAGCCGGAAGCAAGGTTTAGATATCTGGGAATAGATATAATTAGTTACGGAGATGTTGAAGAAGTACGACAGCAAAGCTTAAAAGCAAGTAAAGCGGCGGGTTCTCTTAATGACACAATCTGGAAGAACAAACACCTAAGACAAGACACAAAAACAAGAACCTATAAAGCAGGAATTAGACCTATATTAACATACACGGCTGAGACAAGACCTGACACATCTAAAACTAGACGACTGCTAGAAACAACAGAGATGAAAATACTCCGACGAATATCAAGGAGAACTTTGTTGGATAGGGAGAGAAGCAAAAACATAAGAAGAGCGTGCAGTATAGAAGACATACATGGATGGGTGACAAAACGAAAACAAAAGTAAAACGAACACATCAGTAGAGTGGCAGAGGATAGAATAGTACGAATAGCACGAGATAAGTCACCAAATGGACGAAGAAGTATTGGCAGACCAAGAAAAAGATGGTGCGACAATTTAAACAATTTAGGAAGCTAATATTGAAGAAGAAACAGGCTTTAAGGCCTACAAACTAGAAGGAAGAAGAAGAAGAAAATCAATGTCTTTTACATCAGAAACTTTCTAATCTAATCTCGGCGGCAAATAAACCACATTAAGTGGCATTTTCACAATCTGAGTCTTCTTCTAACAAAGCTATTAACTCTTTAGTAGTTAGTGCCATCTTCATTTCATATTTCGAGAATTTACTGAATTAAACAAATGCACTGCTATATAAACGCATTCATATGATAATAGTTTAGCTTACTATATTTTAATTTATATGAACTTCATAATATATTTTCATATTTATATAAACAAATAAACACAAGCAAACTTTCAAATTAAGTTAAAAAATCAAATACAGTCTGTCCCAAACCCTTTTTTCAGAGTGTCACTAATGTTAACGTTATATAGGATTTTAAGAATGTCGAGAATTATTGCATGACATTTTAGTTAAATCTGACAGTTGCAGGATCGTAATCGGCTAAACGTGAAAAGGTTATTTTTTTTAATGCATAGCAGTTTTTCATAATTCTATTCTATTCTGTTCTATTTTATACATTCCATGGAAAGTGCTTAATTAGCTAAGATTTGTTTATGGATTTATTATTATTTATTACAAACACTAGGGAATTGGAAGGTTTGTTTATTTAAAATAACGCTTCCTCCTAGAATCTTTTAAGAGTTGACTGCAAGGTAAAAAAAATTACTGACAATTGCAAGGCATCAAAGTAAACATTCCTGTGATAAAATAATATCGATTTAAATCAGTCATATTTGGATAAGTAATTTTCTGATAAGTTTGTGTGGCAGTCAATAGTTTAATTTTGTGAGTTCTCATTAAATATTGGAAATAGTTTAAATAGTGAAGCAGTTGATTTTTAAGTTATTCTACCAGATTTGGTGTGCAACTGAAAGAAGGTTATAAAGTTTAGTTAAAAAAAAACAATATAAATAGTTTAAATAGTGAAGCAGTTGATTTTTGAGTTAATCTACCAGTTCCGATATCCGGATGAAATCGTGCTAATGGAGTTTAGTTAAAAAAACAAGATACCGAATGTAAGTTTACCTTCTTTTTTATGAATAACAAAAATGAATATTATATTTCAAACAATCTATAATCCCATTTAGAATCTGATTCTTGAAAATCAATGATTACACTAGATATGTGGCTGGTATCAATTATATCCTACATTTCAAAAAAATGTCGTGGTTCTAAAAAGAACCGTTTTAATACATATAAATATCCATAAAGGCATTAGTTTAAGATATTTCCTCAATCTCATTCCGGAATTCACAATCTGATTCGCGAACGACAGAAACTGATGATAAAGATGTCTCAGCCTCTTTTTCTAATTGAAACTAATTTAATAATTTTAATATTAGTCTTTTTTCATTCTCGGTATATCTCGGAATATTTAAAATATTTTTATAGATTTAATTTTTACGTAATTACTTGTGTTTAAATAAATAATTAAAATAATTTTTGGTACGCCTCTGCAAAATTGATAATTTCAATACGATTTCGTTGAAAAGTTATCGTTAAGGGCTTCGTTAAGTACGATGTTGCCAAGTAATCACCTTCAATTAAAAATTGTTTTAGTATAGTGGAATTCAATAGA
The DNA here is from genome assembly GCA_918026665.1 of Diabrotica balteata. Taxonomy (NCBI): domain Eukaryota; kingdom Metazoa; phylum Arthropoda; class Insecta; order Coleoptera; family Chrysomelidae; genus Diabrotica; species Diabrotica balteata. The sequence continues at coordinate 45,119,331 of OU898284.1, forward strand.
AACGTAAAATCTAACTTGAATGATGAACTCAAGAATGAAAATGATAGTTGTGAAATACCTATATTTACTGATGATATTCACGATCACAGTGTTGAAGTTCAGGAATCAAGAGAAGCTGTTAATGAGCTCATACTGACTAGTGCAGAAGAACAAGTTTTGAGGTAGTGAAACAAAATTGAAAAGGCTACAGAAATTCGTACTTATGTAAAACCAAACTATGTTTGGGAAGAAAACTATTTTAAAGAGTGTAAAATTCTCTTGATATTTTTATAAAATTTCTGGGAAATGTTCCCGAGGATATAAAGTTTCAGTCTAATTTATATACAAAAAGGAAAACAGTTAAATATGTCTAAAGAAGAGTTTCTTGCATTTTTGGGAATTAATTTTTTGATGAGGTATCACACTCTGTCATCAATTCCTGATTATTGGTCAACGCAGGATGACCTTTCAGTTCCACTTCAGTGCCAGAAACAATGCCTAGGAATGGATTCCAAGCCATTTTATCTTTTTTACACATAAACAATAATCATGGTACACCCAAAAACAACACAGATCGATTATATAAAGTAAGACCGTTAATAAGTGCGTTAAATACTCAGTTTATAAATTATTGTGGGGAACAAGTAATGTCTCTCGATGAATCTATCGTCAAATTCAAAGGGCACTCTACACTAAAGCAATATAATCCGATGAAACCTATTAAAAGGGGATACAAGATATGGTGCTATAGCGATATGAGTGGTTTTATTAAAAAGTTTGACATTTATCAGGAAAAAAATGAGAAGATTAATAACAAATTTAAAAGAGTATAATTTAGGCGAAAGCGTTGTGCTATATTTAACAGAAGAAGACAGGAACAAAAATAAAATTATCTAATTTGACAATTTTTATGCCACAGTGAAATTATTAGATAATACATTAGCCTGTGGAACGATAAGAACTAATCGCAAATATTTATCACCTAATATAAAAGAAGACAAAATGCTTAAAAAGGGTGAATACAAATTTAAAAAAATAACACAGGGATATCATATTTCAAATGAAAAGATAATCGTGTGGACAGTATTGCTTCAAATTTCCACGGCTCCGAAGCTACCAAAGTCAAAAGAAAACAACGTGATGCTACAATAACCGAAGTAGATGCTCCTACTATCATTAAAGACTATAATAAATCAATGGGAGGTGTAGACTACCATGATCAATTGCGACAATGCTATGGTTTAGATCGGAGGTCCAGAAAGTGGTGGCAACGTATCTTTTGGCCGTGTATGGAAATTACATTCATAAATGCGTTTGTAATTGCAAAAAAGTATTAGATGAACCTCCCACCAACTTATTACAGTTTTGAAGGGATCTTACCAGAAGCCTTTGCTACCTGTCTCCACACAGAAAAAATAAAAGGAAATCTGTTCCTTCACCAGGTACTCCATCAAAGAAATGATGTTATGATTATAGCGTGCCTTCTTCAATAAGGCTAACTCAAGTTGGAAGTCACTGGCCAAAGTTTGTGGAAAGACGCGGTAGATGCGAAGTATGCAGCTCAAAAGCTATCCAGTCAAAACTTACTTCAACCTGTTCTCAGTGCAAAGTATTTTTGTGTATTAGTGCAAATGAGAATTCTTTTGCTGAGTATCATGGAATGGATTACTGAAAAATGTATTTTTTTTTAAATAAAAGTATTGTGCCTAAAATTTTTACTGACATACAGATTTTCCCAGCGGTACTTGTGAGTACCACTAATATATTTTTTGTAAAAATACATCTATAGACTATTTTATGAATTATATAATACTTTAATAATCATTTTAAAACAGGGGATTTTAAGAGGATAAAAGTGCTGCATAAAAGCACTTAAAACCGCTAAGAATCCGTGCTAGTATTTCTTGACTGATATTGTTGTTTTCATTTATTATTGAGCCCAGGTAAAGAAAAGTGAAGCCATATTTGTAGGTATGGTTGTCTTCCTTCAGATTCTTATGTTGATTCGATTTTGTGGACTCCATATCTTTTGATTTGCTTTAATTTATATAAAGACCAAACGTAGCAGCTTCTCGTTTCAGTTCTATAACTTTTGCGCTTAATACACTTTTGTTGCGGCTTATTATGGCAACATCATCCGCATGTGCGCATATTTGTATTGATCTTGTATTAATACAGCCGTTTATATCCAGTTTTATAACAGCTTCTAAAGTTAGATTAAAAAGTGTTATCGATAAGGCATCACCTTGTCTAACTCCATTTTCAATAGCAAAATCCTGCGTCAGATCTCCATCTATTCTCACCATAGCTTTGGAACTATCTATAGTCATTCGTATACGTTTAACCAACTTATTGGGTAATGGGTATCCCTAACACAGATGGTTGCTTTAACATCTTCTGTCGAGCTGCTCCAAACGCCTGTTTGAAATCGATATACAAGTTGTAAATAAGTATTTTATATTCAATACATTTTTTATATATACCTCTTAACATATTTATTTGGTCTATAGTTGACCTCTTTGGTCTGAATCCACATTGGTATTCACCAATCATCTAATCCGAAAACGATTCCATGCGGCTGTATATAATTCCTGATAATATCTTGTAGACGATATTTAAAACTGTTATGCCCCTATAATTTTTGCAGAGTCATTTGTCTACCCCTTTGAACATAGGAAGTATGATTCCTACTTTCCAATCTTCTGGGATGACTTCTAGTGTCCATATGCGGTCGATTACTTTATGGATACGCCTCCATAGCGCATGTATATAGTTTATAATTATGAAAAAAAGGCAGCAAATATTTGATTTCACGCAAACAAATCTTATGTATCTGTTGATACGTATTTCGACCTAATAGGTCTCATCAGAACAGATATTCATATGAGTACAACACCTATGAATATCTGTTCTGATGAGACCTATTAGGTCGAAATACGTATCAACCATGGACGTATGTATCAACAGATACATAGGATTTGTTTGCGTGAAATCAAGTATTTGCTGCCTTTTTTCATTTTATTCGGATTTACTCTGTGTGAGTACTAGAAGCACAATTCGTTAAGGATTTCTGCTTAGTTGTAAAAGACATGTCGTGGAATGCAAATTTTAGATTTCCCATGTCCCTTTTAACATCTTTTATCAACGTCTGTTTGCCTTGCAATTTTTAGAAGGCTCAGATTATAAGCAGAAATCTGAATTGTGTTTCGAAACTTTTTTACAGAGTTTATTATTACTTTTATTTTCTGCTGGTACTCATTCTTTTTTTTTAGGATTTTTAAACATATATGTGTTCCATTTTCTTTGTTTGGCGCCGTTCTCTTTTTCCCCATTGATATTCTTTGTTTTATCTTCGATATAACCAAGAAATGGTCCGAATCGCTGTGTTACAAGTGCTGGTACGCTCACGTACCGCTAGTAGTGAAAGGGTTCAGTAGAGAGTTGGTTCTATATATACATTTAATTAAACGTAAAAATAATTTAGTGAGAAAATTGACATAATATAGTAAAAAATACAATATATTGAGACATTATCGACATTGGGACATTGGGACACATAGGGTATGAAAATTATATTTGAACTATAAGCACAAAGTTAAGCACAAAAAAGATTATATGACAAATTATATTAAATTGATTATGTAAGTCTTAATTTTGCCATATAATTTGTAGGTTTTAGTTTTTCGTGATTTGTTAAAAGCTCTTTCTGTGAAGTCAGAGTTTATTATTTTTAACTATTTATATTAGGACTTTCCCGAGGTAACTTGTGATTTAACGAAACATAGAAGTGAGATTTGTTTTTTTAATATAAATGTTCTAGTTATTTTAATTTCTAAGTATTGTCTCTCGATTTAGTTTTTTTGGTAAAACCAGAGTATTCACTATGATTATGCGAAAATAATTGTATTTTTAGATCTTTAGAAAATATTACATATCCTAACACTCACAGGAATATACAGTTTACTTTATGGATATAAACTCATCAAGACAAAAACCGAACCCACTAAATTGCAAAGCTATTAGCAATTATGTTCGTCTGTAAATCTTAATAATGTTTAGATAAGACGCCTGTTATTGGAGAATCGTGAATGTTTTTGGAAATAACTAATTACCACCATAAGTTTAAAAAACAGACTAAATCATAAAATGACTAAAAATAATAACCATCTGGCTGTAAGTAAAAAAAAACAGATCTTTGGCAGAGACGAATTTTATGTTCGATATTTTACAGTATTTTACAGAAAGTTGAGGGGAGAAGATTATTGTTAATCTGTATTTCTGAATACCTTGTAGTTTTATGTAGTTTTAGTAATAATTTTCCGTAATGTATGTTACTACTTGGTGCCTCCTTGTCCATGTCTTTCACTGTTTTGTCTTTCAACGTCTGATTTTTTCTTTTAACACGTTGCATGCTAATCACGCCAATGAGCGTCAAGATATCGCTTCAGTCATATGCTGATGATGCACATGTGAGTTTTTAAGATACCTATGTTTTGTATTGTCTAGCATAAATACCTTTGTGTATAAAAGTTTATTTTTTGAAAGGGTTTGTAGAGAAAACTATCTGTTAACCTATTTATTAAGCGGTTCTTTAAAACATTTTCTACCTTTCCTTCTACTACCAATAGTTCCATAGTTTCCGTTCTTATGGCTAAAATTATTTAGGTATTAGCCTGTCGTTTATATGAAGCTGTTCCAGAAGTGACAGGTTGGTACTGCCAGACCGGCCACGGCATTTTTATATAGATAATGAGAAATATTCTGCCTATGTCCTATGTCCTTATTATTTCTTTTTCTCCTTTTAGAATGTTTCCATTACCTTCTTCAATTTCACTTGTATTTTGGTAATTTCTTCTCGGGTACTGTATTATATTCGAATTTACTGTAAAATATTAGATTCGAAACGCTCATACAAAATATAAGAAAAAAGGAAAAAAACAAGATGGATAAACTCACTCAAGCTACTAAAGATCTTATAAACAAAAGAAGAGAATTAAAAGACAAATACACAGATAATTTTGTAACACTAAGACAGTTAAACAAAGATATCACAAAATACATTCGAAAAGATGTCAGAAATTATAACACTGAATACATAACTCAAGCCATTGATAAAGATAAAAGTTTAAAGGTTCTGCGCCGACAAATGACTGAAGGATCGAAAAATATTTGTAAACATGTAAATAAAAAAGGAGAAACTACAACAAATAAGGAAATATTTTAAAAATTGCTCAAGATTTATACTCAGAATTGTATAAGCGACAAGAACTTCCAGATCCTGATCAAAATCAAATACCAAAAGTTCAAAATGTGGGCTCAGAAGATATCCCCGATATCACAACAAAGGAAATAAAATCAGCTCTCTCGGAGATGAAAAACAATAAATCACCTGGAGAAGATGGGATAGTCATTGAACAAATCAAAGAAGGAGGAGCAACGTTACTAAATGTGTTGAAAAAGATGTTCAATGCTTGTTTGACAAGAGGCGTAACTCCCTCCCAGTGGCATAATGCACAAAAAAGGTGACATTTCAGACCTAAAGAACGACAGACCTATTAGTTTGCTCTCCCATACATACAAACTATTGATGAAGATAATAACAAAATGGCTTGTGAACAAACTGGATAGTTACCAATCTTGTAAACAGACTGGGTTCCGCTCCAGATACGGCACAAATGATTATCTATAAGTTGTTAAAACGCTAATAGAAAAGTGTACAGTGTATAACAAGCCTATCTTTCTTATATTCGTAGATTATGAAAAGGCGTTCGATACTATAGATCATCATAAAATGCTTCTAGCATTGGCTGACTGCCGTATTGACTACCAATATATTGCCTTGATTAAAAGTATTTACGAAACTGGTAAAGCTTGTGTCCGCCTTCATGAAGATACCAAGAAGTTTCAAGTAGAACTTGGAATTAGACAGGGTTCTAATATTGAATGTTCTTGAATATATGTTCAAGCAAATGGAACGAGAGGATAATATGGGAATTAATATAAATGCACACGCTCTATCATATAAAGTGTCAACAAGAATTGGTCTTAAAATTAACACCTCAAAAACAAAATTTATGACCAACCTTGTAGTCAGCGGTAAAATTCTGATTGAGAGCTATAGCATCGACCAAGTCTTCTTCTTTTTGTGCCACTCCTATCGGAGATTGGAAATCATCAAGGCTATTCTGACCTTGTTTACGGCTGACCTAAAGAGTTCATTAGTGGTGCAGCCAAACCACTCTCTCAAATTCCGCAACCATGACATTCTTCTACGGCCTGGATTCCGTTTTCCTTCTATTTTTTCCTGCATTATATTTTGAAGTAATGCGTATTTATATCCTCTCATCAGTTGACCAAAATATTCGAGTTTTCTTCGCTTTAGCGTTAACAAAATCTCTGGGTCTTTTCCTATTCTTCGTATTACTTCACAGTTTGTTATTCTTTCAACCCAACTAATCTTTAGCATTCGACGGTAGCACCACATCTCGAAACTTTCAATATTTTTCATGTTGTTCTGTTTGAGAGTCCAGGCCTCTACACCGTATAATAGCGTGCTAAATACATAGCCTCTCAGCATTCTTAATCGTAGAGGGATGCTTATATTTCTGTTGCAGAAGAATTTTCTCATCTTTATGAAGGTGGCCCTGGCAATTTCGATACGTCTTTTTATTACACTGTTTTGGTCTCCAGTTTCGTTTATTAAAGTTCCCAAGTATTTGTAACTTGATACTTTTTCAACTTGAGTGCCGTTTATACTAATATACGCTGGTTGTGTCATGTTTTTACTGAAGACCATATACTTGGTTTTTTTAATATTGATATTTATACCATAATTGTTGCAAGCAATATTTATGTCTGTAAGTAATCTTTGTAATTCTTCTACTGTTCTTGCAACTAGTACAGTGTCGTCCGCGTATCGAATATTATTTACAATCTCTCCATTAATTACGATTCCTCCGTTTACTTGTAAAAGGGCTTCCTGACAGATGCTTTCACTATATACATTAAATAACAGAGGTGACAAAATGCAACCCTGTCGTACTCCTCTACGTACTATCGACCAAGTAATATCTTTCAAATATCTAGGGCATGAGATTCGCCTAGGCCGAGATAATGAGAACACTAAAATACACAGAAGGGTAGGACTCACATGGGCTGCCTTTGGTAGATTGAATAACATTTTCAAGTCTAGTATCCCAGTTTGTTTAAAAAGAAAGGTTTTTAACCAGTGCGTTTTACAGGTTCTTACATATGGTGCAGAAACACTGTCTCTGACAAAAAAGAACAATAGATAAAATAAAAGTTACACAACGAGCTATGGAAAGATCAATATTAGGTATTACCATCAGAAATAAATTACCAAACCTAGAAGTAAGAAGAAGAACAGGAGTCACAGATGCAGTTGAAAAAATAGCCATCTTTAAATGGGCTTGGGCCGGATATGTAGCCAGATTAACGGATGACAGATGGACCAAAAAGATTCTGAAATGGCGACCAAGATGCATGTCGAAGCAGAGGACGACCACCGACTAGATGGACGGATGATATCAAGCGCATCACCACACACTGGATGCAAGAAGCTCAAGACAGAAATAGGTGGAACATTTTACGGGAGGCCTACGTTCAGCAGTGGAGAAATATAGTCTAATTGATGATGATAATGACTGTATTATAATATCAAATTATTTTTGATTTGCTTTGTAAATGGGGGTTAAAAAATAATATTATTTCTGGTAAAATTATTCAAAGAAAAGCAGTAGACATTTCAATTCAACTAAGCAATAATATGAATGCTTCTAGTTCTTCTAGGCTTGAGAAATTTTGAAAGCAACAAAATAGTTGCTTCAAATTTATATATGACGAAACGGCTGCGGAAAATTAGGTAGGGGAGTGGTAGGAACACTGAGACGAAAAAATTTCAATGCCAATAACTTTTTTATTAAATGCTACTTTAAACTTATCTTGTACAATGATATTTGGTATATAAATAAGAACTGAAAAATCATGTCGTTTTCTCATAAAAATTAATGTTAAAACCTCAAAAATATAAAAATTAAAAATTAGTAAATGTCTCACTGTTCCTTTCAATGTGGGAACACTGAGACGTAACAATTAACATTATTTGACGTTAAGACTATCAAAGTTTAATTCAAATTTTAAAAGCGAACTTTGGCGCTTGGTTAACCCTTGCATTAAAGGGGGGGCAAATAATTTTAATGTCTCTTTTTAATACATGTGAGACATCTGGGACAACTGGAAAGAAGAACCTATTTTCACATTTAGCGCTTTTTCGCAAAAACGATATTTTAAAATCATTTTCTTTTATTTGAGACAAGACTTTGCCTACATAATATGTCTTTTGCTTAGAGTTGAATTCAACGAGCACATAATTCCCATCATTTGGACAGCGATCAAGATCTTCGAAAATAATTGGTTCTGGATCTTCACCAGTAAAATCCTCCCCTCCGCTGAAATCTTGTAGTTCCATCTCATTTTCGTCTTGCTCGTCAGAATCACTATCTAATACGCGCCGTGCTACTTTTTTCTGTTTTGGTGTTTTTTCTTTAGATTTAATCAGCTCCATTTTTTCCGGGATATCCGTAGCTATCATCGTCCTTCCTTTGCGTCTTTTGTTGCCCTCTACAGATTTTCTTGTCGGAGCTTTAGGATAACCCTTAAAAACTGTTGGACCAACAAAGGTTTTAGTAGTAGTAGCAGTATGACTTGGACCTGGATTTTCTACATCTGGAGATTCACTTATCTTTTCAGCAGCAGTTTCAACTGCAACATGCGGCCTATGTGTCACAAAACTTGACAAAAAATCTTCTTCAGCGAAGACATGCCGATCGAATGAAAATATTCCAGATTTTCGAAAAGCGCTTGCGATGTTAACTGGCGTCATTGCTCGTGGATATGCTGTGCCCACACAGGCTGCTACGTTGTAAATTGTAAATGTCTGACCGGGATGGTACATCATCCATGCATCTACTGCAGCATTGTAGAAAGTCTGAAATGGCTTAAATAAACCTACGTTCAACGGCTGTAATCTGTTCGTGCAGTGTGGCGGTATAGTCAGGATTGTAACGCCATTATTTTTACATAAATCGATTGCCTCAATCGATAAATAACTTTGATGATTATCCATTAGCAATAAAGAAGGGTTTTCTCTAGTACTACCAGTGTGCTTAATAAAATGCCTAACAACTTGCACAAAGCACTCTGTATTCATCCAACCTGTTTTTGAAGCTAGTCCTAAAGTTCCAGGAGGCGACCCATTTATCATAAAGTCTTTAAAGTGTACTCTTGGGAATACCAGAGCAGGAGGAATAGCTACTCCAGATGCTCCAACAATACAGCATGTTGTAACGAGTGTTCCACGTTCGCCACTTGTGGCTTTACTAACCTGTCGTATACCTCTTTCTGCAAATACTTTTTGGGACTTTTGAACGGTAACGGTTCCTGTCTCATCTAAATTAAAGATGCGACTACCATCTCCAAACACAAGGAAACGCTGTAAAACGGTTTCAAGTTTACTGAAAAACATTTCAACATTAAATTTATTGAAACCGGTTGCCCTTGCAAGACCACAACCTTCTGGGGTCCGGAGGGATAAATTATTGGAATGAGGTTTCTGAAATCCTTTCATCCAGGCAAGTGAAGCGATTTTTGAAGTATGCCAGTTTGCTGGAACCACTATGTTATTGTAGACTGCGGCTTCATATGACAGTTTTCAAGTATCTTCTCTTGATAGGCCATAAAACATTTTAGAACATTTAATTATATATTCGCACAAGTCGTTCTCCTGTTCGATAGTAAAAATTTGTTTTACTTTGTAATTAGGACATAAACGGACGTTCTCATCTTGTTGATATTTTTTAACATATCTGTGGACTGTTTGGAAAGATACTCCTTTTATTCGTGCTGCTTGCCATATAGAAGTGCCACTTTGTACTAATTCAACAGCCTGTCTCATCAGATCTTCAGAGAATCTTCCTATTTTCCGATCTGTTTTATTTTTTCTTGGCATCTTCGTTCTATAAGAGAAATTATTTTGCAAATGACCTGGCTTATACAACTATAACGAAACAGTGAGACAGTTAAGGTTGATTCAGACACATCAGTCCCGTCATAGTCTCGGCGCCGAACCGATCCTGTTTGGTCACAGAACTATCAACTATCTGACAGCTGGGAAACTGTTTGTCAACTGATGAGTGTGAATGCCGGCAACATTTTGTATTAAAGAATATTTTGTATGACGGATTGTTCGGTTCGGAGCAATCACTGTGACGAGACGTGACTGATGTGTCTGAATCGACCTTAAAGGAACAGTGAGACGCGTCTTACTGTTCCATTTGCTGTGTTGTCTCACTGTTCCTTAAAAAATCGTTAATAAAAATATATGAAAAAAAACTAATAAAATATGTACAAAAATCGTTTGTTTTAATTTAATTGTTTCGTAAAATGGTTTACTTTGTAGTTAGAATAACCTACCTTGTCTAAGAAACTTCAATTTTCGTGAAAACAGCGGCCACGTGGATACGGTATATTTACTACGATACACTCACTTCAAATGACCAGCGATAACTAAAACATTTCTTGTTGAATCTCAACGGTTTCTTGTTTGCTTCACTTTAAGGTGGTAATAGGCATGTTCGTTTAGTTCTACCTTATAATACCGAACGTGGTAAGCTCTACCGCGTTTGTCTCAGTGTTCCGACCGTCTTACTGTACCTACCTCTCCCCTACTTATTGGTTTTTGATTGACAGAAAACTCTGCTTAATTTATTGAAGATATTCTCACCGTTAGATATTTTAAAGCAGATGAGTTGGGATTATTTTTATTTCAACGAAAGCACTATCTAACATAACTTATGCCCTAAGAGAAGAAATGATCACTGCAAGTAAGGATCCAAAGATGGACTTGCAATAATTCTTTTTTGCACCAACACTATAAAAATAAAAAACCAAGAAAAGCCACCGGTAATCAAAAAAGAAAATTTTTTCTTCAAGTACAAAAACTAATTCATAAAATTATTTAAATTTATATTCTGTATTATCTTTATTTTGCCATATCAAATTTATTAAAATTTATATTAAAATTTATATTTTCCAAAGTTAAATTAACCTTATTCTATTTTTGCTATTAGACTTTTTTATATTAGATAATTATTATATTATTAGACAAGATAATGCTGATTATCACAGTCAACAACCGAAATCCGTATCTATCTATTACAATTTTATTATTTTATTTATTTATTAAAACTGTATCTATTATAGAATTCCGTACCTATTATTGTGCATAATAGGTTGCCATGCTTTTCAGTTGTCAAACTATCAAACTATTGACGTTTGTTAAAATAAATGCAAATAATAATTCACACTGTAAAAGTTCGAAATATAATACTTTGTGTGGTAAAATTAATGTAAATAATTCAAATTATAAAAGATCAAAATATTATAGTACTGATCAATTATACAATATATTAAATAATAATTCATCTAGTGTATAAATCCAATACTAGTGTAGTTCTGTCAGATAAAGACACAGGTATGTTTATTATAAAGTACAGAGATGATTCCAATACGAGATTTGAGAAATGAATTCATAATTATTAATATCAACCTTTTAGAATATTACCAACAGAATTATTTTGCAGCATTAAATTTTCTTGTACAATTGTTTCTTCATTTTCTTTTTTTTTAGATCTTGAAGAAAAAAAATTTACAGAAGGAGCCAAAAGAGCCAAATTTAAGTGAAGATTCGTGGAAAGACGGATGCAAAATTTTTATTTTAACAATAGAATCAAGGACTTGTATTATATTTACATTTATTATTTATTTATATTATATGCATTTACCAATTGAATCCAGGAATTGGAAAACCAATAGAATCCAGGACTACTGGAATACCGATCCTCTTTTTCAATTGAAATATTTCCATAATAATATGAGTATATGAGCCGAGATCATTACTTGCTTATTTTAAGATATAAGATAATAGAAGATAAACTCTATAAAATTAAACCACTTTTAAATTACTTTAACTCTCGTGGGAGCCTGTAATCCCTAGAGAGCGCGTCTAAGGTGGCGGATAGGGGAAAGCCTCTTAGATATGGGTGGTAGGAGGAAAATGAAATACCTCCCGTGGACCACACAGGCAAAAACAACGATAACGTCTGACCTAGAGTGAGCGGTTATAAACAGTGACTGATCCAGAGGGAGCGGCTGAAGAAATAGGCCCTCCAAAAGGGGATTTTGGTGCCAGGATTTAGCAACCTGACACAAGTAAAAACTAAAATGACAAACTAATAATTGGCAGTATGAAAAACCACGGTAAGATTTCCCGGGTGGAAATCCACACCTTCATAGGAGGGAGCCCCAAAGGATACGGGAAGGGGGCAATACTGCTCATAATTTAGAAAAGCCAGTCTTAATACTCAACCAAAAGAAGAAACGAAAATCACAAAAAACTAGAACACCAATTTGTGCGACCTGGAATGTCCAAGGCTGAAGAACGAAAGACTTAGAAGTAATCGAGGAATTCAAAAAGATGAAACTAGACCGAATGGTAACCAGCGAAACCAAGAAAAAAGGAAATGACACAAAAAACATAAATGTTGTACTCCACTGTTGGAGCGGAGTCAAAAAGAGCAGAGAGCAAAAGCAGGAGTAGCCATTTTAATCAAAAATAAATGAAGAGAAGTCTTGGAAACCCATCAATGAAATAATTATAAAAATGGAGTTAGAACTATGGGGAAGAAGGATAATAGTCTTAGGACTTTACGGACCAACAGATGATAGACCTGAAACAGAAAAAGAACAGTTCATGGAAGCCCTACAGGATCAAATAGAAAAGGTCAAAGAAGACCAAGAACTTATTCTGACAGAACGGTAGAACAGGAAAACAACAAAAAAGTCAAACAGTAGGAACATATGGAGAAGAAGCGACAAATCGAAATGGAGCAAAAATAATCGAAATATGTGAAATAAACAGACTGAACAATACGAGCGGATTCTACCGCCACAAGGATATCCTCAAGTTCACCTGGACCCAAGAAACAAGAAACCTCCGAGCTATAATTGACTATTTCATAATAAAAATCAAAACATGGATCAGAGTTACAGATGTCAGAGTTAAAAGGGGAGCGGAATTTGGTTCTAATCACAAATTATTGATAGCAAACATGCGATTCCATTGGAAAACCACAAATCAATCAAAAAGGACAGTGGTTGATGAAACTCAAACGCAGGCCCAAAAGAATTACAAACTACACTTGCTAAGGGAAGAATCCGTGAAAGACTTGTACAGACGACTTCTTTTTCTTCTTCACGTGCCATCTCCGCTACGAAGGTTGGCTATTATCATGGCAACGTGTAATATGTCCCAGGTATTGTAGTTTCCTCATTTTAACACTCAATACGACCTCCTTTTGTTTATTCATCCTGTCTAATACAACTTGGTTAGTTATCTTATCCTTCCAGGAGATTTTTAACATTCTTCGGTACGCCCACATCTCAAATGCCTCCGTCCGTAGAGCCGACGATTAGACCAAACACTGGAGGAGTTTAGTTTTGAGAACATAGACGAAACATATGAACATATAAAATCCTGCGTAAAGGAAGCAGCAGCGGAAGCCTTAGGTTGCTAAGAAAGAAGAACAAATAGATATCGACAACGTCTATCAGAAAGCACGGAAGAATGTATTAAGCAGAAGAAACAGTTATATCATAAATGGTTAAGCTCAAAAGAATAAGTGGACCTAGAAAGATACAGAGAGAAGAACAGAGAGGTAAAAAGATCAACAACAAAAGATAAAAATCATAACTACTGGGAATTAACATGTATGAACATCGGACAATACATAGGAGCTACAAAGAACTCAGAACCCTGGAAAGTGATAAAATGTCTGAAAGAAAACACACAGGAAAAACACATTTTACTTTCTCTTCTTTCAGTGCCTATTCGTTCCGAATATTGGCAATCATTCTGGCTATAATTATTTTATTAACTGCTGCTTTAAATAAATTTGTTGTTGTTGTGGAGAACCATTTCCTCAGGTTCTTCAACCATGATATTCTCCTTCTCCCAATTCCTCGCTTTCCGAATACTTTACCCTGTAGGATTACCTTCAGTAATCTGTATTTAGTGCTGTTTTTCATTATATGTCCGAGATATTCCAACTTTCTCCTTTTAATGGTATACATCACCTCTCTTTCTTTGCCCACTCTTCGTAATACGGTCTCGTTGGTTATTTTGTCTGTCCATGATATCCTTAGAATTCGCCTGTATAGCCACATCTCGAAGGCTTCAAGATTTTTCTCCATTGCTTCAGTTAGTGTCCAGGATTCAACTCCGTAATACAATATTGAGAAGATATAACATCGTAGGAGCCTTACTTTTATCTCCAGATTAAGATTGTGGCTTTTAAAGAGTTTGGCCATGTTATTTAATGCACTCCTAGCCTTCTCTATTCTACATTTTATTTCCTGTGAGTGATCCCATTGTTCATTAATTTACTGTTGTTCCAAGATAGTTATACTGTTTTACTCGGTCCACTGGTGTATTATTGATAAGTAGTTGAGCGTCTCTAACTTTATTTTAGCTAATGATCATAAATTTAGTTTTTGTTATATTTACTTGAAGTCCAACTCTTTCACTTACTTCATTTACTTTGTTTATTAGTTGCTGTAAACTGTTCAAACTGTCTGCAAAAATAACGGTGTCGTCTGCATAACGGATGTTGTTTAGGCGTTCTCCACATTTTACTACTACATTTTACTACATTTTACTTAATAATCTTTTAATCAAAAATAAATAGAATGATTACTACCAAGAACTCCTGACAGAAAAGCGAACAAAATTCATGGAAAAAGAACAACAAACAACAAATACAAAGAAACAACTAAATTTATCATTGGAAGAAGTAAAAAAGAACATAAAACAAATAAAAAATAATAAGTCACCAGGCCCCGGAGGGATAGCATCCGAGCTAATTAAATACGGCTCTGAAAAATTGTTCCGTATGATACATATCATATTTCAGAAAGTCTTGGACACCGAACAACAACCTGAAGAATGGTCGACAGCCCATAAAGGAAAAAATAGAAAAACAAATTCAAAATAAAATAGAGGACGATCAGGCAGGTTTTAGAACGGGAAAATTATGTGTTGACTACATCTACACTATACAACAGCTA